>CM077840.1:1859292-2179292 GCA_039776855.1 Mylabris sibirica
AGAAGCTTTAATTCACTTATGGCTATACGTATACCTAATACCTATTAACATTGATATGTTTCTAGGAAATGAATCTAATGATGATGAAGACCAAACAATTTATGAAAATAATCAATATTCAATTATATCAATTGATAATGATATGAAAATTACAACTGATGATAGTAAAAATAATTCAAATAATAATAATAATGATAAGGATAATCAAGAATTATACAAAAATAGTTTCTGTAATGAAGAATCATTTGAAATTGATAATGAAGAAACATGTTTAATAATAATTAAAGATGAAATCGATATTGAAGAAACATGTTTAGTAATGGGTAAGAATAATAAAATTATGATAATATGACCTATGTATGGTTTAGCGCTGAAAGATTTTCGGACATTTGTGATTGAAAAATTCATATTTTTTAAGCTATAGTATTAAAAGTGTTAAAATTTGGAATTTAAGTAGTAAACATGATGCACTCGTAATCAATTTAAACAGAATTGAATTATCTTTCAGCGTTTAGCTGAAATAATTTTTTCTTTCAGACAATTTTCAAACTGTAATATCTTTCTTATTTTAAATATAACACCATATTTTTCTTTATATGTCTAGATAGAGAAAAAAATTCTACATCGAACTATATTAGCATTCCCTATACCTATCTTTGATTGTTTTTCAGTTATCCAAAATTTTCAGTTTCGTCTAATTTTCTTTCCTGAAATAAAATGTAAAACATAGAAGGCTTAGCAAAACAACCTTCAATTCAACTGTCACAATTAAAATGAAAATAATTAATTAAATTTGGATTATCTTAATGAAATAAAATTGAAGAAATTGATAATTAATTAAATTAATATTTATTGCATTTGCCTTTTGCGTATGTAGAATGTCCTGAAGTTATAAAAAATACAGGTAAAATATTCAATATTAACGTCATTTGTGATATTTTGTTTTTTTGCTAAGCCTTCTATGCATTTCATTGTAGTTGAATGAGTTTGGCATAGGCGACTAGACGTATTACATTTTCTTTCAAGGGAAGTAATTGGACGAGATCGAAAATTTTGAATAACTGCAAAATTATTAAAGTTAGGTATAGGGAATGTTAATACAGTTCAATGTAGAATTTTTTTCTCTATCCAACCATATAAAGAGAAATAAGGGGTTCTATTTAAAATAAGCAAGATATTATAGTTTGAAAATTGCCTGAAAGAAAAATTCATTTCAGCCAAACGCTGAAAGATAATTAAACGCTCTACAGTTTGATGGAAAGCACGTTATTTGTGTTATTAGAATTCTAAATTTCAATTATTTAACTGCAATAGTTTCTATGTTATGAATTTTTTATTTAAACACTGCAAAATAAAAAATTTCATGAAAAGTCAAAATATCTGAAAAATCTTCAGCGCTATGCCATAGGTCATATTATCAAAGTCCCTTTCGATTTCATCAAGGAATCTAAAAATGTAATAAAAAATATACCATTCCATTTAAAATAAGAGAGTAGGGTGTACTACCCCATATAACGGGGGTTGTTAGAATAACGAAAATATTTTCCAAAGGTAGTTCAAGTGCCATAACGGCCATATACCAAATTTCATAGAGTTTCATCAATTAGAACTTCTTATACTTTTAGGTGGCCATCCTCTTGGCTCACCCTGTATTCCGTGTTATAAGAAGTTTTAATTTAACTTATGGCTATACGTATACCCAATACCTATTAACATTGATATATTTCTAGGAAATGAATGTAATGATGATGAAGACCAAACAATTTATGAAAATAATCAATATTCAATTATATCAATTGATAATGATATGAAAACTACAACTGATGATAATAAAAATAATTCAAATAATAATACTAATAATAATAATAATAATAATAAGGATAATCAACAATTATACAAAAATAGTTTCTGTAATGAAGAATCATTTAATTTCATTATTAAAGATGAAATCGATATTGAAGAAACATGCTTATTAATGGGTAAGGAATAATAAAATTATCATATGTATAATGTAGCAATTAATATGTTAGAATTTAAAATAATAAGGGTATTCAAGATAAGAAAAAAACAAAACATATTACTGAATTAAACTTAAACAAGTGACCGTAGAAGGCATAATTGGTTGTCTTGTATCTGTGATAGTATTCAAGATATAAGCGATGGCCGAAATGACAAAATATGGACTTTTTGCTTATTGATAGAAAATAAAAAAGATCTCCAAAGGCAGCAAGTACCTTATATAGCGAATTTTTTATGTATCTACATACTGAAATATTAATTGCAAAACATTCTTATGATACTGACAATTAATTAATATATTTTAATAACATTGAATCAACTAATAAATTCATTTCCCGTAATACGTTTAATCAAGGCCTGCTTGATTTTTTCAAGCGAAATTCTCTAGCAGGCCTTGCGTCTAATATTAACTGTCAAAATTAGTTACCCCCCGCGATATTCAATTTTTTTTCTAATATCAACTGTCAGAACACATAGCCATCTGAGATAAATATGCGATTTTACTGCTTATACTCAAAAAAGAGATTTTTGCATTTTTCTTGCGATCCAATGAACCGATTTTGATGATTTTTTTTCTGGGTCATAGGGAATGGACTGCTCTACTATTATTTTAATTTTCATCAAAATCTAAGCAAATGTAATATTGAAAATGATTTTTTTTAACATTTCTTCAGCTCTTATTCCAAAAGTGTTGGCCCTACCAGTCTGGTCAACGAACTCATCCAAGCTATCCCAAAGACCGATTTTTGTACCAAGTTTCATTAAGATTGGTGTATTTTTACGGCAGTTATCGTGGGTATACATATATAAATATATATATATATATATATATATATATATATATATATATATATATATATATAAAATTTTTAACGAACGGTGGATATGGGTTCCTGAGGTCCCAAAACGAACTTCTGTGCAAAAATTTTTCGAAAATTCAAAAGTGAGGATCTCGTCATAAGCTAATTTTTTTAAAAAAATTCGCTAAAAAGATAGTTCACTTTTGTTTTCACCATTAAACAAATCGGAAAAAAGTAAGTCGGTATTGTGTCTTTAATTTTTTTCTATGTCTTTTGCTTACTGAAATAGCCTACAGTTGCATCGAATTTGGTTAACCCTGTACAGGTACTTTCGATTCTAAAATCGTACCAAAAATGGACACTTTTTACAACTGTTAGATAAAACTGTAGTTTTATTTATTTTTTGCCGTTACTATGGTTTTTAGCGAATTTTTTTTAAAAAAATTAGCTTATGACGAGATCCTCACTTTTGAATTTCCGAAAAATTTTTGCACAGAAGTTCGTTTTGGGACCTCAGGAACCCATATCCACCGTTCGTTAAAATTTTTATATATATATATATATATATATATATATATATATATATATATATATATATATATATATATATATACAGGGTGTTTGGTCTCAGTATGGAGAGTTCTAAGAAACTCCTATTAGTCGACGAGCGATTCGAAAAATATTTTGAGGATTTGTAGAAGACTCCCTAGGGAACATTTTAGCAAAATTAGAAACTCGTAGCTCATTTCAAATATGGTCAAAAAACGATCGTTTTGGATAATGTAGCAATTTTCAAAAACGGACAAAACACGCAAAACGACTAAAAATGACTTAGAGACCTTCCCAACATTGACTTTTTTCGTTTCTTTCCATTTTATTCTGTAACAGGTGTAAATATTTCGTATTTTCTCTAGAATACAATGGCGAAAAACGAAAAAAATCAATGTTGGGAAGGTCTCTGAGTCATTTTTAGTCGTTCTGCGTGTTTAGCTCATTTCTGAAAATTGCTACATTATTCAAAACGATCGTTTTTTGACCAACTTTGAAATGAGCTACTAATTCTAATTTTGCTAAAATGTTCCCTAGGGACTCTTCTACAAATCTTCAAAATATTTTTCGAATCGCTCGTCGACTAATAGGAGTTTCTTAGAACTCTCCATACTGAGAGCAAACACCTTGTATATATACAGTAAACTTCATAACAATACGAACATAGGAGAAACTTTGGCCACGCCTATTTAAACTACTTACATATTAGTTAGAATGAGACAGAGATCTATGGGTGTTTTAGATGAAAAAATATGGTGGTATAATTTCCGCCCTCCCTTAGTGCTTTGACCAAACAAAACAATTTCTTTCGTACGAAAGAGCCTTGAAAACTTTTAATTTTAACAGATAAGAATAAACAGATGGTCAAAGGAATTTGACATCTCATTCTATTATTCATGGAACATCTGTTTAAACAAAGAAGGGACTATCCTCAGGACATTATTCTTTCACACAACAAATTCCACATTTATAAATTGCCAATTTCCAATTATATTACCCTTTAAATGCCTCATATTACTCTTAACTATTGAATATTTTGTTGAAAGTGTTGTAAGACTACCCTATTGTTCAAAATGTAGTTTGTTCTCATCCTGTCTCCAGGTAAATAACAAGTGCTGTTTCTGTTGTACCCTTGTTATCTACCGTTATTATTTAATTAAAATGGAAGTATTTGTTAAAGACAATATTCCCTATGATTAAAAACAATTCTTTCATAATTTATTTATTTATTTAACTTATAATTTTATTATTGTTTGTAAATATTAGATGAACATTTGTATATCATTATTACTTTTTGTCATTTTTTTCCTTTTTTCAATTAATTAATTTACCTATTGTATTTGTAAAATTAATAAATAATTCTTCTATCGATAAATTTAGCTGATTTATTGTACCTTTATGAGAACGCATTGTAAACAGAGAAAAGAGATTTGAAAATAAAAATGCTTGAAAAATTATCTAATCCATTCTAATGAAAATCATGTTACTCATTACTCTTATTAATTAGTAACAATTTGTCAACATTAAATATTCCTTTATTTGTCTAACTTAATAATTTAATTAGAATCTTTTTTTTTAATACATCAATTTAGTTCAACTTATTTCATGTTTGTTTTAGTTGATTGACTTACTCGAATTAATGCTATAATTACCAATTAATCGAATAAAGATTGTTGTGTGAAAGAATAATGTCCTGAGGATAGTCCTTTCTTGGTTTAAACAGATGTTCCATGAATAATAGAATGAGATGTCAAATTCCTTTGACCATCTGTTTATTCTTATCTGTTAGAATTGAAAGCTTTCAAGGCTCTTTCGTACGAAAGAAATTGTTTTGTTTGGTCAAAGCACTAAGGGAGGGCGGAAATTATACCACCATATTTTTTCATCTAAAACACCCATAGATCTCTGTCTCTTTCTAACTAATATGTAAGTAGTTTAAATAGGCGTGGCCAAAGTTTCTCCTATGTTCCTATAGTCATGAAGTTTACTGTATATATATAAAAATTTTAGCGAACGGTGGATATGGGTTCCTGAGGTTCCAAAACGAACTTCTGTGCAAAAATTTTTCGGAAATTCAAAAGTGAGGATCTCGTCATAAGCTAATTTTTTAAAAAAAAATTCGCTAAAAACATGCTCCGAGACAATTATTGTCTGTAATTTAGGATTTGCTCTAATTTTTCCAAAATAGCCATTCTTCTGCACCTCGAAACGCTCTTTCCAAAACGCTATTGAGAGTTTCTACATCTTTAAAACAAGCGAAAAATCGTTATTAAATATTTCACTTTCCCTTAAAAAATAGTGATCTGGCTTCTTATTAATGTTTCAAATATGTTTGTAGAGAAAAACGACTTTAATGATGCAGACGAAAAAAACTGTGAAAATAATCGTCATCCGAGTGAATCAGCAGTTGATGATTGTAAAAATGAAACAATAATGACTAATAACAATCAGATTAATAATAATAATAGTATTATTAATAATAATAATAATAATAATGATTCCGATAGAGATTGCTCTCATATTATAGAAGATGAGTCAAGCATTAAAAAATTTCCCTCAATAATCGGTAAGAATTACTAACCCTCCTACAACACGATTTTTCTTTATTATTAACCCCAAGTGACAAGATAAAGATGCAAATTCTCTATCTATACATTTGATATGAAACTTTATAAAATTTAATATTTAGTTGCTGTTGAAAATTATAATTAAAAGTGTGTTATGAGAGGGTTGTTTCTTTTTTGTTGAAATATCTTTCATTAATTGCTTATTTTAGATACTAATTCTAGAAAAAAACAAGAAATTCAAAAAGACAATTTACATTCAAATAAATCAATTGATGTTAATGACAATAAAACAATAAATTATGATAAGAACAGTGATAAAGATTTAATAGGGAATGATCAGAAAAATATTAATGAAAAAAATTTAGAACGTAAAAGACTGTCAAAAAAGAGAAAAATTGAATCGAAAGTGTAAGAAAACATTTTCAAATACATCTAACATGACTATTTGTTTAAAGAAACATAAAAGTACAGGAAAACATCAATGTAACAATTGTGATAAGAGCTTTACATCAAAAAGGGACATAGTAAGACATTTATTGACACATACTGGTGAAAAAAATCATCAATGCAACATTTGCGAGAAGAAATTTACACATAAATGGTACTTGAAAGAACATTTATTGATTCATACCGGTGAAAAGCAATATCAGTGTAACATTTGCGATAAAACATTTACATTTCAAAAGAATATGAAAAGGCATTCATTATCACATACTGGTGAAAAGCGGCATCAGTGTAAAATTTGTGATAAAATGTTTGCATTCAATTGGAATTTAAAAAAACATTTATTAATACATAGTGATGAGAGTCCTTACGCGTGTAACACTTGTGATAGGAAGTTTACATCAAAACAGGACTTGACACGACATTTAGTGGCACACACTGGTGAGAAGCCTTATCATTGTGATGTTTGTAAAAAAAACTTTTCGTATAAATCGTACTTATCTGCTCACATGAACATACATACAGATGAAAAGATTTATCAGTGTTATCATTGTGATAAGAAGTTTATATTGAAATCAAAATTACAACGCCATCTATTGACACATACTGGTGAGAAGCAGCATCAGTGTAACATTTGCATTAAGAAGTTTTCATTAAAATCGAACTTAAAAAAACATTTAGCACTCCACACAGGTGAGAAATCAAATTAGTGTAATGTTTTGACAAAAAATTTACATTAAAACGTGGCTTGTAAATACATTTGTCAATGTATGAGAAATTAGATTTTTTTCAATATATTTATTGGGCTATAATATAATACAATTGTATTAATTAACGCTTATGATTGAATTTTTTTTGAGAGAGAGAGAATATATTGTCCTCTCTTAGGCAATAGATGTACTTAGAACATAATCTTGTCTGAAACTATATTCTATGTAATTCGATGGTATTGCCATCTGGTGGTTGGATTACTCTCATTAATGTTAATACAGTTCGATGCAGAATTTTTTTTTCTCTATCCAACCATATAAAGAGAAATATGGGGTTCCATTTAAAATAAGCAGGATATTATAGTTTGAAAATTGCCTGAAAGAAAAATTCATTTCAGCCGAACGCTGAAAAATAATTAAACGCTCTACACTTTGATATAAAGTACGTTATTTGTACTAGTAGGATTCTAAATTTTAACATTTTAACTGCGATAGTTTCTATGTTGTGAATTTTTCAATCAAACACTGCAAATATTAAAATTGCACTAAAAGCTGAGATAGCTAAAAAACTTTCAGCGCTAGACCATGGGTCATGTTATAAAAGTCTTCTTCGATTTCGTCAAAGAATTCAAAAATGTAATAAAAAATATACCATTCCATTTAAAATAAGAGAGCAGGGTGCACTACCCCATATAAGGGGGGTTGCTAGAAAAACGAAAATATTTTCCAAAGGTAGTTCAAGTGCCATAACGGCCATATACCAAATTTCATAGAGTTTCATCAATTAGAACTTCTTATACTTTTAGGTGGCCATCCTCTTGGCTCACCCTGTATATTCTATAAATACGAATTAATTAGTTGAACATCGATGAATCATACCGGGTGATTCACCTAAAACGAAAAGTTCTTATGGCAACTCCCATTATTTGACAAGCGATTTGATATACAGGGTGTTTGGTCTAAGTATGGTGAGTTCTATGAAACTCCTTTTAGTCGACGAGCGATTCTAAAAATATTTTGAGGATTTGTAGGAGGGTCTTTAGAGAACATTTCAGCAAAATTAGAACCTCGTAGCTCACTTGGAAGTTGGTCAAAAACCGTTCGTTTCTGACGATGTAGCGATTTTCAAAAACGAACTGAAGGCACAAAACGACTTAGAATGACTTTAGGATCCTCCCAAAATTGATTTTTTCGTTTTTATCCATTTTATTCTGGAACAGGTGGAAATACTTCGTATTTTCTCGGGAATACAATGTAGAAAAACGAAAAAAATCAATGTTGGGAAGGTCTCTGAGTCATTTTAAGTCGTTCTGCGTGTTTTGTTCGTTTTTTAAAATTGCGACATTGTCCAAAACGATCGTTTTCTGACCAACTTTGAAATGAGGTTCTAAATTTGCTAAAATGTTCCCTAGGGACTCTTCTACAAGTCCTCAAAATATTTTTCGATTCGCTCGTCGACTAATAGGAGTTTCTTAGAACTCACCATACTTAGACCAAACACCCCGTATATGTCAAAGATTTGTAGGGAGGTCCCTAGAGAATATTTGAGCAAAATTAGAACTACGTAGCGAAATATTCCCATCTATTCCAGAATAAAGTTAAGAAAAACTAGAATTTTTTAGAAGGATCCTCGAGTCATTCTAACAATAAGTCGTTTAACGTGTATAAGTAACTCATTTTTGAGAAACGAGCGTTTTTCGACCAAATTCTGGAAATATTTTTCGAATCGCTCGCCAAATAATGGGAGTTGCCATAAGAACTTTTGGTTTTAGGTGAATCACCCCGTATATTTCATTGCAAGCTTGATGTTTATTTGGTGTGCATCGAACACCTTCTCAACTTCTCAATTAACGCTGCTAAACAAATTATTTTATTCAAAACCGTTGTATAAAAAGGGCCCGTAACTATATCGATATTAAATCAATAAAACTTCTTACAACATACTAGTGTGTTATAGATATAACACACTAGAGTGTTATAGAAATTTGCATTCCTATTGGTCGTAATGTCAGTATTATGAATGTGGGATACTAACGCGAATGATTTTGTATAACAACGGTATAGTGATAAAATTGTAATTTTCCATACTCTCTAAAAATCAAGCCTTCTTTTTGTTCTAATTATTTTACATGTCCAATAAATTTATTGGAAATAACAAATGCTTTTGTTTCGGTGTTGGATAAAGCTTTGTATACAAATCTTGCGTTAAAGGGCAAATAAGACGCTCGAGAAAATTACTCTCGCGTTTTATTTGCCCTCTAACATATAAATAACTATTATTTAACAATCAAATTTATTTTCATTTTCATTTAATATGACGTCTTCAGAATCAAAAATTATTTTTTTACGTTTGTTCCGCATGTAATACTAAAATTTTTAAACAAAAAAAGTAACATTGAACTTCATCTTAATTCTTATAAACATACTGCAGTGGGATTATCTACGTATGCAATCGAGGGTCGGTCATTCAAGCTCAATCTGATTCTAAAAATCTACTTATTGTTAGTACGAGAAGTTAGATCGAACAAAATGTAAAATTCAATCGCGATTTGTGTCATGTTTTTATTGCCCTATTCCCTTATTTAAATTAAAAAAATCCAGCTTTCCGCACAGGTCCGTAGCTAAAAACAATTTTAGGTAGGACTCTTTACATTTTTAGTACGTCGACATTGTAACACATAATTTTGATTATTATTTCTATATTTATACAATATTTCAATGACTTATTATAGGGTAGTTCCTGGAGATCACTGTAGCAAAATTAGAGCTTCGTAGTTCATTTGGAAGTTGGTCAAAAAACGCTCGTTTTGGACAATGTTGTAATTTTCAAAAACAGGATAAAAACGTAAAACGAGTAAGAATGACCTAACATTGTTTTTTTTTGTTTTATGCTATAAATTCTAGATCACTTGCTCCAGAATACAATGGAGAAAAACAAAAACAAAATCAATACTGACAGGATTTTTAAGTCATTATTTTTGTGCAGAAAATATTTGAAAGTCGCGACATACATATAGTCAGAAACGAATCTTCTTTAATCGACTTACAAATAAGCTACGTAGTTCTGATTTTGCTAAATTGATCTCCAGGAACTAACATATAAGTCTTTGAAATATTTTTTGAGCTGCTGGCTAAATATTGAAAATGGCTATAAGAATTAGGTAGTCCCGGGTGAAAAGCCCTGTATGTGCACAGTAATTTAAGCAATTAATCGAAAATCCTGATCTGTATCCTAATTTAGAATTCATGAAACACATTTCGGAAGTATTCCCAAAATTATTGAGTTTTTAGAGAAACGAAAACTGCCACTTCTAGAATCGTTTAATGCCTTTAAAAATTTACAGATCGGTTAACAGATCCAACCATATTTTATTATAATTTCGGTACCCGTTTTAAAAATAAAACCAGAAAAAATTCTGCTCGGCAACCCAAGCCTTAATCGTTTGCAACAAACACTAGAAACAAATAAAAGCGATCCTCATGATTAAATTATTTTCCTTTTTCCTAAGTCATTAATTGTGACGTTAAGCGTACACTTTATTGTCTTAAACGAGTTTTAAGCGAACTTCGATTGCATTTTTCAAATTAAAATTTAGAAAATTATTTATTTGTGCATGCAAATGCATCAATGTTACTTAAAAAAAACTGTATATTATTCTTATGTTTAATACAATTGTATGCATGATGACAAACTTTTTTTATTTTTCTTAAAATATAATTAGTAAGAAAGATTGTTATTTTATTATAATAACCAACATTATGACAAGTCGTATGCCAGTACGAATACTTTTGTGAGTCGTTATTATCAGTTAAATTGTTTAAAATTAGCATATTTATGTTATTAGTTATTTAATTCTGTTTAAACTTCATATAAATAAACTTTATCTACGACTTATTCATAATGGGATCATTATACTTGTGGTTTTTGCAATATAATGACCTACATTATATCCCTAGGGAGTTAAAATAATAAATAAATATCCCTCCTCATCATTGTCAATCAGAAAATAGTACAGATATACTATCTATAAACAGTATCTAGTATACATAAGATACCTTTTGGTATAGTTCAAATAATTCGAATAATATGACAGGTTCGAATAATTAGGCTCAATAGAAAGCTTTTTTTTCGTTTATGTATAAAAATTGAAACATTTACACTATTATTAAACTTATTTGAACATGCATATACTTTCCTGTACAGAATAGCACTAGCACACAAGTCACTTCAAAATGTGTTTAAACATGAATAAACTTGCTTATTACCTCATACATTACTAGTGATGACTCCTATTAATTGTCGAGTGATTCTAAAAATATTTCAAGGATTTATAAAGTAGTCCCTGGATAACGTTTTCGCAAAATTGGAACCTCGTAGCTCAGTTGGAAGTTGCCAAAAACACTCGCATCTGACGATTTTAACTAAAGATAACTCGAGCACCCTCCCAGCCATCATTTTTAAAATTTTTTTCAATTTTCAAGCATCGATTACTCGCTTGTTTTTTATGACATTGTAAAAACTAAACGTGCATTGGATAGAGAATTTCAGTGTGCATGTTCTGAAGCTTTATATTTTATAAAAATATGATAAAATTCTCAAATGACAGAGAAAACTCTTGGACCCTGTTATTTTCGTACATTTCTCTTCATAACTATCTAAAACTTTGCCAATATTTTCAATATTTATTAAATGATTTATGATAGCAAATTGCAAGAGCTTTCCAAATATTCAATAATTTTCCCGATATGTCTATGATTGAAGCAAAATTTAAGACAATTTCGAACATTGCTTAAAGATAAATAATCATACTCTTGTTCTTAGAAAGCTGATATAAAGGCGGCTCCAAACATACGGCATTCAGCAAGTACCGAGCAATTGCTCGCTACTTGCAGAGTAGTGTGAAGGGATTGTTTGCTATTTGGCGATGACCAAATCTACTGCTCATGCGGTTACGGTGCTCGCCTTATTTCCGTCCATTGTCGGTCTTTTATAGCACTTAAGGGGAAATGACATAAAGCTCGCTTAAAATGAAATTTTGTAAATTAACTGAGCAATAGGGTAATTTTAGACCTCTTTTTACACCTATAATTAAGAATTATTAAAATTAATTAATTTGACTAGTGATTAATATGGAAATGTCAGAATTTTTATGTAATTTCACGAACATATAATAATGGAAAATATTTGAAAATCTGTCTGTATTTTCGTTTTTAAGTTTGTGTGTTTGTGTGAAATAAATCACAACAACAATAACAATAAGAAATTTTTTTAGGGTTACTGATTACAGCCCTGCTATCATCACAAGTTATAATAAATAACAGTGCTTATAAAATAAAAATCAACGTGGTTGACCTACAAGGCTTCATCATCCCTGAGTTTGTAGTGAAAGAGCTGTCAATCACCGATGGAAGGTCGGAAGCCCATTACCTATTTAAACCGTCGAGACGGTACAACCATACTTCAAAAAACAAATAATATACCTAGAAAATTTCCACCATAAGTTAAATTATGGTTATGGGGTGATTGAGCAAGAGAGGGTAGCCGATATACTAAGATAATACCTTGTAGAGCAGCCAGTAGACGTCATATAGGACGTCAAAGGTGCCCTAAAGAAAAAACTTCCTCACCGGAACACTGGGCAACAAGTGTCCAAGAGTCATCGATTTAGATGTTAAGGGAAATTGCCTACGGTTGCATCAATAGTTCACCGTGTGCCTTAACCACTATGACCCTGTAATTAATTCTTACGTCTTGAAAAATTTTGAAATTAAATTAAATTTCAAAGCATAAAAATAGATTTTTAATTTTCCTTTTTTTAAACATTCTTTTAATTATTATCTCTTATTTATATACAGGCTATTTGGTCTAAGTATGGCCAGTTCTAAGAAATTCCCATTAGTCGACGAGCGATTCGAAAAGTATTTTAAGGATTTGTAGGAGGGTCTTTAAAGAACATTTCAGCAAAATTAAAACCTCGTAGCTCACTTGGAAGTTGCTTAAAAACCGCTCGTTTCTGATGACGTAGCGATTTTAAAATGCGAACTAAACACGCAAAACGACTTAGAATGTCCTTAGGATCCTCCCAAAATTGATTTTTTCGTTTTGCTCCATTTTATTCTGTAACAGGTGGAAATATTTCGTATTTTCTCTGGAATACAGTAGAGAAAAACGAAAAAAATCAATGTTGGGAAGGTCTCTGTTCGGTTTTTTTTTTAATGCGACATTGTCCAAAACGATCATTTTTTGACCAACTTTGAAATGAGCTACGAGGTTCTAATTTGGCTAAAATGTTCCCTAGGGACTCTTCTACAAATCCTCAACATATTTTTCGAATCGCTTGTCGACTAATAGGAGTTTCATAGAACTCACCATACTTAGACCAAACATCCTGTATGTACACTCACGAGCACATAAAAGAGACCACGTAGTAAATTATAACTTTCTCTAAAAAGGGTGGTTCTACAATTTTGCTATGGAGAAAATTGGCTACAACACTCCCTATCTCTTCACCTTCTTCCGCTGATGAGAGAAAGAGCCTAACTTACACGAATCGAAAGAAAAAAAATTCTTCGCTCAAGAGGCGGTCTCTTTTATGTGCTAGTGAGTGTACAATAAGTCCCGAAACATGTAATCAAAATCATCAATAACTTTTTAATATAATTTTTGTGGAATAGACTGAAAACTTTTATTCATTTAATTGTAAAAAGAATAGATAATAATTTAATAGACAGAGATCATTATTAAGCCTTTATTTGTAAAATAATTAAAAATATCCTCACGAACCAACCCGGACCACCAGAGACCATTACGCACCAACCTGAACCATCACGAAGCAGCCCGATCTTCTCCTTTGTTCTGCAACATTTTACCGACAATCGATGGGTAGCCCAAACCAGTTCTCCCGAACTACGAACCAAGGCAAACCAACTACGTAAGTCCAATTGAAATTCAAAAACATAAACTTTATACAACATATAATTACTTATTTCAATCTGAAGCTTCTCCTGTCTGGGGAATTATATTTAATTAATGGCTGTCTTACAAATTTATCTTTCAATTGTAGGTACGGATAGTTTCCTTAGCTTTTCTGCGATAAAGTCACCTAAAATTGACCAAGAGTCCATTGACATACTTAAAACTGCCATAGGATTTTTCATCAACACACATCCTTTTGAAAATGCACAGTTTTGCTGTTTTCGTTATTTATTAGTTAGCAGCAGGATCGGGAATTTATTTCATATTGTCGCGCGATTAACGTCAGCGCACGCCATAGTCATAGCTAACTCTTGATTTTTACAACAATAGTAATTTATATGTTTGTATCTCATCAAGTACTTGATCACACCTATTCGCTAAAAAAATCCAACAATAAAGGGTCAAAAATTAGCTACAGTAGAACGCCTATTTATTGTTTATGACTTCGCTCACTCACTTTATCAACTATGTTGAATGATTGTAGTGCTACAATCACAACAACTAAACGGATAATTCCATTGAGTGATCGATAAAGATCGAGCACGAATAAAGAGCGCTTATATTTAAGTTAGTTCAGAGCAGTGACGTCAGGAGCACGGAAATGCGTGCAAATCCCGTTGCTATTTTATTAGTCACAATTGAGTTTTCTTTAATTTCAATAATCGACGGACAATAATAATATTAATGAGAATTGATTTTCAAATTCCTGAAACGGAAAAACAGTGGCAACGACTCGCTAATCGATTTGAAAAGAAATGTTTTGTTCCCCAACTGTTTTTTTAACTCTGAAAGTAGTCATGTTACTCATCTAGAAATCTCTTGGGTTACGCTTGTTCCAAAATTTATAGATGTTACAAGAATAAATCCAACAAAAACTATAAAATAAAACACTTGGTGGACCTCTTAGCTGTTTCTAGTTCTTATAACAACTCTCACTATTAGACGAGCAATTCGAAAAATACTTCAAAGATTTGTAGGGGGTCCCTGGAGATTATTTCAAATCAAAGTTAGAACCTCGTAGCTTATTTAGAAGTTGGTCAAGAAACGCTCGTCTCTGACAATGTCACAATTTTCAAAAACAAGTAAAGCACGCAAATCGACTAAGAATGACTTAAAGACCTTCTCGACAGTGACTCTACTCGTTTTTCTGAATGACGAAAAGAATCAATGTCGAGAGGATTCTAAAGGCGCATCCACATTATGCCGAAACAGGTCGGTCGGCCTATGCCGGGCGGCACGTTCGGTTCGACAAAACGTCAACATACATAAGTCAATAAATGATAATGCCTGTTCATCACACGATGAATTTTGATTCGGTTCGGTTCGACTTTCTTTGTTCCGGACCGACTTGGATCGGTTTGGGTTCGGCATCGTTCGGGTCGGCTTTTGTTAAGTCGGTGAGGCCTACTGGCACGTCTACATTAATTCGGCTTTGCAGATCGACTTAGGCCGAATGATGCCGATTGGCATAATGTGGACGCGCCTTAACATAAGTCATTTTACGTCCCTGACTAGTTTTCGATAATCACGACATCGTCAGAAACTAGCGTTTTTTAACTAACTTTAAAATGAGCTACAAAGTCCTAATTTTTTTAATCACTCGTCAACTAATAGGATTTTCATAGTATCGACCATATTTAGTTCCTAGACTCGTTGTATGTAAGAATTAATTCACAAATGATGTGCCTCTTCTATGGTTTGTCCTAATTACAAAAATGATCAATTGTAATTATTGTTAATTACACCTTCTTCTGGTTAATTCTGGTTAATTTTGATAAGATAACATAGCACTATCAAAATTCTCAAGTGTGAAAAATATCCATGACGATAATTCGGTACTGGAGTGTTGAATTGAATTGATAAAGAATTGAGTCCAGTCATTTTTTTTGACAAAAATTTGATATAAAAACAACGTAAAATTGAAACACAAATATAGTTCAGTCACACGTGTTAAAACTGTAAGTATTTATTTATTGCTTATTTAATTTGTTTCTTAAGAAGATGAAATTTTTTAGAGATCAAGATGAGGGTACTTCTTCTTTCCTTAATTGTATTAATAGCTATCTCCTTATCATTGGGTGCTACAAATCTTCACCCATTATCCGATGAATTCATAAATTTAATCAACAATAAACAATCAACATGGAAAGCTGGTAGAAATTTTGATGTTGAAACATCACTTTCTTACATCCGTGGCCTGTTGGGTGTCCTCACAAAATCATTAGGCCATAAACAATTACCATTAAAACTCCACAATGAAGCTGAAAATGTTCCAGAATCCTTTGATGCCCGTAAAAAATGGCCAGAATGTGCTGATATTATCGGTAAGATCCGTGATCAATCAGTATGTGGATCATGTTGGGCATTTGGTGCCGTTGAGGCAATGAGCGATAGGATTTGTATCCGTTCGAATGGTACCAAGAAAGTGAGCGTTTCTGCAGAGGATTTATTGACATGTTGTACAAATTGTGGTTCAGGTTGTAACGGTGGCTATCCAGAAAAAGCTTGGGAATATTGGCAAAGGACTGGTATTGTTACTGGAGATGGTTATGGAACTAAAAAGGTAAGTTTTCAGCAATATTTCATTAGAATCACTTTTTTTAAAACATTTATAATAAAGGGCTGTAAAAGTTACTCTTTCCCACCATGTGACCATCATGTTAATGGAACTTTTAAACCTTGTGGTAATATACAACCGACACCTAAATGTGTCAAAAAATGTGATCCTGGTACTGATTTAATTTATGAACAAGAATTAACAAGGGGTTCAGCATACTCACTTAGTGGAGAAAAACAGATTCAAATAGAAATTATGAGCAATGGTCCAGTTGAAGCTTCCTTCACTGTATACGATGATTTTTTTAATTATAAAAGCGGTATGTTAAATCATACCATCTAGAGTCACAGTTAAAACAATTTTTTTTTTTAATTTTATAGGTGTCTATCAACATGTCGTTGGTAATATTGCAGGTGGACATGACGTAAAGATCATTAGTTGGGGTGTTGAAAATGGCATAAAATATTGGTTAGTTGCCAATTCGTGGAATACAGACTGGGGTGATCATGGTTATTTCAAGATACTTCGTGGAAAAAATGAATGTGGCATTGAAGATGATGTTAATGCTGGTCTTCCATTCTTGTAAATTATTTTAATTAGGATATCAAAAAATAAACAATTGAAAATACATACTTTAAATTCCATTATTTATCTAAAATTTAATTTTAACCATTCTTTAATTTTATCTCAAATATTTCCTTTGGATCTCGGCTCCTTATAGCGTGCCATGTGGAACTGATTTTTGGAAAAAATTCAATGTAACGGATCGTAAATTTCCATTAGTCTTACCGTCAATAACATGAACTGCTCTATACTGATATTAACTATAAGTGTGTTGAAAAGTAGTAGAACATCTATAATGATCCTGTTGACTGAGCGACATCATTGCTAAAACGCAGGTGTTTGATTTTAGTGAATTTCTCGATGAAAAGGGTTGCTCTCTGTTATTCTCCCACAGTAAGTAACTCGATTAAGTTGATTCATATCCGAAAATAAATAAAATATTTTATCTACGACTTATATATAAAGTGATCGTTATACAATGGCGATGGAACTATTGAAAGATATAAAGCCCGTTTAGTTGCAAAAGGTTGTTCTCAGAAAGAAGGAATTGATTATGAAGAAATATACTCTCCTGTAGTACGTTTTAATTCCATTAGGCTCTTATTAGGACTAGCAGCGGAATTCAATTTAGATATAGATCAAATGGATGTTGTCACTGCTTTTCAAAACCCAACGTTAGAAGAAGAAATCTATATTGAACTTCCAATAACTAATCGACTAGATGGTAAAATTTGTCGTCTCCGTAAATCAATTTATGGTCTTAAACAAGCTACTCGAGCATGGAATTATGAAGTAACGAATGCATTAAAAAGACTTCAATTTAAACAGTCCAATTATGATCCTTGTATATTTTTCAGAAAGAAGGAAACAAAAGTTCTTCATATTGCATTATATGTAGACGATCTACTGATATTTTCTAATGACAAAGATGAAAGACAATTATTTAGGAAGATTTACAAAATGCTCACTATTGTCTGGGAATGAGAATAGAACGCGATCGAAGTAAGGACATAATTACTTTAGATCAAACTCGTTATATTAAAACAATTATTAATAAGATGAAAAATTACGATTGTTGTCCATTCCTGGTACTATTTATTACGAATATTAACCATAAGTTTATTAATTAGTTCTTCCCAAGGAAAATTTTAATTAAAAATCATTGACGATGGACCGGTTTCGGCTTTATTGGCATCCTCAGCACCCTAGTCACTTAATTATATGAAAAATTACGATTGTTGTCCATTCCTGGTACTATTTATTACGAATATTAACCATAAGTTTATTAATTAATTCTTCCCAATAATAACCTTTGGAGATTTTTTTTAATGAAGAAGTAAAATTTGAACCTATGTTTATACAGGATGAACCGAAATTTATGGAATAGCTTAGAGACCCGTTGTTAACCGACGCTCAAAGCTGATGAAAAAAAATTGTTAATTTTTTTTTATCTCTTTTGGTTTTCACGATAAAAGACCTCAAAGATTGAACTTTTAAGTTCTCTAGTTTCAATTATTAAAAAGAATTTGGCTCTTGAATCACCGTGGGTCAGGTCCTTAGTAACAAAATTGACGATCCGCTACATTGAATTTTTCCCAGGAGTTAGTTCCTCATGCCATGCTATAAGGAGCCGAGATCCTAAGTAAATATTTGAGATAAAATTAAAGAACGTTTAAAATTAAATTTTAGATAAATAATGGAATTTAAAGTATGTATTTTCAATTGTTTATTTTTTGATATCCTAATTAAAATAATTTACAAGAATGGAAGACCAGCAGTAACATCATCTTCAATGCCACATTCATTTTCTCCACGAAGTATCTTGAAATAACCATGATCACCCCAGTCTGTATTCCACGAATTGGCGACAAACCAATATTTTATGCCAATTTCAACACCCCAACCAAGGATCTTTACGTCATGTCCACCTGCAATATTACCAACGACATGTTGATAGACACCTATAAAATTAAAAAAAAAAATTGTTTTAACTGTGACTCTAGATGGTATGATTTAACATACCGCTTTTATAATTAAAAAAATCATCGTATACAGTGAAGGAAGCTTCAACTGGGCCATTGCTCATAATTTCTATTTGAATCTGTTTTTCTCCACTAAGTGAGTATGCTGAACCTCTTGTTAATTCTTGTTCATAAATTAAATCAGTGCCAGGATCACATTTTTTGACACATTTAGGTGTCGGTTGTATATTACCACAAGGTTTAAGAGTTCCATTAACATGATGGTCACATGGTGGGAAAGAGTAACTTTTACAGCCCTTTATTATAAATGTTTTAAAAAAAGTGATTCTAATGAAATATTGATGAAAACTTACCTTTTTAGTTCCATAACCATCTCCAGTAACAATACCAGTCCTTTGCCAATATTGCCAAGCTTTTTCTGGATAGCCACCGTTACAACCTGAACCACAATTTGTACAACATGTCAATAAATCCTCTGCAGAAATGCTCACTTTCTTGGTACCATTCGAACGGATACAAATCCTATCGCTCATTGCCTCAACGGCACCAAATGCCCAACATGATCCACATTCTGATTGATCACGGATGTTACCGATAATATCAGCACATTGTGGCCATATTTTACGAGCATCAAATGATTCTGGAACATTTTGAGCTTCATCGTGGAGTTTTAACGGTAATTGTTTATGGCCTAATGGTTTTGTGAGGACACCCAACAGGCCATGGATGTAAGAAAGTGATGTATTAACATCAAAATTTCTACCAGCTTTCCATGTGGATTGTTTATTGTTGATTAAATTTATGAATTCATCGGATAATGGGTGAAGGTTTGTAGCACCCAATGATAAGGAGATAGCTATTAATACAATTAAGGAAAGAAGAAGTACCCTCATCTTGATCTCTAAAAAATTTCATCTTCTCAAGAAGCAAATTAAATAAGCAATAAATAAATGCTTACAGTTTTAACACGGGTGACTGAACTATATTTGTGTTTCAATATCATTTTTATATCAAATTTTCGTCAAATGATTATATTATATATTATTATTATTATAACCATAAGAGATAAAAAAATTAACATTTTTCTCATCACTTTTGAGCGTCGGTTAACAACGGGTCGCTGAGCTATTCCATGAATTTCGGTTCATCCTGTATAAACATAGGTTCAAATTTTACTTCTTCATTTAAAAAAAAGACATAGGAGAAATAAAAAGGACAGGCACAAAAGAATGAAAAAAAGACTCGCAAGAGCGAAAAAAACAGAAGAGTAAGGGAGAAAGAAAGAGAAAGGCAGAACAGAAATATAACACAGAGGAGGAAAAAGAAATGCAAGAGAAACAGAAAAAAAGAGGGTTAAAAAAAGGGAAAAAAGGAAGAAGGAAGAAGATAAAAATAAATAAAGACAGGAGAAAGTGAAAGAAAGCGAAGGAGATGGAAAAATCAATGACATGCAGAAAAGAGAGGAAAGAAAGACAGTAGAAAAATAATCAGAAGACAATAAAGTAAAGAAAAATAAAGACGGAAAAAAAGAAGAATCGAAAACAGAGGAAGAAGGAAGTAAATAGGAGGAAGAGACAAGAAGAAATAAATAAAAATAGAAAGTAAGTAGATGGGTAAGAAAATGGGAAAAAGGTCAGGGGGAAATCAAAGAGATAAAGGCAGGAAATAATGAAAGTTAGAAGAAAAAGAAAGAAGTGGCAAGAATGAAAGAAAAAAGGAAGACAGGAGAGAAAGGAAGAAATAAATAAACAGGAGAGAAGGAAATAAATATATAAAAATAAAAATAGAAGGTGATAAGACAGAGAAAAATGAGGGGAGGAAGAAAAAGGAAAAAGACAGAAAAGAAAGAAGGGCAGGCAAGAATCAAAGAAAAAAGGATGACAGGAGAGAAAAAAAGAAAGGCGGGAGGGGCTATCAACAGGGGGGATTCTATCTTCCGTTTTGTGGAGCCTGATGATGGATGACCTGCTGAAGGTGCTAGAAAGAAGAGGATATTTCGCGAGAGGATTCGCAAACGACTTAGAGATATTAATCGGCGGGATTACGGTGTCAAAAGTGATGTAGTCCGCCCTATAGGGGGAAGAATCAATCGACGAGAAGAAAGTGCTTGGAACACAAACCGTGAACAGAAGAATAGGGATAGTGGGGCCCAGACATGAGGAGACAATTTCTCTTGTGCTGGGAAAACATTTCTCTATATAGCTATAAGGTTCTATATACAGGTCATGTTGTTGAAGAACTATAGAAATAAAAGTATCCACATCAAAACGGACAGTCAAGCCATGTTTGCGTCACTGAAGGCTGTAGAAATGAAATCCCGACTACTGATGGGATCCCAGGTCGGATGGCCGAACCTTGGGCCACTTGTCATTTTCCGAGCCTTGAATGGTGACTATTGGGCCAAAGCTGGGCCGAGGCTTAGCCCAATGGTGTAGTATTCTTAAACCGCGCCTTGGATAGTCACCACTGGGACAAGAATCGGGTAAGTCTAGGCCCAGTGGTATGATATCGTGTAACCAAGCCTTAGTAAGTAACCGTCGGGACAAATCTAGACTGAGGCTCGGTCCAATGGTGTAGTATTCTTAAACCGAGTCTTGGATAGTCACCACTGGTCCAAGACTCGACTCACCTTAGACCCAGTGGTATGATATCGTCTAACCAAGTCTTGGTAAGTAACCATCGGGCTGAGTCTAGGCTGAGGCACGGTCCAGTGGTGTAGTATTCTTAAACCGAGCCTTGGATAGTCACCACTGGGCCAAGACTAGTCTGAGGCTCGGCCCAATAGTTTCATTCTGTTACACTAAGTCTTGCAGGTTATGTTTAAACATAACCTGATTCAGAGTGAGAGGACACAAGTATCAGTGAGAAAGAGAGTGAGTATGTAAGGAACTCATAACTTTTGAACTACTTGACGGATTGAAACTCTCTTTGCGGCATTCGAAAGAGTCCCACCAAACTTAGATTTCGTGTAAATGTGAACCGATTCGGTCCGACAGATTTTTGAGAACGTCCAAAAAAAAACATGAAAATTTTTGTTTGTTGAAATCGTGTTTTTTCAAAATAACTATTGAGCTGCTGTACCGAGCAATTCCATAACCTAATCAACACTTATGCCCGTATTTATAAACCAATCTCTAACTTGGTCTCAGGTCTAACTTCCAAGCACGAGTTTTGGTTTATAAGTCTTGCTTCGGAAATTCTCGGCGGAAGTCAGGATTGAGTATATGGAGGGTTGAGAACTTGACAATTTTTAATCATCGTTTTCTCGGTTATTTTTTGAGATATTCAAACGTTGTGACCAGCGTTGAATTAGGCATTTCACGGCGCACCTGTTACACTTTTCCTTTTTTGGAAAATTTTCACTAAATTTCAAAGTGAAGAGGAAAATGTTAGAGCATGTCAAAAAAAAATTCAATACAACGTATTATCTACAATTTTAAAGATAAAAAATCGTATAGCAGCTTATTTGAAAGCTTATTCATGGTCGAAGGGCATATAGAGCCATAAAAATCAAATTTTTGAAAATCAAAAAAAGTTATTGAACAAAAATTAAAAAAAAATTCCAACTTTTTCATTTTCTCTCAATAACTTTTTGGACTTTTGGGGTTCCATATGCCCTTCGACCATCAATAAGCTTTCAAATAAGCTGCTGTACGATCTTTTAGCTTTAAAATTAAAAGATAATGCGTTGTATTGAATTTTTTTGACATGCCACT
This sequence comes from Mylabris sibirica, assembly GCA_039776855.1. Lineage (NCBI taxonomy): Eukaryota > Metazoa > Arthropoda > Insecta > Coleoptera > Meloidae > Mylabris > Mylabris sibirica. The sequence goes on from CM077840.1 coordinate 1,882,177, forward strand.
TCAAATGCAATATTTTCAGAAATGAAAACGAAAATTGAAATTTGATGCCTGTCCCCCAATGCAGTTGACCTTTGTCTATTTACTCCTGCAAAATTTATTAAATTATTTTCACTTTACAAGAAGTTATGTGACCCAACTTAACACTACTTTTTAGGACAAAAATCATGCTATTTTCGAATATTTGGAAAATTTAATTTGTTTTCCATGGAAAATCAGCTGTCCCCCCATGAAGAATAAAATTTGTGATCGATATTGGAGGTCCATATCTATACCCGTTTACAAATGACACGACCCAAGAGTTCATTTATAGAATCTCCATGTAATTGTAGGATATCAAAATCAAGCTCGAGAATCCCCTTAATAGTAATCTTCTTAGTAACTACGTATCATTTAATAATCATTTATGACTTTTCAATTTAATTATTTAATAGTTTCTTAACTCTTTCTATATTTTTGCATATTAATTGTTAGGAGTATAGCTCTTTAATTCAAGACATTTCTGTTATTTATTTATTTTAATAATGCAATTAATTTTTGTAGTATCATTACTAAATGAAAGTTTATTGCAAATAATAAATTTGTCGAATCATAAAATGATTCCTCACAATTTATAAGTGGTCTGCTTCCATTATTATCTATCAACAATGTTGCAATAATAATTTGTTATAATTTATAACAACAAATTATTATTTATAGCTTATAATGAATATTATGTCCTTGGGGATTAAACCTTAGTCCCAGTAATTAGGGGCTAAAGTACCAACTTTAGTCCCGAAATTAAAAAAAAAAACTATAAATTGTATTTCTTTCACAGCTTACATTACTATCAATATCATCACTTATCATATCACACTCTAATATCAAATTATCACTCAAGTACCTTGGATTTACGTAAATAAAAGGACGGACGATAGACACCAAAGGCACTGTATTTGCAATTATCCAGTTGGTGATAATCGTATTGAAACAATTATGGAACGTTGGCAAAATAAAGTAGCAATAGTTACCGGTGCTAGTGCTGGAATTGGTGCTGCTATTGCTGAACGATTAGTTGAAAGCGGCATGAAGGTAATAACTCAAGTTCAAAAATTTCAAACAAAAAATTAATTACTAATTTGTAAAGGTGGTCGGATTGGCTCGCCGATCGGAACGCATTGAAGAATTATCGAAAAAATTATCTGGAAAATCTGGAAAATTGTACTCTTATAAAACTGATATGACTAAAGAAGAAGATATTTTAAATGCTTTTAAATGGACTACACAAAACGTTGGTCCTGTTAATGTTTTAATTAACAATGCAGGCATTGTTCAACAAACTGAATTGATCGATAATGATACAGAGAAATGGAAAAAAGTCTTGGATACGAACGTTTTAGCCTTATGTATTGCAACACGTGAAGCTATAAAGATTATGCAAAAAAACCAAATTGATGGTCATATTGTTCATATTAATAGCATTCTAGGGCATCGAATAATTGGTTTTCCGTATTTAAATGTTTATCCAGCTTCAAAGTTTGCTGTAACAGCACTTACAGAGACTTTACGTCAAGATTTAGTACGAATTGGATCAAAAATTAAAGTTTCAGTAATTTCATTGCTAAATCTACAATTTTAACATATTTTATTTATTTTATTCTTTTAGAGTGTTAGTCCTGGTGTAGTGCGTACAGAAATAGCGAACAACTATGAAATGGATAAGGAGACTAAAAAGAAAGTTGCGAATTATCCATTTTTGGAATCTAAAGATTGTGCTGATGCTGTGTTGTATGTATTATCAACACCACCACATGTACAAATACATGAATTGTTAATAAAACCTATAGGGGAAATGTAGAAATTCTTATTGTAAAGACATTTAATTAAAAATTATTTTAAACAACATACAGGGTGTTTGATCTAAAAATGGTTAATTTTTTGAAACTCCTATTGTTCGAGAAGCGATTCGAACAACATTTTAAGGGATTTGTAGGAGAGGCCTTAAGGAACATTTTAGCAAAATTAGAACATCGTAGCTCATTTCAAAGTAGGTCAAAAAACGATCGTTTTGGACAATGTCGCAATTTTCAAAAACTAACTAAACACACAGAACGACTAACAATAAGAATGACTCGGAGTCCTTCCCAACATTGATTTTTTTTCGTGTTTTTTTTTTCATTGTATTCGAGAGAAAATACGAAATATTTCCACCTGTTCCAGAATAAAATGGAGGAAAACGAAAAAAAAACAATTTTGGAAGGATCCTAGAAGCATTCTAATGTTTGCGTTTTTGAAAATCGCTAAATCGTCAGAAACGAGCGTTTTTTTGACCAACTTCCAAATGAACTACGAGGTTCTAATATTGCTGAAATGTTCTCTAAGGACCCTCCTTGAAATATATTTCGAATCGCTCGTCCACTAATAGGAGTTTCTTAGAATCGACCATAGTTAGACCAAACACCCTGTATGTAAGCACTCCTATTTACTAACAAAATGCTAAAAACAATCTTAAAGTATTGTCAAATTTTTATAAATGTTTGATTTAAAAACATTTTACGATAATAGTTGGGCTCTTGGAATATAAGGACATGACTTGTTTATTTTAATTAGATTTTTTTACGAAACTCCCTTCATTCCTTTTTAAAGAAACTTTCCGTATTTCTATCAGTTTTTAATAAAAGATACTGATGAAAAAAACGGATGTAATAATGTTTTTCTATTTTTCGTCTATAATAGCGTTATTAATACATTGTATAACAAAAGGAGTGCTTTAATCCCTGTTAACGCACTCCTTTTGGGTATTTTAATAGCTAGTATAATTTATTTTCTTAAGATTGGCAGCTTGCGCATACGCTTTTCATATTCTATTGGTGTTGCTGTAAACAAACGTCAACATTAACAATATAACCTCAAATTTATCTGTAATTTTATTTATTTATTTTCGTTAAATGTGCAATTATTATAAACATTAACGATTTCATGAGACGTACCGCTAGAATTTATCGTAATCCCAGGTACGTTATTTGTTGATATCAAATCTTTACTGAATTTATTATTGCCATTCACATTTGTGATGGTTCCTCAATTTAAATATAAACAATCGAAGAAGTGCAGAAGTAAAAACCATTAAACAATTTTGAAACTTCGCTCTAGTTAATAACAACTGACGCGAAATTCCCTAAATTTCAAGTGTTCAATTTTTATTAAAAACGGGTATAAAAGGGTGCAAAATCGAAAAAATAGTATAAAAACTCGTTTCATAAGCCTACTCCTGCACTCGACCATTAAGAAGCTCGCGCTCGGGCGCTCATTTTTTAAACTTGATCGCGTACAGGAATTGTCGACTTCTGAAACTTGTTTTTTAATATACTATTTATTATAACATTGAGATTTTAGAGTTTGTCTTTTATACTCTTATACTTCGAAAAAAATTAAAAAGTTACAATCCGAGATTGAGCGTGACACATTGAAACTCAAAAATCCTTCGCCTCCATATGTCCGTCATTGTTCTCTCCCATTAGTTTATTATAAACGTATATAAACCAGTGCTTCTCAACCCCTGACCCAGAAACCGATATTGGTCTGCAGAAGAATTTTACATGCCTAAAATCTTCTCACCAAAAACATCATAATTTTTTTTTTTTGTAAAAATTTTTAGTCTTTAAAAGGCTATTAGGAAATTTACAAATCGGCGGTAAGAAAGAAAAACAAAACCAAAAAAAACACCAATTTTACGAGGATCTTTGAGTAATTTCAAGTCATTTTATGCGTATAGTTGACTGGCGAAAATTTCGACATTGCCGAAAATAAATCTTTTTTTGACCAACTTGCAAATGAGCTATGTGGTTTTAATTTTGTTAAAATGTTCTCTGAAGGCCTAACTTACAAATTTTCAAAGTATTCTTTAAATCACTCGTTAACTACTAAGAGTTTTGTTTGAAGTAAACATCTTTAAAAATAAACAAACCTTTACAGAGTGTTTGGCCTGAGAGTACACAATTTGACCGTTACTACCAAAATAATAGACAAATTTTGATAAGATTTCAAGCATTTATAGATTAGTCTCCAGTGAACATTTTTGTACAATTAGAACATTGTAGCTCATTTGGAAGTCAGTGAAAAAACGGTAGTTTGTTTTACAATGCTGCGATTTTCAAAAATGAACCAAACACGTATCGCAAAATGTTTCCTCTAATACAATTAATATTTATTTATGTATATAAATAGTTTAGAGTAATCGTTGCTGTGCATTTTCAACTAAATTTGGAGGACTTTTCTCTAAATCAAAAATTATTCACGTCGAAAATTCGTACAATAAAGGTGGAATTTGGGAGGAAAATGTTGAATTTTGGTGGATGCGCCGGGGCACAATTTTTATTACTGCCTTCTTTGGACTCAATACCTCTAGGCGGATCTAACAACTACCAGAACTTTTTTTAGAATTTCCACACGATTACCATGAAGGTTCAAACAAGGTAAACGTGTAAGCTCTATGAATTTATTTAAGTTGGGAAGCTATGGGAATAACTCCCACTGCAGCCATGGAGGCACTGGTGGATCTTCTTTCGCTCTACTTACAGGTGCGAAGGGAAGGACTCTTTGCTGTCTTAAGGCTGCCTCAGGCTAAAAATTCCAAGCCAGGAGACTGGCAGAGTCACCTTGGAATTCTGAAGCAATTAACCTCAGAATTCCTGGGCAAACCATCGAACTTCATGCTGAAGAAATTTGATTTCGAAACTCCCTTTGAAGTTATCATAAATGACCGCCAGGGAGCAAGAAATTGGATGGAACAATTACCTGATAGATCCTGAATTTGGTACACAGATGGATCGAAAACAGATGAAGGGACTGGAATAGGAATATCTGGCCCTGAAAAAATAAAAAAATTTTACGACATAAACATCCTCAATGATAAATAAATTGTATCCTAATTAAAAAAAATTTGATTTACATGTATGGACAGGGTGTTTGGTCTAAGTATGGTGAGTTCTAAGACACTCCTATTAGTCGACGAGCAATTCGAAAAATATTTCAAGGATTTGTAGGAGGGTGTCTAGAGATCATTTTAACAAAATTAGAACCTTGTAGCTAATTTGAAAGTTGGTCAAAAACGCTCATTTCTGACGATGTAGTGATTTTTCGAAAACGAACTGAACACGCAAAACGACTTATTAGGATCCCCCCAAAATTGATTTTTTTCGTTTTTCCCCATTTTTTATTTTGGAACAGGTGGAAATATTTCGTACTTTCTCTAGAGTACAATGGAGAAAAACGAAATAAAATCAATGTTGGGAGTCATTTTTAGTCGTTCTCCGTGTTTAGCTCATTTTTGAAAATTGTGACATTGTCCAAAACGATCGTTTTTTGATCAACTTTAAAATGAGCTACGAGGTTCTAATTTTGCTAAAATGTTCCCTAGGGACTCTTCTACAAATTCTCAAAATATTTTTCGAATCGCTCGTCGATTAATAGGAAATTCTTATAACTCACCATACTTACAAGGGAACCTTCCCAGGTATCCCCCTCCGATTTTAATGAAATTTGGATATGTTATTCTCTGTTAAAATCTAAGAGATGCATGTTTTTTTTTATCGGCTGATAAGCATATCTAGGGGTGAAATTTCAACAGAGAATAACATATCCAATTTCATTAAAATCGGAGGGGGACACCTGGGAAGGTTCTCTTGTTAGACCAAACACCCTGTATGTATATATGGACAAACAATAATGCGGATAATCAAATTTTTATAATGTTTATAAACAATAATGTTGTAATACTGTTTTTGAATAAAGCAAAATTGCTTGTACAACAACAATTGCTTCATCAAAATTCTTGTATGAACTCAACAGAAGACAAAAATCGTCCATTTAATTAGTTTAATTGTGCTCAAACACCTTGAAAAGTATGTCGAGAACTTCACAAATCCACCAAATTATCGTAAGTTGACTTTTTTCTTTAGTAAAATATAAAATAAATAACAAATTATTCGAATACAATTTATAGTTATTGATGATGTTGGTAATACCGACAATATTAACATTGGTGATAAAAAATGATAAGAATTTATTAATTGATAATCTACGTAAACAAATTCAAATGAAAGAAGAAGAATTACAACGTACCGAAATGATAAATCGTAATTTTGAACGTATGATACAATTAGTGAATATTTTAGGACAAATTGATACATTTCTAACAGAACGTACAAGGGTTGCAATCAAAAAATTAGCAGCCCTTGTTGATGATAACGTTAATAATAATAATAATACTAATAATAATAATAATAATGATAGCAATAATAGTAATGATGATTGATACGTTGATTAAATATTTGTTAAGAATTTTTGATACAAAATAAAGCGTTTTGATAGGAGAAGATTGTTGGTTTCTTATCCTATTCTCACTCCTATAACCAATAGAAAATAAAACAAACAAACTTGTACATAACTTATTTATTATTTCTTTTGTTCATTTAAAACTCACCTATAGATTCTTCGTTATTCAGATACAGGTGTACAATAATAAATATCTCACCTTGCACTTGGCCATCACTGGTTACGTAACGTCGTAGCTTGATTCATATTTCACTACAGTTGACATTTTTGTTAATGTAACTTTTAAGTAGTCGAACAAAGCTACGACGACACGTAACGAAAAGCATGGCCATCTACAAGGTGAAATATCGTTATACTCCCTGTATTATACAGGGTGATTCAAGAGGATGGCCTAATAAAAGTCTAAGAAGTACTTATTGATTTATCTCTCTGAGATTTGGTATATCGTGTGAGTCACGTAAGAGGAAAAATATTTCAAGGATTTGTAGGAGCGTCCTTGGAGAACATTTTAGCAAAATTAGAACCTCGAAGCTCGTTCCAAAATTGATTTTTTTTGTTTCTCTCCATTGCATTCTAGAAAAAGTGCGAAACATTCCCATCTGTTCCAGAATAAAATTAAGAAAAACGAAAAAAAAAAACAATGTTTAGAGGATCCTCGAGTCATTATAAGTCGTTTTGAGTGTTTAGTTCGTGACATTGTCAGAAACAAGCTGTTTTTGACCGACTTACAAATGGGCTACAAGGTTCTAATTTAGCTCAAATGGTCTCCAGGGACGCTATTATAAATCCTTGAAATATTTTTCGAATCACTCGCCAAATAATAGGAGTCACAATTAGAACTTTTCGTCTTACGTGACTCACCCGATATAGCCGTTATCTCAAGTAAAGTTTCTCAAGAGAATATTTTAATTGTTCTAACCACCATTATATGGCGTAGCACACCCTACTCTCTTATTTTAAATGAAATGGTACATTTTTTTATTTCTTTGAAAAAATCGAAAGGAACTCTGATAATCCGACCCATGGACTAGCGTTGAAAGTTTTTCAGTTTTAAATTTTGCAGTGTTTGATTAAAAAAATCATATTTTTAATTATCTTTCAGCTAAAAGGGAACACCATATTTTTCTTAATATTTCAATTTAAAAATTGCCTGAAAGAAAAATTTATAATAAAATGATTAAATATTATAAACTTTGGCGATAAGAACATTTCTTCTGCTATTAGAATTCCAAATTTAAACCTTTCGACTGCAATAATTTCTATGTTATGAATTTTTTAATCAAACACTGCAAAATTTAAAAAGTTGAAATATCTGAACAACTTTCAGCGCTAGACCATGGGTCGTATCATTAAAGTCCCCTTCGATTTCATCAAAGAACTCAAAAATACAATTAAAAATATACCATTCCATTAAAAATAAGAGAATAGGGTGCGCTACCCTGTATAACGGGGGTTGCTAGGACAATAAAAATATTTTCTGGACAAAGTCCAGATGACATAACGTCTACATACCAAATTTCATCATTTAGGTACTAGAACTTATTATATTTTTAACAGACCATCCTCTTGAATCACCCTGTATATATTTTTTTAAATATATATGTATAGAAAAACAATAACACTATCATTTAAATTGTATTAATTCTATAAATTTCTTCAGAAAAAAAAATCGGCAAATCCAAAAAAATCTTGAAAATTAATACAATTTTAATTAACAATTTCGTTAATCTTTTGTTATCATTCTTATTAATATTAATTAGTTTAAAAAAAAAACAAAAAAAAGCAAAACTTATTACAATTCTCTTATCATCTAAGCAATGGGGGAGGGGCGGAAATATTTGTGTACGTTTCCTTTTTTGCCACCATATAAAAATGTATTGATTCACAATTAAGAAAGAAAAAAACAATTAAAAAAGTCATGGATATCAGTGATAATAATAATAAATGGTAGTGGTGCTGGTGTGTGATTATACAGACTGTCCCATGGTAGTTAAAAACATATTAACAGAGGACACTCTGTATGTACGTACAATAATTATACTATAAGTAGAAATTATCACAGAAAAGAATCTGTTTGTAATTAATCTCGTTAAAAAAAAAATAGTGAAATTCATAGTTTTCTTTTGTTAATTACTTATTAGTTAACTAATTATTGAATTAATTAAAAAACAGGCAGACTTTTATCTCAAAAACAAAACAAAAAAACAACACTTAAGAAATTCGAATCTAGTCGGCTATGATTGTTGTTGATGGAGTAATTGTAGACATACGTTGATTTCAAAACCATAGCCTGCTAAATTTTCTTCTTTTTTGTTGTTTAATTTAATTTAATTTACTTTGTGATGTATTTTTTTATCACACATCTTGTAGATGTTTTGAAACATTTAAAGATTTGAACGGTTCCGACCACATACGTCGTAAATCACCCTATAATTGAATTAAATTATAAATTATACAGGGTGTACAATAATTACTATTCTGTCTCAATAAGTTATCCGTGAATTCAGTACGTATGTCATAGCTCGGTTCATATGTAATTACAATTTATTCGAATGCATGGCTAACTGCGAGACAAAATAGGTGGTGTGTACATAGATATATACAGGGTGTAACCCGGTATTTCATCTCGCAGTTGACAGTGCCTTTAATAATGTAGTATCACAACTTGGTTCATAATTGACATTTGCTAATGTCTATTTCAAGTGCCTGAACCAAATTAAGACACTAACAATAAGTTAGCGAAAGCACAGCCAACTGTCGGAGGAAATACCGTGATACACTCGATATTTAGAGCTATAATTAGTGTAATACTCACTTTTAAATATGCCATTGTTAATAATGGTAATAATGTGAATGGTACTAAATATAATAATGCCGGTTGGGCTGCTTTAAATACTTCACTACTAACTGTAGCTGTTAATAAGCCCAAAAAATAACCCAATAATGAACAATGGAAATATGTTAGTCGAGAACCTTGTGTGAAGCCTTGTGATTTTTTATATGCGTCATAACGTAATACGAAACATAATAATAGACCTGGCATCACTATATCACCTAAACCTAAAAATCATCAAAATAATAATCATAATGATTCAGGGTGGGCTACAATTAGCTACAAAATAAAATTATTTTCAATCAAAGTCAGCTATGAATGGAAAACGTATGTCTTACAAGTAAATTACCTAAAAAAATTTACACATCTAGTTGCCTTTGCTGGCAAACGCCATTTATATTAAACAATTCATAGGCGACTTTGCAACAGGGTGACATTGTGGAATTGCACCACCCGCGCCTTGTTTTTTTTTTAATTGTTTTCTTTCCTGTCTTTCCTTTTTTCTTCATCTCCTGTCCCATTTTCTCACTTGTCACCAGTTGCTTCTTTGTTTTCTCTTCCGTCTTCCATTTTGTTCTTCTTATGTCCTATATCGCCCTTTTTCTTTCTCTCTCTGTCTTGTTCTTTTTTCTTTCATTTTCTTCTCTCTTCCTAATCTGTATTTTTTCTTTTTGTTCGCTTTTCTCTCTTGTCACCCTTTTATTCGTTCTTTGTTTTACTTAATGGTTCGTTTTTCTTCCGTTTTCTCTCTCTTCTGTTTTTCATTCTCTCCTGTTGTTTCTTTTTCTTCTCTGTTTCTCTTTCATTCCTTATTTTTGGCCTTTTTTCTTTAATGTCTTTCTATTTTGCTCGCCTGTCTCTTTTTCTTCCTCTCTTGTCTCTTCATATCATTCTCCACTGCCTTTCTTTATTTCTTTCTCACATACCTTTTTTCTTCTCTCTCTCATCTGTCTATTTATAATTTTTTTATCTACCTATCTTCCTTACTTACTTCCTCTTACTCTTTGTTTCTATCTTTCTTTTTTCAACCTGTCTCACCCTCCTATCTTTGTCTGCGGTTTTTTCTTTTCTGTTGTTTCTTTTTCTTTCCCATCTCTCTTACTTTTCTGTTTCCTTTTCCTTCATTATCCACTGTATTTCTTTATTACTTTCTCTCACATCTTTCTTTCTTTCTTGCTTGCTTTCTCTTCTGCTTTTTCCCTCTCTCTCGTTTTTTATTTTAATTTCATGACTTCATTTCTTTTGCACCTATGTCTTCTTTCTTCCTTCCGTTTTAGTCTTTGTTTCCTTCTTTCTTCTTCTCACCTTACTATTTTTCTCTGCTGTTTTATTTCTCTCCTGTTGCTTCCTTCACGTTCCTATTTTTTTTTCTGTTTCTCTTTTCTTCTTTATTTCCTGTTCTTTTTATGTCTTTCTATTTTTTTCTTTCTTCTCTCTCTCCCTCGCTATTGTCTTAATTTTTCTATTTCATGCCTTTATTTCTTTTTCACCTAATATTTCTTTTTTACTTCCTTCCTTTCACTCTTTGTTTCCTTTTTTCTTTCTCTTAACAGCTTTCTATATTTCTCTGCTGTTTTATTCCTCTCTTATTGTTTCCTTTCCTTTCCTATTCTTCTTTCTTTTATGTTTGTCTTTACCTCTTTATTTCCTGCTTTTTTTCTTTTATATCGTTCTAGTTTGCTCTCCTGTCTTTTTTCTTCCCGTCCTCTTCTCTTGTCTGTTACTTTATATTTCTTTTCTGGTTCTCTTTCTCTCCTGCCATTCTTTGTTTCTTTCTCTCGCATCTTTCTTTCTCTTTTTCGTACTTTCTCCTCTACTTTTGTTTCTTCTCTTCTTGTTCTCTCTCTCTCTCTCCCTCTCTCGTTCTTGACGTTCTATTTTTATTTCATGACTTCATTTCTTTTGTACCTATTTTCTCTTTCTTCCTTCCGTTTTAGTCTTTGTTCCCTTCTTTCTTCCTCTTGTTGCTTCCTTTACATTTCAATTTTTCTTTTCTGTTTCTCTTTTCTTCTTTATTTCCTGCCTTTTCTCTTCTGTTTTTTCTATTTTGTCCTCCTATCTTTTCTCTTACCTTCTTTCTCTCTTGTTTCTTACTTTATATTTCTTTTCTGTTTCTCTTTCCTACATTTTGCCCTGCCTTTCAATATTTTTTTCCTCTAACATCTTTATTTCTTTCTCTTTGCTTTTTTCTCTTTTCTTCTCTTTCTGTCTCTCTCTCCCTCGCTCTCGTCTTCCTTTTTCTATTTTCTATTTCATGCCTTTATTCCTGTTTCACCTATTAATTATTTTTTACTTCCTTCCTTTCACTCTGTTTCCTTGTTTCTTCCTCTTTCTACCTTTCTATATTTCTCTGCTGTTTTATTTCTCTCCAGTTGCTTCCTTTACGTTCCTATTTTTCTTTCTTTTCTATTTCTCTTTCTATCATTCTCCCCTGCCATTCTTTGTTTCTTTCTATCTTACTTTCTCCTCTGATTTTTCTTTTCTCTTCTTATTCTCTCTCTCTCTCGCGCTCTTGTCTTTCTATTTTTATTTCATGCCTTCATTTCTTTTTCACTTATCTTTCTTTCTTTTTTCCCTCCTTTTACTGTTTATTTCTTTCTTTCCACTTATCACTCCTACTTTTTCTATCACCGCTATTTAATGTCTCCCCTTTTCTCTTGTATTTCTTTCTTTCTCTTCTGACTCTTTTTCTTGATAATCTTCTACACGTGTATGAGTAAGAGCAGCCTCCTTACTATTTTCATTCACCAGGCGCCACTGGAATAAAACCAACTGTATCTATATATCAAACATTAAATCAAAAGCGAGTGGTAATTTTCTTATTATACCAATAAATCAAGTTACGCGTTACGTTTTCAACTCATAGCTAAATTTTACCCAAAATTTATTATATTGATACCAACCTAACATACTGAAATGTCCAGTATTATGTATACTAGGGAATACTAATTTACCAGGTAAACTTAATTTGGGTGCATCTTTTGCCATATTATTACCTAAATGTAATTTACGTGCAACAATACCAACTGGATTATCAGCTGGACGTGTTGCCACTTTTACCATAACATTTGTACTAAATATATATGATGAAAAAAATACCCAAAATACATCATAAATTAATAAACCAGTTAATAATAATGTTGATACTTTTAAACTTGGCAAACGTACAAATGCAATAAATGCAACACATAAACCCATACCCATTGCATCCATTAATAACCAGTGACCTATGGAATAGAACAATAAAAAAATATATCATAGCCTACTATTTATTTATTTTTAATTAAATCTACCAGTCAACACCCATATACAAACGATGAAAACTGATAAGGTGAATGATAATAATTCAGCAGCTGTAAAACGTCCACAAATTCCAAATGATATCTTATTACCATCCGAACATGGCCGTATTATATATTGACACATTGGTAATAACAAGAAGGCTAAGGCTACTGTTGCTATAACTACAACAAAAAAAAAAAACAACATATTGTTATTAATTAGTTTACAAAGCTGACTAGATTAAGAATATTTACTTGCAGTACAAATAGCGAACAACATTTGCATAGAATCGAAAAAGAAGAACATCACTAATAATGAAATACTAGCACCTAAAGGTAAACATAATGCCTGCATTGTATCTAATGTTTGAACATTATCTTGTTGTTGTGATGTTGATAAATTTGTTGTTGTTGATTGTTGTGGTAATAATGGATTTAATAAATTATTATTATTATTGTTATTATTACTACGATCTCGTGCCTCTTGTTCCATATTTAAACTTCTAAATGAACCGTAAACAATTAATAGCATTGATATTAGAAATGTTGATACACGACTTGAATCCATTATCGAGTAGGCCCATTGATATTCTATTGTTTGTTGTTGTTGTTGTTGGTCTGCCATTTTGGCAGATCCTAACCTAAATACGATAAATTTACACAAATTATTTGATTTTAATTAATTTTCTTCTTTTTTTGTTTCTTATTAACATACATTAAATAAAATAAAATAATAATGAAAAATTGTTAATTACCTTAATTTTATAAATTGTACAAATTTAAATAAATAAATAAATAAATTTGTATTTTTTTCGTGTTGGATTCATTTATTTTTCCAATGATTTTTAAAAATGAATTGTTCTTTATAAAAAAAATTGAAAATTTCAATTATTAAAACAACCTAAATTAAAGATCGCCAGACGCCATATTGCAAATAACACAACCTAACTTTCTAATTTCACTTTTTTTCCACTTTTTATTCTTCTATCAACAAGTTATTTTTACAATTAATGGAATTTCTTCAATATTCATATTATTGTTTTTTTTTCTTCTTTCAAATTGATCCAATTACAATGTAATTTAATTTATGAGTTTATTCTTAAAAATAAAATCGTGATTATGCAACACATTATACACGCAGCGATATAAACTATAAAGTGTTTCCAATGCTATCTTGTGTAGTATAAATCCAAACAATAGATCGTATGTATAGTGGTAGGATGGAAATAGTGAATCTATAAGAAAGGTTACTTTATGATAGTGATGTTAATGTACGGTATTCAATTTTTTATGTACTATACACGTATATTATACCGTTTTATAATGTATTTATTACCGTATTTTATTTAAAAATTGACGAAAGCAGGAACTACATTGCTTATCCATATTAGGCTATTAGATGTAGCAAGATATAGCACCGACCCTTGATATGGAAGATCTGTATTATTGGCTCTCAATTATTGATGAATGTGCAAAGATCGTGGTTATTATTAAAAATTGCACGTGATAGAAATGAAACTTTAAAAAAAATAAAGAATAAAAGATATTTAGAGAAGAAAAAAGAGAAAGATAGCGCGCATCTGACGACACTTTTTTATTCTATCACTTTGTATCGTTGGTGTATACGTTGCTTTTTTTGCACCACTCCAGTAGCGCGGGAATGTATAGCTCTCTTTCACATTCTCTTTACGTGATATATTTCTTCTCTCTCATGTAACGAAATGTGTCTAATAAACGTGACGTGTCCTTGAAATTTCTATTTCAAATCTTGTCCAATTATCGAATATGGAATCGCCGTCTAAGAAGATTCATTTTAAAACTTGTTGAAATCACGATAATCACGAGTAATTGTCCAGACCGAAATAGTTTGCTTATCAGCAACTGTTGTCCACTGTAAATTCTGTGAATAGAATTAGATAATTTACAGTTTATACAAGAGGTGTTGAGTGAATAATAACTTAGCAACAGGATCGAGAATTTATTTATCGTCTAATTATCGTCCGATTATAGTCAGAGCACGTTATGAACATATGTGATTCTCGATTCTTACTATAGTCGTCATTTCAATGTTTGTATTTCAGCAAATACTTGAACCCACCTACTCGCTGCGCTCATAAAAATTCTGCAAAAGAGAGGCAAAAATTAGCTACAGTAGAACACCTATTTATTGTTTGTGATATCGCTCATTCGCTTCATCAACTACATTTGCTGCAATCGCAACAAATAAACGGATAATTCCATTGAGAGGTTGATGGAGATCGAGTGCGATTGGAGAGCGCTTATAATTAAGTGTTAGTCAGCCGCATGGAAATGTGGGCGGATCTTGTTCTTAAATAATAACATAGAAATTCCAGCCTTATGGGAGATTTGTAATAGAAAAATTTGCTCGGGAGATGCTGCCATCTATTTGTTATTAGTGATAATTCTAACTATTATATTATTATCACTAACATAAAAAAAATAAGACGTCATAAAGAACTCTCATTTAAGACTTCTTAAGAACGAGTTCTTTTTGACGTCATTTTGTAAGTCAGAAAAGAGCTCTTGAGAAGTTCATTCGTTCGAACACCTGGGGAAGTTTTGAAAAGTTCATTTTTGGAGTTAAATCTGACGTCCGAATCGTAAATAAGAACTTTTTTAGAATTTACTAAGACATCATTTTGCTTTCTGGATGCTAATCTGAAATTGTATTCTATTGTATTGCCGGGAGTTCTTCGGTAGCATCGCCATCTGGTAGTAGGAATACTCACAACACTAATAGTATTTTTGACAGTTTTTCTGCCTGGTGTCGGGACTACTTTCTCAATTACACAAAAAAAGGCCTGAAATCTCTGTTATTATTCACTCAACGTCAGAGGCGAAAAATTCTTTAATAGCAGGCAGTTTCACACCTGTGCTACTCACTAATTTTACTGCGTATAATTTCCTTTTCCTACGATTGTATAGAAACTGTCAATTTTCTACCCTGTTTCGAAGCTGCAAAGCTTTTAATTGCTAGAGAGTGCGATCGTTCGTTAGCAACGTAAACAACAAGATGGCAACTCGTTTCTGAGTGGTCCGTCAGTGTATGGAAAAATTGTATTTTCCGCACTAGAGTCGAATTTTGAATACATAGAAGTTAAAACAACATTAGATATTATTTTTTATTTGCAACATAACAATAGTACATTGTACAAAGCGTCTATAATGCTATTACTATCGAGAATGAAAGTGAAAGTTGTAATCATACGAGGCAATAAGAAGCACACATTGTAGCAAGTTGTATAGTATACTTCATTTATTCACAACTTTTCTTTAAATTAACATTATTGTTATTTATTGTTGCTGACGATGATGATAATAATGACAATACAAACATCCACTCAACAAGCACAAACAAAAATGAGTTTTATGATAGTAATGGAAAAAAAAAACAATTGTAAACTTAGCTACCTTTGATTCAAAGTTAAAATTACATTCAACATAATAAAAACAAATTCCGTATTTTTAACCTAACAGTTTATGAAAAATGAAGGTATATTATTTTCGTACCACTGATGACTGATGACAGTGGTCATGCGCAATCTTTTACTATAGCAACTTGATATCCGTGATATCATTTAAAATATGCATAATCTGCCAAACGATCAAATTACTAAATTACAAAAAATAGTATATTATACAACGAGTCTATAATGAATGCTCTTATTACCGAGAATGAAGTTTACAACACAAGCGAGCGGAGCGAGCGAGTGTTGTAATCATGCGAGGTTATAATTAGCATTCATTTTAAGCGAGTTGTATACTATACTTTATCTACGACTTATTTCTACATGTACAGGTACTGGTAGTGTACAAGAATATTTACCTTCTTTATCATTTTCGACTCTAAAATCGCACAAAAAATTGACACTTATTTACAACTGTTTGTTGAAACTGTTATTTATATTTTGTCGTTACCATGGTGTTTTAAATTTAACAGAAACTATTATCTACTACCAAAATCGTCTTCTTTAACACTTTCCATTGTAAATACAACGAATATTCTCACAACTAAGTATTTGTTCGAAATTTCAGAAAAATTAAATGTCATTTTATTCAAAATTGCATGAAAACGCCCACCTTAGGCCTACTTGTTGAAACTATTGTTAATTATTTTTATCGTTACCATGGTTTGTTTACATTTGACGGGAATTATAATTAAAATACTATTTTCTGATTGGCTGATGAGAGGGATATTCATTTACTTTATCTCCCTAGGGATATAAAGTAGGTCATTACATTACAAAAACCGCAAGTATAATGATCACTTTATATATAAGTCGTAGATAATAGTATATTATACAACGAGTCTATAATGAATGCTTTTATAACCGAGAATGAAGTTTACAACACAAGCGAGCAAAGCGAGCGAGTGTTGTAATCATTCGAGGTTATAATTAGCATTCATTATAAGCGAGTTGTGTACTATACTTTATCTACGACTTATTTCTACATGTACAGGTACTTGTGGTGTACAAGAATATTTACCTTCTTAATCATTTTCGATTCTAAAATCGCACAAAAAATTGACACTTATTTACAACTGTTTGTTGAAACTGTTATTTATTTTTTGTCGTTACCATGGTTTTCTACATTTAACAGAAACTATTATCTACTACCAAAATCGTCTTCTTTAACACTTTCCATTGTAAATACAACGAATTTTCTCACAACTAAGTATTTGTTCGAAATTTCAGAAAAATTAAATGTCATTTTATTCAAAATTGCATGAAAACGCCCACTTTAGGCCTACTTGTTGAAACTATTGTTAATTATTTTTGTCGTTACCATGGTTTGTTTACATTTGACGGAAATTATAATTAAAATACTATTTTCTGATTGGCTGATGAGAGGGATATTCATTTACTTTATCTCCCTAGGGATATAAAGTAGGTCATTACATTACAAAAACCACAAGTATAATGATCACTTTATATATAAGTCGTAGATAAATGTTATTATTTAACTAGAAAAACTGTATTTGTCAATTTTATTTTATATTATTTCACTGTGTCATAATTCTTGAGTTTCTGTTCAATCGTAGAAAAAATAGTGTTCGATACTCGAGTGAAAATGTCCTTTGTGAAACTCGTGTGACTGAAGTACGAGTATCAGCGCCTCCTTTCCACTCTAGTTTGATAAATAACTATTGTATGCTTCATTTATAAGCTAAAGTCCTAAATTTGATTTTTCTTACAACATTCATTATATCCATTCCACGACTATACAGTGGTTACAGTAAGTTGATTAGACTGGGGACTTGATCTCACGATAGTGATCTCTCATGTTCGTAGATCTTCGTGTGAACACATTGTGTCGAATAACGAACCACTTTCCAACCAGCTGGAAATTTATTGCTAGATTATTGTAGAGTAGACTGTGTTATTGTAATAATAACATTATTATTGTATGTCTTAGAACATTAATAATGTCAAAAAAATATATTTGGACTACGGAGAAAACACAAAAATTAATAGAAATGTTTGAAGCATCTCCAGAATTATGGGATATTAAAAGTAAATTATATAAAAATCGAAATGTACGAAATATTGCTGTAACCAAAATTGCAGAATTTTTTGAAACTGATGTAATTGAAATCAATAGGAAATTACATAATTTGAGGACACAAATGAATAATGAAATAAGAAAATTAGAGAAACGTAAAAGTGGAATGGGAATCGATGATCTGCCACGTGCTTCAACTTGGGAATTCTTTGAAGCACTAAAGTTTCTTCCTTCAGTAAGGAAATGCAATGAAACACAATCAAATATGGTAAGTGTTTTAATTCAATTTATAAAAATACTAGCTGACCCGGCGAACGTTGTACCGCCTAACAATCAATGAATCAAGTTATACTATTTAACTCAACTTAATTTATGAATTTTACTGCATAGGTTACACTTGGATTGATACTCTTTACTGAAACACTTTGTGATATACGACATTTTTCGTTTTGTTATTATGCGAAAAAAAAATAAAGTGTATGGATTACTGACACGTGAAGATGTTACATACAATTGACCATGATAAAAACATGCATAATCCAAATTCAGACCATAAGCACTCAAGAATTGGCCTTGTGATTGGCTAATTAATCGTCATGCTGAATGCAAGGCGAATCAGAAATTGAATTTGTTTAAACTCAAAGGGCATATCGGTTAGAATCATCTGATTCCTCGGAATGAGAACTTCTGCACCTTTGAATTTTCCTTTAAGTATCGTAATGCACCACAATGCTCACAAACAACGTCCATTTGACTAATGCAAATGAAAGTATTTGAGCTGTAATCAGCTGTGCGATCATTCGATCATATAGAAACGCTGCTCGATTCATTTCAACAGTTAAAGCATTTCTTTTCGCACGTCGAAGATTATCTCATTGTTCATCTGTGCAATTAGCTCGACGATTTCTCATTGCCAACCAAGCCGTTTCCGGGCCGCCTCTTTTTACCCTTATGTTTGAAAACTACGGAGTAAGGCCATACTAACGCAGCGCTGTTCTTGCGCGACTTCTCGTTCATCTTCAGTAGATTGATTCGCAATGTTACTAAGTCTAATTGCATTACGGGTTTGTTGGGAAAGATTATGTAGATCTTCTTGGTCGCAACATATTTACTAATACATAATGATAACACTCGCACAAAATTTCGCATTCAATTGATTAAAAAATTAATTAAATTAATTACAAAGAATAATTTAAATATTTTCACTTATTTTTGTCAGTGTCCACAAAACACATATATGCATATGTGTCAGTGTCCATCTGAGGATAGTAATCTCGATTATTATAGTAGTATTACTGACCAAGTTGAAAATTTTGAATTGCGCGCCCTTCAAAAAATGGGCTGGTAAGCCTGTATTACCAGATTTTTTGCTATTGTTTATAAAAATTTCTAACATTTCTAACCTAAAATTTCACTTATGATTATTGTTATTTTTATTCGTGTGCTTTCGCATTTTTTTCTTCAATATTTGGAATTTATAAATTATTTGAACAGTATTTCTTTTTGTTTTGTGATAATTTTAGATTAAAATAAGTGGTTTTATTCAAAGAAATAATTGACACTTCTAACATACTTGATTTTTGTGGTAAAATATGTATGTTCTTTTTAGTAACTTTTCTGTCATTTAGTATTTTCGATTTCATGAATGGGACTACTTTATTATTTTCATTCGTTTCTATGGTTACACTTTTTTCATTTTTTTTTTTTTTGACATTAATCTTTCCGATATTAGCGAATTTTTTTAAAAAAAATTAGCTTATGACGAGATCCTCACTTTTGAATTTCCGAAAAATTTTTGCACAGAAGTTCGTTTTGGGACCCCAGGAACCCATATCCACCGTTCGTTAAAATTTTTATATATATATATATATATATATATATATATATATATATATATATATATATATATATTTATATATATATATATATTTATATATATATATATGTATACCCACGATAACTGCCGTAAAAATAGTCCAATCTTAATGAAACTTGGTACAAAAATCGGTCTTTGGGATAGCTTGGATGAGTTCGTTGGCCAGACTGGTAGGGCCAAAACTTTTGGAATAAGAGCTGAAGAAATGTTAAAAAAAATCATTTTCAATATTACATTTGCTTAGATTTTGATGAAAATTAAAATAACAGTAGAGCCGACCATTCTCTATGACCCAGAAAAAAAATCATCAAAATCGGTTAGTTGGATCGCAAGAAAAATGCAAAAATCTCTTTTTTGAGTATAAGCAGTAAAATCCAATATCTCAGATGGCTATGTGTTCTGACAATTGATATTAGAAAAAAAATTGAATATCGCGAGGGGCAACTAATTTTGACAGTTAATATTAGACAAACAGAGGTAGATCTAGTATGTTAATATTAACATACTAGATCTATGTAGACAAACAACAAATTTTCGAACGAGTGAAATTTTATTACTGTTTCTTATTGTTTGTGAATTAATAATATTTCAGCATGTAGATACATTAAAAAATTCGCTATATAAGGTACTTGCTGCCTTTGGAGATCTTTTTTTTATTTTAATATTTATGCTTTATGCTAGAAAAATTTTTTTTAATCTATCCGATATTTGAATAGCTATTCTGCTATTCGGGGCTGAGACGAATTCATCAAAGCAAAAATCATCAAAATCGGTTCAGCCGTTCTTGAGTTATAAGTGGTGTAACTAACAGACTTTGTTTTATATACAGGGTGCCCCAGGGGTACGTGCAAGCTCCATAATTCCGTTGCTAGAAGACATATCAACTTGCGGTTTTTTTCTTACAGTATCCATGGACATTCTGTACAACTTAAAATTATTTTCGTTCTTGTAACTACCCCCCTTATAGGGGGTAGTGCACCCTACTATCTTATTTTAAATAGAATGGTATATTTTTTATTACATTTTTGAATTCTTTGATTAAATCGAAGGAGACTTTGATAACATGACCCATGGTCTAGCGCTGAAAGTTTTTCAGATATTTTGACTTTTCATGAAATTTTTAATTTTGCAGTGCTTCAATAAAAAATTCACAACATAGAAACTATTGGATTTAAAATGTTAAAATTTAGAATTCTAATAGTACAAATAACGTACTTTTTATCAAACTGTAGAGCATTTAATTATCTTTAGGTGCGTATCTTTTGATGGTAAGCGGTACCGTTTTTCCCCTATCTACTTGTGCAAGTAAATCACAAAAATTGCGTTACTGAAAATTTATAGGCATGTGGAAAAATTCGGTGACAAATTGGAATTTATTTTGGGAAAAATTAAAAGCGGATCATTTCAGATTTTTTTTAAAAAAGCACCTATTACAATGTTAGTATCGGTCAGTACAGGGTGTTTGGTCTAATTGTAAGTATGGTGAGTTCTAAGAAACTCCTATAAGTCGACGAGCGATTCGAAAAATATTTTGAGGATTTGTAGAAGAGTCCCTAGGGAACCTTTTAGCAAAATTAGAACCTCGTAGCTCATTTCAAAGTTGGTCAAAAAACGATCGTTTTGGACAATGTAGCAATTTAAAAAAAAAAAAAATCTCCAAAGGCAGCAAGTACCTTATATAGCGAATTTTTTTATGTATCTACATACTGAAATATTAATTGCAAAACATTCTTATGATACTGACAATTAATATATTTTAATAACATTGAATCAACTAATAAATTCATTTCCCGATGTTATTTTAATATTTATGATTTTTATTGAAAAATACTTTTAATCCACAAACAATAAGAAACACTAAAAAAAAAATAATAATGAAGTTTGTTGTTTGTCTAATACGTCTAATCAAGGCCTGCTTGATTTTTTCAAGCGAAATTCTCTAGCAGGCCTTGCGTCTAATATTAACTGTCAAAATTAGTTGCCACCTGAGATAATCGATTTTACTGCTTATACTCAAAAAAGAGATTTTTGCATTTTTCTTGCGAACCAACGAACCGATTTTGATGATTTTTTTTCTGGGTCATAGAGAATGGTCGGCTCTACTGTTATTTTAATTTTCATCAAAATCTAAGCAAATGTAATATTGAAAATGATTTTTTTTAACATTTCTTCAGCTCTTATTCCAAAAGTGTTGGCCCTACCAGTCTGGCCAACGAACTCATCCAAGCTATCACAAAGACCGATTTTTGTACCAAGTTTCATTCAGATTGGACTATTTTTACGGCAGTTATCGTGGGTATACATATATATATATAAATATATATATATATATATATATATATATATATATATATATATATATATATATATATATATATATTTATATATATATATATATATATATAAAAATTTTAACGAACGGTGGATATGGGTTCCTTAGGTCCCAAAACGAACTTCTGTGCAAAAATTTTTCGGAAATTCAAAAGTGAGGATCTCGTCATTAGCTAATTTTTTTTAAAAAAATTCGCTAAAAAACGACTTAGAATGACTTTAGCACCCGCCCAAAATTGATTTTTTTCGTTTTTCTTTATTTTATTCTGGAACAGGTGGAAACATTTCGTATTTTCTCTGGAATACAATGGAGAAAAATGAAAAAAATCAATGTTGGGAAGGTCTCGGAGTAATTTTTAGTCGTTCTGCGTGTTTAGTTCGTTTTTGAAAATCGCTACATCGTCAGAAACGAGCGGTTTTTGATTAA
The DNA here is from genome assembly GCA_039776855.1 of Mylabris sibirica. Classification (NCBI taxonomy): domain Eukaryota; kingdom Metazoa; phylum Arthropoda; class Insecta; order Coleoptera; family Meloidae; genus Mylabris; species Mylabris sibirica. The sequence goes on from CM077840.1 coordinate 1,904,763, forward strand.
CTTCCAAGTGAGCCACGACGTTCTAATTTTGCTGAAATGTTCTTTAAGGACCCTCCTACAAATCCTTAGAATATTTTTCGAATCACTCGTCGACTAAGAGGAGTTTCTTAGAATTCACTATACTTAGACCAAACACCCTGTATATAAGATTCTCTACAAACTGAATTAAATTTAGTTGCAAAATGATTGCTTTTAATAGGTGAAAATAACACTGAAATGTTGGAAAACTTTCCCAATTTAAATTTCCTGATGGATAAGCTTTCAAATAAGATATTTTAGAATTCTTTATCTTTAAAATTGTACAAAAAGTCTTATAATTAAATTTTTGACATTTTCAATAATTTTTTTGTAAAAGTAACATACGCATCGGAAAATGTCTTGTAGATTTCAGAAACGCTTCCAATTTGTTATCTATTGCCTGGCAATCATTGCGAAATAAAAAATATTAACCATTTATGGACAGTTAGGGGTCAAAACATGCTCCAAGATTTTCCTTTGTAATTAAGAATTTTTCCAAAATGGGAAATGGCCTCGAACACACCAAGAAATTGTCGTTACAACGTTGGTTGACGCATTTCAATAACTTTGTAAACAAGCGAGATATTGATGATTGGTCCCTTTACGCATCTTTTTCTTAATATTGGCAAAGGGCCGTTTATTATTATTATTAAAATGAAATTTTGAACCTATTTTTACTAAAAAATAATAAAAATGTATGTCTTTCAAAAAAAAAAATGTTATTACAAGTGCATAAAATGAAAAGTTCCTTGAATTAGCTCGAGCGAGTGTATTTTGGTCTTTGGACCGTTTAGCGAGTGCGTTAAGGGGTTGAAATAGTGCATTTTTTCGTAATTCTAAAAAAATATTTCACTCGAACGATCCTAAAATGATATAGAGTGAATTAACGCTTAAAATTCGTTTTGTTTTGAGAGAGAGAGAGATTATTGTTTGTAGGTGTCGAATGTCAAGCATTTTTTCCTAAATAAACAAATACGATAACACAAGCACTCGTAGGCGTAGCCATTTAAATAAAAATTGACAGTTAAAGAGGCATACAACTAGTGCATTTCGATCTTTACACGATCGTTATCTGAAAAGAATGTTTCTCAGTTTTTCTTAAAATACAGTGGCTGAGAACAAAAACAAAATTTACGAGGATTCTCGAGTGATTTCGATTTATTTTACGTGTAGATACAGCTGACTAGTGAAAATTTCGACATTGCCGAAAAAAGTCGTTCTTTGACCAATTTGCAAAGCTACTACGTGGTCCTACTTTTGCTAACATTTTTTCTGGGGACCACCCTACAAATCCTTGGAATTTCTGATCTTTCTTTGAGGAGAATTCTTCATGATGATCTTCATTTCCATTCTTATAAAAGCATCGATGATTGTTTTGAGGGAATATTTCAAAGATTTGGCTCCTTGTGATTTTTCTTTTGTTGTACTGTACTGTACTGTAGGAGGGCGGGTGCTGGTCGGAAGCGGTGCACAACAGCAAGAGAAGATCTTTTTATCCTTGTTAATGTTTTAAGAAATAGTTACACAACTTGCAATATAGTGACACAACGATTAATGATCATGCATGAAGCTCCTATTTCTTCGCAAACAGTGTGTCGAAGACTCAAGGAACAGAAGTTATTATCTCGTAGACACGCTAGAGGTCCTTGATTGACAGTAAGACAAAAGCAACTAAGGTTACATTACTAATATTGTTATGCAATATATGGACGAAGTAGGCCTCATTCGCCTAGACTGAACATGTCTGAGATGAGTTAGGAAGACGCATCTTAGGCACCGTGAAAAGGTTACCGAAACTCTTCTTGGGATACGGGAAACTCTTTTATATGAATGGAAGCCACTTGACAAGAGGTAATTGAAGCTTGAGGAAGCCATACTTGTTACTACAGAACTTAAAACGTAAACAGTCAAAATTTTATATCAGTGGAAACTTGTTGTAAATTTAATTTTTAATGAAATTTCGTTTTTTATTTTCCTCACGTTTACAGTTAATTGCATTTTCTGTTCAAAAGACTTTTGATACTGATTGGGTTACCTTTATTATTGTAAATTAAGTGTAATGATGAGCAAAAATTCAACTGTCTGGATATTTTTGGCGTGCAGTGTATTTAAAACCAAATAAAATGAAACTGTTCTAGTTAAACTCTTCAATTATTAAAATAAAATATGTATTTGTATTTTCAATAATATCAATACATAATAATAATAAAGACAATAAATAAACAATCTGTTTAAACCTAAATATCGTGCGATCCATTAAATTTGTTATCAGAGTTAGCGTTGAAACTGTCAAGGTATGTCTTTGATTGCACCATCATATTCTTGTATTATAATTGTCAATAAATGTAACGTTTGTCATAATGGTTCAATCCAAGACATGCCTTGACAGTTTCAACGCTAACTCTGATAACAGATATAAGGATTGTAATTTTATAAAATTCCAAAAACATATTTTTTTTTTCAAGATAAGTACTCTTGAAGGGATGAATTTGTCCCTCCTATATTTAAATGCATATTTAAGACATTTATTTTTTACTTTAGAAAATTAAGGGTTGCCGCCTACTTGAAAGTTTTACATTAACTTTTAACTTATTTTATATTAACACGTTTTATACAACTTCACTATACAGCTAAGGCTTTTTAAATCGATACAAAGAGAAGAAGAAAAGCAATTCATCCAACATAAAGAAGAACCTATCTTTATACCTAAACTTTATATTTTTCAATTCTTGGTGTAAAATCTTGCACAGTATTAAAATATTTCTTATTATTCGACAATTTCATTTAAAAATTTCCGCTCGATTTCAGTGTCTGTTTTTTTTTCCTCGATAGGTGTCCGTTCAAGAGAAGTTACACTTTCATCATTTGTTTGACACTTCTCATCAGTATGTTTCAACAAATGTTTTTTCAAGTTGAATTTTGTTGTAAACTTCTTATCACAAATATTACACTGATAAGGTTTCTCACCAGTATGTGTCAATAAATGTCTTTTTAAATTCCCGCTTGATGTGAACGTATTATCACAAATATTACACTGATGAGTTCGTTCACCAGTATGTGTCATTAAATGTCGTTTCAAGGTCGGTTTAAAAATAAACCTTTTATCACAAATAACACATTGATGAGGTCTTTCACCAGTATGTATCCGTAGATGTGTACTCAAGTCATTTTTACATTTAAACTTTCCATCACAAATACTACATTGGTGAGGTTTTTCACCAGTATGTGTCAATAAATGTCTTTTTAAGGTAATTTTTAATGAAAACTTTTTATAACAAATATGACATTGATGAGGTCTCTCACCAGTATGTGTAAATAAATGTTGTCTGAAGCCAGTACCTGTTGTAAGCATTTTACCACAAATGTTACACTGGTAAGGTTTTTCACCTGTATGTGTCAATAAATGAAGTTTCAAGTGCACTTTTATTTTATATTTTTTATGGCAAATATTACATTGATGACGTCTTTTCCCAGTATGCAAAAATAAATGTCTTTTCAAATATTCTTTCGATGATAACTTTTTATTGCAGATGTTACACTGATAAGGTTGTTCACCACTATGTAACAATAAATGTTTTTTCAAGCCCCATTTGTAAACAAATTTTTTATCACAAATATTACATTGATGAGACCTTTCACCAGTATGTATAAATAAATGTTGTTTCAAGCCATTATCTGTTATAAGCGTTTTATTACAAATGTTACACTGATAAGGTTTTTCATCCGTATGTGTCAATAAATGATCTTTAAAGCGCCGTTTTGCTATAAATTTTCTATAACAAATATTACATTGATAAGGGTGTTCTCCAGTATGCACCAATAAATGTCTTTTCAAACATTCTTTTCTTGAAAATCTTTTATTGCAGATGTTACACTGATAAGGTTGTTCACCACTATGTAACAATAAATGTTGTTTCAAGCCACTTTTAAAAGGAAATTTTTTCTCACAAATATTACATTGATGAGGCTGTTTTAAACGTTCTTTACAACAATTTTGAATAAACTTTTCTTTCTTGTGACACTCAATACTTGTACCTTCTAAATGTCTTTCATTATAATTCTGTATTACTTGATCTTCATTAGTTACAGCATCTAAAATATACAATTCTATCGTATAAATAGAACAAAATAAAATAGTTATTTAAATAACTAGTGTAGAAACAAGGCCTTTGTCAAACGAGTATGTATAGTGAAATTATTTTAAACTGGCCGAGTAAAATTTTCAATAGCAATTGTGGTAACAATACAGCAATTTGACTTCTGTCAGAAGGGGTTGTTTATGACTACTATATTTATTATTATTATTATTACTCTTTTAATATTCCTAAAATTTTAACATTTCATTTCTGTCTACCTGTTCATCCTTCCAGGTGTTTGCGTTTGAGGAAGTTTAAGATTTTCGTAAAATATGGTACGTCATAAACAACCCCTTCTGACAGAAGTCAAGTTGCTGTATTGTTAACTCAATTGATATTGAAAATTTTACTCGGCCAGTTCAAAATAATTTCACTATACACACAAGTTTCACAAAGGCCATTTTCATTCGAGTATCAAACACTATTTTTTCTACGATTGAACAGAACTTCAGGAATTATTCGTTGTATGAAACAAGCAAATAAAATAAAACAGTTTTTGTAATTAAGTAACAACTTTTTTTGTAATTTAGAAAATAATCATTTGACAAATTATATTAGTGATGTGAGTGTGTATAATACAGTTGTAAAATACATTAAATACCGTATGTATTAAAAGTTTAATACCAAGTTTAATACAACATCGAAAAAATAAGGCTATGTTGATATAATTTTTAACTCTTCGGTAGTTGCGCAATTGTAAAATCAAGACGAAAAATAGGAATTTGTAATTTTTTCTTAAATATCAACATTTTTAGTAAAGGTACAATTCCGGTCGCCACCAGCCACAGCAGAGTGAGTCATACAATACAATAACAATGGAAATATTCCTGTCGCCTAGAGCCACTGCAGAATTACTAGTAGAATACAATAACAACGGTAATATTCCGGTCGCCTATAGCCACAACGAAATCAGTAGCTTCCGAGTCACCAATAGCCGCAGCTAGAAGAGAAGTGTTTGGAATGACGATCTGGTGAAAAAAGTGTTATCAGTACGTTTCCAATACTCTTTAAGCTTGTGCACTTGAAGGGACGATTCATTACTTTGTATGTGTTTGATCAACAACTAAGTAACAATAAACATTTAATGTAACCCTAATATGTACGCTAATGTGATACGCAATTTAGTATCTGCTTTCGACAATTTTTGAATAAAATACGCCATTAAATACCGTAAATTAACATTAACACTACAAATTATGTCACTGTATATAATACAGTTGTAAAATAAAATATCTACATATTGTTATCTATTCAATGGATTAACAATTAGTCAGCGTGAGGAAAACTGGTCATTTCCACTGTAGTTTGGAAAACACCACGTTTCCGCATGCTGACGACTAATCAGAAACGACCTGCCATCTTGTTGTTTACGTTGCTAAGGTACACTCACGAGCACATAAAAGAGACCGCACACTTGAGCGAGGAATATCATATTTCTCGGTTCGTGTAAGTTAGGCTCTTTCTCTCGTCAGCGGAAGAAGGTGAAGAGGTGGGGAGTGTTGTGGCCAGTTTCCGCCATAGCAAACTTGTAGAACCACCCTCTTTAGAGAGAGTTATAATTTACTAAGTGGTCTCTTTTATGTGCTTTTGAGTGTACGATCACACTCTAGCAATCGAGCGCTTTGCACATGCGAAACAAAGTAGAAAATTGACAGTTTCTGTTCAATCGTAGAAAAATAAAATTATTTTTTTCTATTTTGCGTCTATACCAGGGTTGTTAATCTAACAAAAGGAGTGCGTCAATACCTATTATAACACGCTTTTAATTATAATCCAATACAAAAGAAACATTGCACATACAACATAATGTGTTATTAATAAACAGCAATTGATATTAAATAGAAATAGGATGGTTAATATTATTATTATTAATATGAAACTTACCAATTATTGGAGTAATTTTTTTGATATCTGATCGATCTTGTTTAATATCTAAATAATGTTTATCATTATTATTAATTTTGTTATTATTACTACGGATCGTTATATTATTATTATCATTACCAACTCGTATATTTAAATACTGAATACTCTCATCAATAATTTGGTTTTCATCATTGCCATCTAAAACGTTTATAAAACAATAATATTCAAGGATAATATCACGGGAGATTGAATATTTAGCAGACTATTTAATTGTTATTAATTTTTTGAGTGTGCGAAAAGTGTCAACTTTACAAGACCGATTTTGGCATTAATAATCTAAAGCCCGAGAGCTTTATCTCGAGGACTTTAGTCAAAGATTTATAAAATTTAAATAAAGAATAGTACGCTATGTGACCAAACTGCAAAATAGCCGGCTAAAAAGCACCATAGCTCAATAGTCGCTGATTTTGCATCCTGATTGGTTGTTTTATATGTTTCTGTGCAACCTCATTCGCTTATTTAAATTTTTGACAGATGAAAGAAATAATCATCTTTAAAGTGTAGTAATTTTTGAGCAGAATTGAACATTCATTTATGCCCGCATTTATAAACCAATCTCAGACTCGGTCTCAAGTCTAACTTCCAAGCACGAGTTTTAGTTTATAAGTCTTACTTCGAGAATTCTCGGTGGAAGTCAGGATTGAGTATATGGAGGGTTGAGAACATGGTGAATTCTAGTTACATTTTATAGGGTCACGTTTTTCTTTTTGTGCGCACGCGCACCTTCTGCAAAACTCAAGCTCGTCTCAAGGCAGCTACAACCCAATCTTGGTTTGGTTACATAGTCTGGCCTCAAGGCCAAGCTCAAGCTCCAAGACGGTCTCAAGATCGGTTTAAAAATACGGGCATTAATTTTCAAAAATTTGTTTATAATAAATTTGAGTAGAAGCTACTATTAATTAAAAATAAAATAAAAGAAAATCCTCTCAATACACGATATCTCAATGAAACACATGTAAACACTCTAAGGTCCGGTTGTTCCAAATGTCGTTCAACTTGTGTTTAAGTAAGCGAAGTTTAAAATTTAAACTTTAATCACAAACGGAACTATCAGGGAAAAAATAAATGACCATTTAATTAACAAATAGTGTAAAATGTATTAGATTACAAATACAAAAAAAATTGAAAGTTACTTTAAAAAGTACGTCTGGTGCCACTGGGCCCTATCAAGCGCCGCACCCTTCTAAAGTCCAAATAATTATTCATTTTTAATTAAAATCTTATAAACAAAACACACGTTATAGTGATAAAAGTAAAGTTATAGCTTTAAACTACCTTTTTCAACGAGACGTGAACGACTAATGCCTGTATTTATAAACCGATCTCAGACTCCAGCTCAAGTCTAACTTCCAAGCACGCGTTTTGGTTTATAAGTCTTGCTTCGGCAATTTTCGGCGGAAGTCAGGATTGAGTATATGGAGGGTTGAGAACTTGGCGAATTCTAGTTACATTTTACAGGGTCACGTTTTTCTTTCTGCAAAAGTCAAGCTCGTCTCAAGACAGCTACAACCCAGTCTTGGCTTGGTTACAATTCTGGCCTCAAGGCCAAGCTCGAGCTCCAAGACGGTCTCAAGATCGGTCTCTAAATACGGGCATAAGGATCGCCGCTTAACTTGATCGACGATTACACGTCAATTTAACTTTAAACGCACTTGATACAACACAATTTTTCTGTTAAACATCGTTCAAATTTAAACGTACGTTAAACGAGGTTGGAACAACCGGGTCTAAGATTTGTTAATTTTAAACTAAAGTCGCCGTCGCCAAATAACTTTGATCTCTGGTTGCCATGAACTAATTGTAAGATGAAAAATTATGAACATGCATTTAACTAATGTAGTATTGTAATGGTTGGTGTTTTGCGCTCAAAATATTTAAATAAATTAAATAATTTCCAGGTATTTGCCAGGTAATAGTAAAAAACCCTCTCAAAGTCAAGTAAAAATTTCAAAAGTTTCTATACTTTTAACAAATAATATAGGTCAAATCTACTCCTGTGTACATTTTTGACAACAAACAGATAGCGGCAAGAGAATGTTTACCTATCTTTGTCTTGTACAAAGCAATAGAAAAGGATGACAGCTTAACGTGTAGGGAAGTAGGGAGCTATAAATCATCAACTCAAGACAGTAGTTTTAATTGGCATCTTTGTCTATCTCCCTAAATTTATAATTTGGGATTTCTTTTAAATGACAATTATTAGCTCATTCGTTGGTCTACGAAGACCAAAGTTCTTTGGCAACGACTATACAATTATTTTTATCAACTTTCACACATTATGATTCTTTAATATCTAATTATCCCTTAATATAACTATAACTGATTGTGTGTATTTCTTGATTACCTTTTTCAATATAAACGGTAATTTCCTCCGACTGTTCATTGTATTCAATACTGATTATTTTCATCTTCCGGTCTCCATCAACAGAATCAATCTTTAAAATTATATCAATTTTATTTAATTTCTTAATTTTATGGAACAATATTATTCAGGAATTAATAACTCAATTTTAAAATAATAATGAACTACGAGTTCGAGTTCACAAAATCTAATTGTAGGTTACAAATCGTTAACTTGCAAAGATATTGGAAGGGAATAGATAGCTAATGTCCTATGTTTTGTATTGGATTATAATGTAACTAACTTCGAATTATGTACCTCGAAAGTTAGTCGTACTCTTTTTAGCTACGTACTTATCACTATCTATCCTTCAATTTGACTGAGTATCCGCCACTTCCGCCAGCGTAAAACATTGTGGCGGATAAGTTGACAAAGACAGAAAATTCAGCTGTTGCATTGTTGGAAAGAAACAACAGATAAGTCTCAAAAAATATTAGTGCGCTTGGTGGCTACAAATTTCTACCTACATTAGCAGTCTAGTACATCCAAGTCTATGTTAACTTGTCAATGGTCAATGTCGCTAACTGTCAAAAACAGTGTTGCCACCGCAGAATAAAATTAGGTAACTGCAATTGAGCACGTTAGGCTCCGTCCACATTATACAAAAGGGCGCTAAATATATGACTACAGGATTCTAATGCCGGATCCACACGTTTGTATAGATTTGCCAAGCGTCCGCAAATTCAAACGTGTGCGTGTGGAAAGGGTGTTTGGTTTGGCTTGTGTAAGCTTGGGATGGGAGCACTTGTGATCGATTCGATCGAGTGTCGGTTTGTTGACACAAATCAAAGGAAGTTTGTGGCAAGCGTTTGCGAAGCGTCCACACGTTTGTGCAGATTTAGTTTCGGTTGAGCAGTTATAGCAGCGGACAGACGTGCGTTTTTATTTATTTTTAAAATTCTACTGGAGGAAAAATGAACTAGTCCAAGGAGGATATTTTACAATTTCTTCTTTGTCGTATTTTTTTTCATTTTTTCTTTTAATTTTATAATAAAAATAGGTTATTGCTGGCGGCGGGTGTGTCACGGTATTTATTCTCGCAGTTGGCTGTGCCTTTGTTTACGTTACTACGTAAACAAAGTTACGTTACCACGTAACTTTGTTCACAATTGGCATTTGCTAATGTATTTTGCAAATGGCCGAACCAAACTACGATAATACGTAAACAAAAGCACAGCCAACTGCGAGAATAAATACCGTGGTACACTCGGTACATCCTACTAATCGTCTATACAGGGTTATTCATGTCGGACGAAAAGTTCTTATGACAATACTCAGAGCCGATACAAGTGTTTTTCAAGATGGCTTGAATTAAATCATAAGATTCATAAGCCACAAGTCAATTCTGAGATAGAAATAACTTAAGTCCTAAGTCATTTATATTTTTAGGGATTAGAATGATTTAGAAGACTAAGGGTGGGTGGTAACAGCCGCCATCATTTTTAATTTCTAGACCACCTACGTTCTCTCTGTTAAAATTTTTATACATATAAAAATTTTAACGAACGGTGGATATGGGTTCCTGAGGTCCCAAAACGAACTGCTGTGCAAAAATTTTTCGGAAATTCAAAAGTGAGGATCTCGTCATAAGCTAATTTTTTTTAAAAAAAAATCGCTAAAAAACGTTCCATAGCACTCTATGTTTATATTGATAAAATTATTATGATTTTAATCTGTAGATGATTAAAAAAAATTACTCTTATGTAGTAACTTATCACTTGATTTGTTCCATCACTACTTACATGAGATATCCTTAAATACCATCGAAAATAAGACACCCTGTACTAAATATGCCCTAAATTCATTATACATACATTCATATTTGTTTTAGGAGATACACAACGATCCATTATTAATAGATGTCAATGATTCTGAAGAGATGACAGTGACGGATGATGAGGGAACAAGCAATTTAATTGAATTTAATTCAATTGAGCAATGTAAAAAGAGAAAAAGAACATCAACAGAAGATCAATTACTTCAAAAAGCTTTACAAGTGTTAGAAAAACCCTCAGATGAATTAGTGATTTTTGGTGAATTTGTTACTTCTTCACTTCGGAATTTGCATTATGAAAAAAATGTACGGAAATTAAAACGAAAAATTCAAATAGCAATTTTAGAAACTACTGATGAGGATGAATTGGAATTTTCACAACCGTCTACTTCAGATGTAACTATAATGAAAATAATTAAAAATAAATAAAAGTGAATGATAATCACAATAGTTTTGTTGATAATCAATTCTACCATAGCGGTATTGTCATCTATATGCATGTGTATCTATATACATGCGAAAAACATTGGTTCCGCCCATCTACACTACTTACATATTAGTTAGAAAGAGACAGAGAGACCGTAGGTGGTCTAGAAATTAAAAGTGATGGCAGATATTACCACCCATCCTTAGTCCTTTGATCAAACAAAGCAATGTCTTTTGTACGAAAGAACCTTGAAAATTTTCTATTTTAAAAGATAACAATAACCAGATGTGTTATGTGGATTTGGTATTTCTGTCTGTTATTCATGAAACATGTGATTTGACAAAGAAGGGACATGGGCGGGACCAATGTTTCTCCCATGTATCTATTGAGAATACCACTACAGTATACCCGTGAAACCACTATTCCGTTAATGCTTACAATGATGTGATTGAGAGTTTACAAAATTGAATTTAAGGATGTTGATCGATAAATCCCCATGAAACTTATCCTACATTTATGCTAAATACATATATGTACCTAATGAGAAAATGATACGCTAAGAAAAAAGACATATTTTATTAAAGTAAGCCCGGCTCCACACTCTGGCCCGGACAATGGTGTAAACATTGGCTCATGTTGGAAGAGTAATTTTTTAAAGCGTCGAGATAATGGAGACACCGTCGGCGCCAGACCGATTTCCACCGACCACACATTGGATCAGCACTGTTTGTGTAAACAATCGGGCCAGTGTGTGGAGTCGGGGTAAGTTTCAATCATATAATACTAAAATTTTGCATTTTGCCTATTCTCTACGAAAATTCTTACAGCAAAGCGAGATAACAATATGGTTAGTCCGTGTGCATTTTGTATCTATCTGTCTTTCAGTATTCAGTGTATTAAACATTGAAGGACAGATATATTGGAACAGATATATACACCTCAGGACAGATAGATATTGTTATCTCGCTTTGGTGTGAGGATATTATGCTTAGAACACACAATACAGTAGTATTATATAAAGACTGTCCCGCAAGTCGCGCATTTGCTCCTAATGGCCAAATAGGAAATGAAATTCTAAGATGAAAAGTCCTATACCATTTTTTCATTTGACGCACAGGTAATTAGTAATTAATTAAATTAAATAGCCAATCATGTGTACTCTTTATTTGAATGGTTGTTGCGCCAGCCTGATAACTGGTCCGCTTCCTACGTCCTACCGTCAAGACTTTTCTTCTCTTTATTGCTATAGCGAGCTCCTCCTGATTGATTACTTAATTTAATTAATAACTAATTACCTATGCCTAAGGTGAACAAATTACACAGGACTTTTCGTCTTAGAATTTCATCCCCTATCTGCCCTTCAGGAGGAAATGCGCGACTTACGGGACATTCTATATGTGGTGTCAATACACGTCTCTGCAACCCATAATCTTTTACACCCGCTGACGCCATCTATTCGGTATCTTGCTAATTAAAGTTTCTTAAAATTCTGTTAGGAAACATTTACTTGAACAGATAAAAATTAATAAGTTTTTCGGAAAAGTTTCAATGACTTCCGGAAAATTAACAAACCGATCGGAAATTTTCTCGGACATTTAGGAAACCCTTTCAATTTTTCATTAATAAGTAAATTTTCGTTCAAGAATAATCAACATATTTCTGAGCTGTAGGCAAAATTGTAAAAAAAAAATATGTTTCAAGATTATTGTCTGTAATTCAGAATTTTCTCGTTTTTTTCCAAAATAGAATGGTCCTTCTCCTGCACATTGGAATGCTCTTTCCAAAGATTACTGCTAATAATGAACGTATAATATAACCCTAATAATAATAATGGGCCTGAAATCTATGTTTTTATTTACTCAACGGTTCCACAGTGCCTATCTATGCCAATGATTACGAGTCATAATTTATGACATTTCAATTACCAACGTGTGCCAAATTTCTGACCATTTAAGAATCACTTGTAAATTATGTGTATTAAATATTGCAAACAAAACACTATTCATTTTGAATTCAATTTTTTTATTTAACCTATTTCATAAAGAATTACAGTCGAAAATAAGCGTTAAATATTCAATATTTTTATAATGATTCAGACACAAAAAAAATATTTAAAAAGAAATTTGGTTTACCATACAAAATAATAGTAGTAATAATAATAAATGAGCAAAGGAGCTTATTTACAAAGTGAACAAATCAACCCTTTGATTAATATAACATGAAAAAAAAATTGGGAAAAAAAAATAATTAATTAAACCAAATATATAAGAGAAACATCAAAAAATTAAAAAATAATAAACGAAACTAGTTTAAAAATTATCCAATCATTGATAACCAAAAAAAAAAGAAATGCTTAATCATCGAGATTATGCGACAGCAAAAAATTCGCTGCCAAATTCTCATTCTTTTCACATGCAAAATACGCTTGAATAACTAAATGCTCAGGAAAACCTAACGCCTTCAATCGTTCAATTGCATCTTTATCTTGCGGTGTAAACTGTATTGTCATCTGTGGCAATTGTGGTTGTTGTTGTGTAACACCACCACCACCACCACCACCACCACCGCCACCACCAATGGTTGATGTATTAGTGGTGGTTGTTGGTGTAGTAGTAGTTGTTGTTGTTGACGGTTCATTCAATAAACGTACGAAACTCTCTTGATTCTGTGATATTAAATTCAATAATGCCGGATTAGTTTGACCCAATTGTTGTAAAACAGCATTTAATAATTGTGGATTCTGTTGGACGACTTGTTTCATCTGTTGAAATTGCGGTTGATTACGTAAAAATGCTAATGGATCATTCACATCGGATTGTCGCTCATCTATACCGGACATACTTGGAGCCTAAAAATTATTTAAACAATATTAATTAATAAATATACAGCAAATATACAAACAACGCTATTTCATCTTGCAGTTGGTCATGCCTTTGTTAAATGGAGTCGTAGCTAAGTTCATACTCAACTAGATTTGGCATTTTTCAATGAAACATTAAGTAAATGAACCCAGTTACGGACATACGTATGGGTGAAGAGATCTGCAGGAGAGGGGTATTTACTCTGGGGGCTGCAAGGAGTTTTTTTTTTCAATTTCGTTCAACACTACAGTCTTTTATACGTTCCCAAAACTCCTAGTAGTTGGCGGCGGTTTGAAAAATATTTCTACGATTCGTAGGAGGGCCCCTGGTGATCATTTTAGCAAAATTAGAACGTCGTACCTCCCTTGAAGCAAAATATAATACTTCTATGTCGCCTATGCCAAAATAATTCAACTATAATAATATGCATAGAAGGCTTAGCAAAATGACAAAATACCACAAATGACGTTAATAATGAATATTTTACCTGTATTTTTTACAACTTTAGCCCATCCTACATACACAAAAAGCAAATGAAATAAATATTAATTTAATTAATTACTATTTTCTGTTATTTTATTTCATTGAGACAGTCCAAATTTAATTAATTAATTTCATCTTAATTGTGACAATTGAATTGGAGGTTGTTTTGCTAAGCCTTCTATGTTTTACATTTTATTTCGGGAAAGAAAATTAGACGAAATTGAAAATTCTGAATAACTGAAAAATTATCAAAGATAGGTATAGGGAATGTTAATACAGTTCGATGCAGAATTTTTTTCTCTATCCAACCATATAAACAGATATATGGGGTTCTATTTAAAATAAGCAAGTTATTGTAGCTTGAAAATTGCCAGAAAGAAAAATTCATTTCAGCCGAACGCTGAAAGATAATTGAATGTTCTACAGTTTCATAGAAAGTACGTTATTTGTACTATTAGATTTCTAAATTTTAACATTTTAACTGCAATAGTTTCTATGCTGTGAATTTTTTATTTAAGCACTGCAAAATTAAAAATTTCATGAAAAGTTAAAATATCTGAAAAACTTTCAGCGCTAGACCATGGGTCATGTTATCAAAGTCCCTTTCGATTTCATCAAGGAATTCAAAAATGTAATAAAAAATATACCATTCCATTTAAAATAAGGGAGTAGGGTGCACTACCCCATATAAGGGGGATAGCTAGAACAACGAGAATATTTTCTAAAGGTAGCTCAGGTGCCAAAACGGCTATATAGCAAATTTCATAAAGTTCCATCAAGTAGAACTTCTTATACTTTTAGGGTTCCATCCTCTTGGCTCATCCTGTATATATATATACAGTAAAACTTCGCGGATCCGGACCTTCTGTAGTCCGGAATTCCACTAATCCGGACCGATTTGCTCTCACATTTATGCATACTGTAATCCGGAATTTGACTGCTTCTACAATCCGGATTCAATCGGGTTGGAGCTTCCTTCATTGCTAACTCTTCGTAGCTTTTGAGGCTCAACAAAAATCAGTTCAACAGAGAACAATTACAGATTATTTTAAGTAATTTTTCGCCTGATATATATATGTATATATAAAAAGATTTACAATCAGGAGCATACTCTCTATGTTATAATATGTTAACTCGATTTGAATACATTTGCATTTTTGTGAAAAGCTTTTTCAGTGCTCCAAATTTGTCTTAATGTACATATTGAAAAAATTTTCGATTCACTTCGTAAATACCTAACAAACGAAGGAAGATACCGTGGCGCCAGAACCCTATAGGTATATTTAATATGTGTTTCAAAACTTTCCAGTAATCCGGACGATTCAGTAATTCGGACTGCCCCCTGCATTAATTAGTCCGGATTAGCGAAGTTTTACGGTATATATATATATATATATATATATATATATATATATATATATATATATATATAAATTTTAACTAACGGTGGATATGGGTTCCTGAGGTCCCAAAACGAACTTCTGTGCAAAAATTTTTCGGAAATTCAAAAGTGAGGATCTCGTCATAAGCTAATTTTTTTTAAAAAAAATCGCTAAAAAGACGCAAAAATTTGTAAATATTTAAAAGGCCATTGAATTGTTTTAAAAAACTAGAGTATTTCTCTGCTTGCTGGTAATAAATTTAAAAAAGCCGAAAAGTTGTAATAAAATTTTGAAGGGAATACCGACAATTATTAGGTCTACGAAATAAACCTTGCTTTATAAAATTACTACATGTAAGAGAGTGTCTCCAGTCCTTGGCCTACATTTTGTAACCCTATTCATTGAAGCTTTTCAATATTCACAATTTTTTTTGCAAATAGAAATTAATTATTTAAAAGGAAAATGTTATTTTTGTATTAATTTAATTGATTTTGAACTTGTTTATAAATAGTAATTTTTAGCTTAAGTGTTCCTCTTTTCATTTTTACAATTATTCTTCTTATAATTAATAAATGAAAGAGTAATAGTGAATTTTTTGTTACTCTCTATGGATTGCTGAAAGATGCTGTATTTGAACTTCAAGTCCTTTGAAAATTTACCAGTTTAAAAATAAGAAAAAGTCTGGGCCTTGCGAATTTCGACTTATAAGTCAAATTATTTTGTAATTATAAGTCTAAATTCACAAGGCTCAAGCGGTTACTATACGGAATGTTTCAAAACATGTGTCCGAAAATGAAAACTTATGATTGACTTTCTAAGATAAAGTTGCTAAAAACATAGGTCCGCAAGGGCATCGTTTTCGAGATACAAGGTGTCAAGAAATTTAGTTTTTTTTTTATTTTTTTGACAGTATCACAGGAACTGTTTGAGATACAGTACTCAGCTTTTATCGACGTCATATTATTCATTTTGGTCACATTATGAGTGCTAATTCAATCTGCTTTATTTTGTCAGAGATGGAGATTTTGGAGCTCTACGATGTTTTCTTGTCCCTAATTTCTACGACGTTGAGAAAATTGGAATTTCGGAACCACAATTTAAAACGCCAATCTTTTCTATATAAAAAAGGTACTCTTGGTCAAAAGTTGTAACCTGGCCTGTTTTCGAGAAATATACACATGCCAATGCCGTAGAAATTAGGGCAGAAAAAACTCGCAGAATCGAAAAGTCTCCGTCACTGGCATATCAAAATAAATTGAATTAGCACTCATAAAATAACCAAAATGAAAGGTATGACGTGGAGGAAATCTACGTACTATATCTTAAACGGTTCCTGAGATATGGTCAAAAAGCTAAATTGTTTGACACCCTGTATCTCTAAAACGGTGCGTTTGCGGACCTATGTTATTGGAAACTTTTTAACTTCCTGCTAAGAAAATTGAAAATTTTCAAAATTTCGGGAAGTTATTGGTTTCACCCCGATTTTCGAAAATTGAATTTTCAGCAGATCTCGACGTTTTGGGGCCCTAGGAAGCTATTTTGACTATTTTTGCGAGGATGTCTGTATGGCTGTATGTGTGTGTGTGTATGGTGAGACTATGTAAGCAGCTCATAACTTTTGAACGGATTGACGTATTGAAACGCTCTTTACGGCATTCGAAAGGGTTCCACCAAACTTAGATTTCGTGTAAGTTTGAACCGATTCGGCCCGATAGATTTTGAGAAATTCCAAAAAAACCGAAAAATTTCTTTTGTTAACATCATGTTTTTTCAAAATAACTATTGAGCTGCTGTACCGATCAATTCCATAATCTAATCAGCTCTTAACCTTAACTAATGACGTCGAATTCCGTTTGAACGATCAAAATCGGTTGATTCGTTCACGAGTTATCGTTGTCGAAAAATATCGAAAAAAGTGTTTTTTCAACATAACCTCAAAGTTATTTAACAAATCAAATTTGTACCTCTCACAATAATTTTAGAGCTTAAGAAACTGCGCCGAGTGCCGCAAAGCTCTTCAAAATCCGTTGATTCGTTCACGAGTTATCGTTGTCGAAAAATATCGAAAAAAGTGTTTTTTCAACATAACCTCAAAATTATTTAACAAATCAAATTTGTACCTCTTACAATAATTTGAGGGCTCAAGAAACTGCGTCGAGTGCCGCAAAGGTCGTCAAAATCCGTTGATTTGTTCGCGAGATATCGTTGTCGATAGATTTCGAAAAAAACGTTTTTTTAACATAATTTCAAAATGACTCAACCAATCAAATTTGTATCCCTCACAGTAATTTTAGAGCTTTAAAAACTGCGTAGAATGCCGCAAAGCTCTTCAAAATCCGTTAATTTGTTTGCGAGATATCGTTGTCAAAAGTTTTTGAAAAAGCGTTTTTCCAACATAACCTCAAAATTCCTTAAGCAATCAAATTTGTACTCCTCACAATAATTTTGGAGCTTTAAAAACTTAGCGGGAAGTTTCAGGAATGGCCTGCAGGGTCAATCCCATTCCAGATTTTTTTTTTGGAAGGAATAAAAAGTTTCATGAAACATCCTGTATACAATTTGGCGATTTCTATTAAAATAATAGAGCGACATATTTCAATGATTTGTAGGGTCGTCTTTGGAAAACATTTTAGCAAAATCAGCATCTTGTAGCTCATTTGGAAGTAAATCAAAAAATCGTTCATTTATGATGATGACGAAATATTTTCCAAGCAGCTGCACACCTGAAATGACTAAGGCCAGGAATCCACATGCTGTTTTAACTTTTGGTAACTGTTTGATTGCTCAACTGAATTCCATTAGTTTATACAAAGATGAAACTCTAATTGTAAATGATTCGTGTGAAACTACTATTAGTTACTACTACTATAAGGGGACCATGGAGATCATTTTAGCAAAATCAGAACCTTGTAGTTCATTTGGAAGTTGGTCAAAAATCGCTCGTTTCTGACGACTTTGCGTTTTTCAAAAAACAAGTTATGGACGTTAAACGACTTAGAAAGACTCGGAGATCCTCCAAACATTGTTGTTGTTTTTTTGGTTTTTCTCTATTTTATTCTGAAGCGGGGGCAAATGTCTCTCATTTTTTCTTGGATACAACGGATAAGTACGAAAAAAAAAATACTACTGGGAGGGTCTTCGAGTCATTCTTAGTCATGGCGACATTGTCAGAAATAAGCGATTTTTGACCAACTTCCAAATAAACTAAGAGGTTCTAATTTTGCTCAAATGTTCTCCACGAACTACCCTACATATCATTAACCGTCCGTGTGTAAACAAAATTTTTCCTCTAAACTGGGTCTTTTAGTAAACAGGCGTGTTATCAAACGTTTAAAAGTTAAAAAAAAATATGAAAAAAATTCTTCTCAAAGTGCCTATTATATGGCCAAGAAGTAGCCAAAGTCGAAAATTGAAAACTGTTAATAATAAAAATTGAAGTAGTCAAAAAATGACAAAAAACCGGCTCTTGTACAAAAAATTGTATCTTTAATAATTACTTCCTCGTTACAGAAACCAAAGTGTCACTTTTGATCCCTAGGGACATAATATTTATTATTTCCCTAGGGATATAATGAAAAACACAATTATTATTGTATATATGTCTGTAGCAACAAATGTCAAAATATTGTCAAATATTTTTCTTATATTATCAGTTGGTCTTATTTTACCATATTATTGATGCAATAACTATGGGAACTTCTCAAAAATATAGAAATGATAAATATTTGATAAAATAGTTATCAATCTCAAAGTGCAAAAAAATTGAGCATGTAACAAGAGACTAAAGTGCTTTCTTTCGTCCCTCCATTCGCTGATTACCCTTGAAGCTTGCGCCCCAAGGGTAATAAATTTCTGTTTGTTTTCATGCTAACTAGCACGAGTGCGGTCAAAATTGGCGATTTCTTTAAAATTTCCTTCTTATGGGTGTTTTAAAAAAAAGCGCCACTCTTATAGATAGCGTGGAGCTGAAAAATTAATTCTTGGTAAATACTGACGCTGTGTGTAAACTGACCCCCTTTTTGGGAACGGACGAGATTTGCATCCGTCAGCGTTTGCAAGTGAACTATCAGACCTGGGTGCCTTTATGGTACATGACTACTAATATTTTTTATGGAGGGTAGCCGAAATCCAACTTCATTCATTGGAGAGAAATTGCGAGTTTTAAAATTTCACTGTTCCTCAAAAGACCCAGTTTATACATCGAGAGTTAAAATGCTATACGAATCGCTTCATTCGTTTCATGGAAATGGCCAAATTGTATATTCACAGAGGGGGCCCGTTGTATGTCTCGGCGCTCCTAGACATACGTAAACAAATTTATGACCAACTACACAAAGTAGCATAACGTTATACACCCTGTATAGAATTATGAAAACATACATCCTGTTCTTCACCTATTGTTGGTATACCATTAATTAAATATTCCACAGCCCGATCTGGATTATTAAAACTAGCACGTAAGGCTTGTTCAACTTGATCACGTGGATAACCCATATCGACAATATTCCGTACCATACTTTCATATTCTTCACCCATTAATAAAGTTGATTCAGCTGCACTACTTAATGATGCTGTTGTTGTTGTTGGTGTTGTAGTTACTGTTGTTGCTGCTGTTGTCGACGTTGTTGTAGTTGTAGTTGTTGCAACTGTCGTTGCTGCTGCTGCTGTAGTAGTAGCAGTACTACTACCACTATAAAAATAATCAAAAAACATTGAATTATAATTAAATAAATAAAATAAAAACAACAAACCTTTGTGTTGTTGTTGTTGTAGTCGTCGCCGTTGTTGTTGTTGTTGCATCACCACTACTAGTAGTTTGTTGGTTATCCGGCTTAGATACCATGATAACAATGAATTTATCCTCTTCAATATTGTATTCCGATAATAAAGCTTCATCTTTCAGTATTTTGCCTAAATTTTCAACCAACAAAAAGACAAATTAGGTCAGACTACATGAACAAAACAAAATAAATGGAAATTCGAAAAAAATCAACCACTCCATTTAAGGGAATTTTTCGATACGTTTGTAGCAATTTTGATTAATTTTCAATTCCCTTGGGGGTTGTTTTACGAATTTACATTTTTTTAACGATTTGCAACACAAAATTTAACGGATTTTACAACAAAATTTCTTAATAATTATTGAAATATTTACCTCGATAGATCAATTTTTGATAATCCCAACGGTATTCTTTACCTTGTTCAGTTTCAATTTGCTGCTTCAAATCTTTAACCTAAAAATTATTTTTAATTCCACAATTTCCAATTAATTAATCCCACAATTAATTAATTACGATATAAAATAAAAGAAATTTACCGTTTTCGTTGGTTCTATCTGGATAATAAAATTCTTCTGATATAAATTCTTCACTGTAATCTTCATTTTTATTATATGTGTATATAATTATATATTTATATAAACAATATATATTATTAAAGAATTTAATTAATTAGTAATTTTTGTTTTTAATTAAATTTAAATTTTTGTATTAATTAATGAAGTGTTAACTATTTTTGGCTAAAATATTCGTGCATCAATGATGTAGCACAACTGACACATTTGACGGCCATCTTAATATAACAGTATAGCCAACATGACACGACAATTTCCCACCAACATATAGTCTGTTTTGAAAGTTGGCACAATTTATAAATTAATGAATTAATTATAAAATAATAATTCCAAAATTTATAATTAGATGTAAATAATACCGATTTCGAGATAATTAGCAAAATAATTGATCGATTATTGAACATAAATGGTACAATCACTAAATAAACAAAATCACAGCCAACTGCGAGTATAAATACCGTGGTACATTCTGTATATTTAGTGATTGTAATAAATTAACAGCGGGATTTGCACGCTCCTCCGTGCTCATGACGTCACTGGGCTGAACTTAATATAATCGTTGATTAGTCGCGCTCGATCGCGATACGTTTATTTGTTTCGATTATAACACAACAATATCATTCAACGTATAGTTGATGAAGTGAGTCAGCGATGTCACAAAAAATAAACAGGTGATTTTTATCCGTCTCGTGCTGGATTTTTATGAGCGCAGGAAGTAGATGGGTTCAAGTACTTGGTAAAATAGAAATACCTATACAAATTATGATCATAATCATAATAAAAATCGAAAGTGACGTATGTCTATATAGCGTGAGCTGTCGATAGTCGCGAGGCAATCTGAAATGAATTCCCGTCACCGTTGCCAAGTAATAAGTGGTGAATTTCTGTGTTTTACGTACAGTGATCGCCAAAACTAAATGACCACTTTTTGTGAGACTGTGTAAAACAGGCTTATATGAGGGCGGTTATCACTTCTTATCACAATGTAACAGAATCTTAACAGGTCAGAATCTGGATTATCTGGAAAGAAAGATATTCAATCAGAAGAAGGGGGTGGGGTTATTGATGCTATTTTGGGTATTTACCTGAATAGAATTTTCTATAAAGAGGGTGGTTCTACAAATTTGCTATGGCTGAAACTACACTGGCGATCAAAAGGAGACTGGGCCTTGAGCGAGAATCTCACATTTTTTCGTTAGTGTGAATCAGGTTGTTTCTTTCGTAAGTGTAAGAAGGTGGGTAGGTAGGTGTTGGAGCCAGTTTCAGCCATAACAAATTTGTAAAAGGTATCTTTCTATTCAGATAAATACCCAAAATGGCATAAGTAACCTCACCCCCTTCTTCTGATTAAATACAAGTTCTGACCTGTTAAGAATCTGTTACATTGTGATGTGATGACCACTTTCATAACGCTGTTTTACACATCCTCATAAAGTCGCATATTAGCCGTGCTAGAGTTTAAACGTTAGTTCGTACGAATTTCGGCTTCACAGGTGCGATTTAATTATCATAGTGATTAAGGTTTGACGCCTCACCTATAAAAAGCGTCAAAATGAACAATAATAAAAGTAATAATCAAGGGAAGCGCAAAGCAGACCAACTATCACCCCCGATAAACGAGGTACAAAAAAGATATACATGGAATTATGAAGACAAACTGAAACAAAATAAATATTACCTCCCACAACATCTGGATAAGATTGTCTCCGAAGATAACAACTTGCAAGAAGACCCCCAACAAACAAATACTAATACAACTCAACAAAAAAAATTAAAAATACCACCTATATACTTGCACAATGCAACGAATTATAAAGAAATCATCGCCGACATTGACAAACTCGTTAGTGATAAAAACTATACAACACTATCAAACAACAAATATCTACGAATTAATTTATCAAATATTGACGATTTTCGAAATTTAACTAAATTTTACACCAAAAATAATATCGAATATCACACATTTCAAAATCCTAACGACAAACCGCTTCAAGTAGTAATTAGAAACATACCGATATCACTGACAGAATATGATATTAAAGAAGAATTATTAAAGGGGAAGCTACCTATCATATCAGTAACACGATTACTGAATTACAACAAAAAACCGATCCCATTATGCGCAGTGAGCTTAACAAACAATGAAAAAGCGAAAGAAATATTTGAAACAAATAAGCTACTAAACTCAATAGTTAGCGTAGAAGCGAGACGAAAATCAAGGGAAATCCCACAATGTCATCGCTGTCAACAATTTGGACACACCAAAAATTACTGCCAAATTTATTTGGCAGTAATTTTTGGTGTGTCCAAATTGGTGTGTGGTGTGTCGCGGTTTTAACCGCGATGCGTCAAATGTGCAGGCCCTCATTTTTACACGGACTGCACAAAAGATCAAAGCACCGACCCAACATGTGCTAATTGTAATGAAAAACATCCTGCAAGCTATCGAGGGTGCAAGTACTACAAAGAGCTACAGGAAAAAATGAATCCCAGACGAAAACAACACATTTCCCCTGTAAGTCATTCAAAGACAAATTATACTACTAACCGATTATATGCAGAAGTCACAAAAACCAAAACAAATGTAAATTCAACTACCAACTCCTTAATAGAGAGCATTTTAAATATTGTAAAAGACCTTATCAGTCAATACTTACCTCAAATCAAAACTTACGTCATCAATAATATAATACCGCAATTTATCAATGGTCCATAATCAAAGACCTCATATCAAAAATCTAAAAATCCTCAACTGGAACGCAAATGGAATAAAACAAAATAGAACCCTACTTATATCCTTTTTGTCAAGGTATCAAATTGATATAGCATGCATAACAGAGACCCATTTACTCCCTAACGAGGTATTTAGAATACCAGGATACACTATTCATCGTCAAGATCGACTAGCTAACATAGCTTCTGGTGGAGTAGCAATACTTGCCAAACGGAATCTATCACACAGTCAAGAGACTGAAATCATAACTGAAAACTTAGAGAGTGTTAGTATTAGACTAAATATGCAAAATAATGAAAATATTAATATCACTGCAGTGTACAAACAACCGAACAAAAACATTATTGAAGAGGACTTTCACAAGATATTTAGCAACAGTATTGGTACACTCGCCATTGGTGATTTCAATAGTAAGAATACATTTTGGGGCTGCCGAGCAACAAATCCAAGTGGAATCAAATTGAATAATCTTTGTGAAGCAAATGGATACCAGGTTAATGCGCGTGAAGAACACACATATTACCCTTATAGATCTGATCATGACTCTGATATACTTGATATAATAGTAATGAAAAACTTCTCTAAACAAATTTATCAAGAAGTCATAAACGAAATGGACTCTGACCATTTGCCAGTGATTATATCATTTATAATTATGCCAACATACAAAGAGGCGCCACCAAAATTAGTAAATGGAATGGTGGATTGGAAGCTGTTCAAAGAGATCTTAGAAGAAAACCGGATAGAGACTACAGACTGTAACAATATCAATCAAATCGACTTAATTATTGATGAATTTGTTGATAAAATTAAAGCATGTGTTGGACAAGCCATAATACAAAAAAAAAACGTATAGAAAAACTGATTATCAAACCCCACCTCAGTATATAATTAACCTTATCAAACAAAAATCAACGGCTCGAAGAGAATGGCAACGAACAAGAAACCCACAAATAAAAAATACACTTAACAGATTAACACATCAAATAAAAAAATCTCCAAAGGCAGCAAGTACCTTATATAGCGAATTTTTTTTATGTATCTACATACTGAAATATTAATTGCAAAACATTCTTATGATACTGACAATTAATATATTTTAATAACATTGAATCAACTAATAAATTCATTTCCCCGATGTTATTTTAATATTTATGATTTTTATTGAAAAATACTTTTAATCCACAAACAATAAGAAAAACTAAAAAAAAAATAATAATGAAGTTTGTTGTTTGTCTAATACGTCTAATCAAGGCCTGCTTGATTTTTTCAAGCGAAATTCTCTAGCAGGCCTTGCGTCTAATATTAACTGTCAAAATTAGTTGCCCCCCCGCGATATTCAATTTTTTTTCTAATATCAATTGTCAGAACACATAGCCCCCTGAGATATTCGATTTTACTGTTAATACTCAATAAAAACATTTTTGCATTTTTCTTGCGATCCAATGAACCGATTTTGATGATTTTTTTTCTGGGTCATAGAGAATGGACTGCTCTACTATTATTTTAATTTTCATCAAAATCTAAGCAAATGTAATATTGAAAATGATTTTTTTTAACATTTCTTCAGCTCTTATTCCAAAAGTGTTGGCCCTACCAGTCTGGCCAACGATCTCATCCAAGCTATCACAAAGACCGATTTTTGTACCAAGTTTCATTAAGATTGGTGTATTTTTACGGCAGTTATCGTGGATATACATATATAAATATATATATATATATATATATATATATATATATATATATATATATATATATATATATATATATATATATATAAAAATTTTAACGAACGGTGGATATGGGTTCCTGAGGTCCCAAAACGAACTTCTGTGCAAAAATTTTTCGTAAATTCAAAAGTGAGGATCTCGTCATTAGCTAATTTTTTTTAAAAAAAATCGCTAAAAGAGAATTGGATAAATACTACTACAATTCATACGCTGTCGCCATTGAACAGCTTGAGCCAAACGATCCAGGTATGTGGAGAACTACCAAAAAAATACTGAAGCAGCCTGAAATCATATCCAACATTATAGAAGATCAGAATATCTATTATACCGATAGTGAGAAAGCTCAAATATTTGCAAAACATCTAGAAAAAACATTCACTACGCCAATTCCAGAAAGCAACAGAAATTTTAATCACCACATACAAGAACATATAGAAACGCATTTGCCAATTATCAAAACGGCTAAACTAATAACAACCACAGAATTAGAAAAAATACTGCAAAATCTAAACCCACGTAAATCACCAGGTCACGACTTAATTACAAATCAAATACTTAAAAATTTAGGTGAAAATTCAATTAAATTACTACGTAATTTGCTTAATTCATGTTTAAAAATAGGATACTTTCCCAACACATGGAAGCATGCCATAATTATACTGTTTCAAAAACCAGGTAAACCCAAAAACCAAATAAATAGTTATAGACCTATAAGTTTATTAACCACATTATCAAAAGTCTTCGAAAAAATTATACAAAACCGATTAATAAACGAAATAGAAGATAGAAATGTAATACCAGCAATACAATACGGTTTTCGAAAACAACATTCAACTATCCATCAACTGGCAAGAATAACCGAATTAATCGAGCAAGGATTTGAAGAAAAAAAATACACTGTAGCTCTATTCATAGACGTGGCACAGGCATTCGACAAAGTATGGCTAAATGGTCTCAAATACAAACTAATTAATCTGAAACTGCCTGAGTATTTAAGTGCTGTAATATCTTCATTTCTTGAAAACAGAACATTCAAAGTAAGAATTAACAATAAAGAAAGCGCAACTAGTTCTATTAAAGCTGGCGTTCCACAAGGAAGCATACTTGGCCCGACACTATTCAATATCTATCTTTCCGACATACCACAACCAGAAAATACAGCGTTGGCAATGTATGCTGATGATACGGTTATTATTACACAAGACGAAGATCTGAACAATGCAATAACAAGGTTACAAACAGAATTTAATAAAATTCAAAATTATTTTAAAAAATGGTGTATAAGCATCAACATTAATAAGTGTGAAGCAAAAATCTTCACTCTGAGAAGAATCAAGCAATGCAAAAAATTGGTAATCAATGGACAAACCATAGAATGGGTTGCACGAGAAACAGCTGTTAAATATCTCGGTATCTACATGGACACCCAACTAACTTGGAAATATCACATTAATTGCAAATTAAATCAAGCATACAATAGGCTCCAACAACTCTACCCAATTATTAATAGAAAATCCACTCTAAAACTAAAATGCTCACTATTAATATATAATTCAATGATTAGATCACTAATTACTTATGGATGTCCCATTTGGTACAACACATCAAAAACAAATATTAACAAACTACAAAGCTTACAAAACAAAATCCTAAGAATAGCTACTGATGCACCTTGGTATATAAGAAACCAACAAATACATTATGAACTAGGGCAATCAACGATAAAAGAATACATTGAAAAAATAGTCAAAAAATTCTATGAAAAATTAGAAGACAATCCAACACATCATAACCTAGGGAGAAAGAACATCCACACAAGATTAAAACGAAGACTACCTCAAGACATAATACAGTTCGAGGAAAGATAAAAATTACTGAGACATATATGTTTTTTCTTTGTCATTTTGTTACTTAATCAAAAAAACTATGTATAACAGCCTTGCTGTTGATCTGGTTTAATAATAATAATAAAAAAACATCCTCATAAGAGGTGGTCTCTTTTTTTTGATTGCCACTGTACATACGACTGGATAAATCTATTTATTCCACTTTAACATTTACAAAATGCTATGTTCGTGCTAATTTGTTATTCTTTTTCAATGCATAGGGAATATTGTATACCACCCACGCTCTCTAACATGTTTAAGTATAATGAGAAAGTGAAATAGATTTATCCAGTCCTATAAAAGTAGAACAAAGAAAGATGGTGGAATTGGACACCATTAAACAGCAACAAAGTCACTAGGAAAATTTTAAAATAATGGGCGGCAAAATGATTTTATAATAATTACTTTTTTGGCAATTTTTTTATTTAATAATTTAAAAGATTAAATTAACTTTTGACAAGACTAATTTCACATTAATATCAATCAAAAGAGATTGTTGAATTTGTGACATTTTTTTTTGTTCATTCATTCTATTATTAAACCTACAAATATTGAGATTCTTACTCTAGTAATTTCAAAAGAAATAATTTTTTACTATAGTAACAAAAATAATACTAATAATTAATGATCAAAAACCGCACACACAATTTATAATTAATTGAGAACTACTATTACAAAAAAAAATAAGACAATGGAGAAATGATTTCACATAAAAATGGGAGGCCATTTCTTATTTTTATTCTACAATTAATTAATCAATTAATTAACTAATCAAGTGGTAGACAGATGAGGATGAAAAGTAGACACACACAACTCTTTCACTTTACGTTAAACGTAAATAAATGAATGATGACAATTATGATATTGACCTAAAACTAAGGAAGAATAATGAAAAATAATACTTTTTTTTCAAATAAAGAAGAAAATGGCACGACGAATATGTTGTTTTTGTATTAAGTCTTTTAAATGTTGCGCTTTTTATTCTTTTTTGGTTTAATTAATGTATTTTTTTTGCAAAAAATCAGTCTGTAAAAATATAAAGTTTTTGTTTTGTTGCTTTGTTGTTTGGTCAAAGAACGATGGTAAAAGGTCGTTAAAATTTGTGCTCTTCATCGGAAACAAACAAACAAACAAAAAATTGAAAATATATACATACATACTACTAGAAAGAAAAAAACAAATCTAAAAATTATTGTTTTGTTCGCTTTTGTTGTTGTTGTTGCTTTGTTTTTTTTTCAACTTATTTGTGTATTAATTTGATTTAAATTTAAACATTAAATTGTATTATTCTTATTGTTATTTTTTATTTTTTTAATCATCCTCCTCTTCTTCACCACCATCATTCTCTTCACCATCCTCATCAGCTGAATCTTTTGTTTCTTCTTTTTTCGGTCGTCCACGACGTCCAGTACCTTTTGTTTTTGGTTTTGCTGATAAATTCTTCTTTTTCGTTGAACCTTTGGGTCTACCACGGCCACGTTTCACTGGTACAACACTCTCATCATTTGTATCACCAACACCATCATCATTATTATTATTTGCTTTTGTTGCAGCTGGTGGTGGTTGTTGTTGTTGTGGCTGTTGTTGTTGAGGTGATTGTACTTCCTAAATTATTCAATTCAATTAATTATTTTAATTGAGAGAAAATCAAAAAGAAATTGTTTACTTTTCTTGGTCGTTTCTTTGTATCAACTTTAATATCGTTTTTCTCGATTTTTTCTACTTTTTCTGTATTGGGTTTACGACCACGTTTGGCTGGAGCTGAATCATCAGACATATTCAAAGTGTTTTTTTGCCTTTTTCTCCTTTTCAAATACAACACACCAAAATTACAACTGCAAAAAAGAAAAATCAACAAATTTAAATTTCCTTATAAAATGTGCAGGGTCATTTTTATTATTGACAACACAAAAATTGTCGATAATATAGAGAACAACAAAGTTAATTTAAGTAATGTCCGTATTCATAAACCAACCTCAGACTCGGTCTCAAGTCTTAAACTCACATAAGAGTTCTGGTTTAGGAGCATATGGAGGATTGAGAACGACGCGAATTCTAGTCTGGTCGCAAACTCATACTCAACTTGAGTATGAAGGTTACGATGCTTGAGTAACTCAGGTATACGGAAATAAATCTTTTTCAAATACAGTGTGACTATACGAATAATTTGAAAAATGACGAACAATTCAACTGAGCCAAATTATTGAAACCTTGTATATTATTGAAATTATTTGGGCGACACCAAATGGTATCTATACAGAGGGTTGCTGCTGTAAATATGCCAAATTCGTTTCAAACTTCTAATAATTGGCGAGCGATGCGAAAAATATTTCAAGGATTTGTATGAGAGTCTCTAGGGAACATTTTAGGAAAATTAGAACCTCGTAGCTCATTTCGAAGTTGGTCAATCGTGTTAGACAATGTCGGAATTTTCAAAAACAAACAAAGCTCGCAAAACGACTTACAATTAGAATGACGATACATTCTCACATGATTTGTACAATACAATGGGAGAAACAAAAAAAAAACACTGTTGGGAGGGTCAACCTACGAGTCATTCTTATTATTAGTTGTTTTGCCTACTTTGCTCGTTTTTTGACCAACTTCCCTACATGGTCCTACTGTTGCTAAAACGTTCTCCAGGGACCACCCTAAAAATCCTAAAAGTATTATTTGAATTGCCCGCGAATTACTAAGAATTTCATACGAATTTGGCATATTTCCAGCAGCAACCCTGTATAGAGAACTACAAAGTCAATTTAACTAAATATTTTTCAAATACAGTATAGCTATAAGAATAATTCTGTTCGATATTCGTTCGAACTATTTGAGCTTTTCTAATAATTCGAACGAGCCAAATTATTGGAACCTTTCATATTATTAAAACCTTTTATGAAACTCCTATTAGACGACAAGCGATTCGAAAAATATTTACAGAATTTGTAGGAGGGTCCTTAGAGAATATTTCACCAAAATTAGAATCTTGTAGCTCATTTGGAAGTTGGTCAAAAACGCTTGTTTCTGACGATGTAGTGCTTTTCAAAAAAGAATTAAACACCCAAAACGACTTAGAATGACTCTAGGATCCTCCCCAAAATGATTTTTTTTTCTTTTTTCACCATTTTATTCCGGAACAGGTGAAAATATTTCGTATGTTCTCTGGAATACAATGGAGAAAAACGAAAAAAATCAATGTTGGGAATGTATCAGAGTCATTCTTAGTTCGTTTTTGAAAATTGCGACATTGTCCAAAACATTCGTTTTTTTGACCAACTTCGAAATGAGCTAAGAGGTTCCAATTTTGCTAAAATGTTCCCTATGGACTCTCCTACCAATCCTTTAAATATTTTTCGAATCACCCGTCGACTAATAGGAGTTCCATAGAACCGACCATATTTAGATCCAACACCCTGTATTATTCAAATAATTTGAGCTATACCAAATGGTAAATTTAGATGCCTGCAGAACGTACCAAGGGTACCACGGTATTTATTCTTCCAGTTGGCTATGATTTTGTTTACTTAGTATCATAACTTGGTTCGACCATTTGAAATATACAACAAATGTCAAGTGTGAATCTAGTTACGATACTACGTCACCAAAGGCACAGCCAACTGTGAGAATAAATACCGTGGTACACCCTGTATACAGGGTGTTTAGTGTTGTATGGTGAGTTCTAATAAACTCCTATTAGTCGACGAGCGATTCGAAAAATATTTTGAGGATTTGTAGTAGAGTCCCTAGGAAACATTTTAGCAAAATTAGAACGTCCTAGCTCATTTCAAAGTTGGTCAAAAAGCGATCGTCTTGGACAATAACGCAATTTTAAAAAACGAACAAAACACGCAGAACGACTAAAAATGACTCAGAGACCTTCCCGACATTGATATTTTTCGTTTTTTTCCATTGTATTCCAGAGAAAATACGAAATATTTCCATCTGTTCCAGAATAAAAATGGAGAAAAACGAAAAATTCAATTTTGGAAGGATCCTAAAGTCATTCTAAGTCGTTTTGCGTGTTTCGTTCGTTTTTGAAAATCGCTACATCGTCAGAAAAGAGCGTTTTTGACCAACTTCTAAATGAACTACGAGGTTCTAATTTTGCTGAAATAATTCTTTAAGGACCCTCCTACAAATCCTTAAAATATTTTTCGAATCGCTCGTCGACTAATAGGAGTTTCTTAGAACTTTGACCAAACACCCTGCATACATAACTAAATATAATTTCAATAATAAAAATATCAAATTAAGAACGGATTTTGGGGCAAAATCTGGGAGAGACCTTATAATCCGGACTGTATGAAAGTAGAGCGGTGTATGCAAAAGATGTGTATTTGCAGTGAATTGCCTTGAACGCTCACTATATCGCGTAAAACAAATCCCACCGCAACGGGTATTCCACGTAAATTGAAAAACTGGCGTACTTTTTACGATATAGCAAACTTTAGAATTCTATATAGATATAAATCATATGCACTAGTTTCTCAATTAACACGGTACTATTTTTACGCGGCAAATTATACTGTTATTTACGGAGAAAAGCGAAAAAATCAATGGTGGAAAGGTTTCAGAGTCATTCCCACTTGTTTTGCATCTTTAGCTCGTTTTTAAAAACCGTGACTTTATCCGAAACGACAGTTTTTTGAGCAACTTTCAAATGAGTTACGACGTTTTAATTTTATTAAAATATTCTCTGATGACCCCCCCCCCACAAATCATTGAAATATTTTTTGAATCACTAACCAAATAATAGGAGTTGAGATAAGAATTTTTCGTCTTATGTGACTCACAGGGTATATAACAAAAAAGTTGATCGCCGACTTCGGTTTAGCCGGTTATCTGTATGTGGTGTGAAAACAACTTAAAGTAAGATTATCGTGACGGTAATATAAAAAGAACTCTATTACATCCAATTAATTTAAAAAAATCAACAAAATTTCCTATTTGCAAATAAACTAATTCAATCAAGCAAAATATTGGAAATTAATTTACGATTAACTGTTAAGAATTTATTTACAGTTACTAAATACATACACACAGTACCGCAATTCTATGGGCCAATGTGTTAGACAGAGAAAGCAAATTTTTCGACCGAAATGGCGGCATTTGTAATAATAATCTGCCATTCTATTGGCTGTACTCAATAATCTGTCATTGAGTCAGATATCTTGATTTTTAATTCAACTTCTCAATGTCACCAATTTATAGTTTCAAATTCAAATGTCCCCATAAATTTCAGTCCAAAATGGCAGATATTGCGGTACTGTATATATTTAGTGACTGTAAATTTATTTACAGTTACTAGATATACCGTTTGGGCGATTTAAATAGGAACATTGGAGAAACATCGGTCCCGCCCATCTATACTACTTACATATTAGTTAGAAAGAGACAGAGAGACCTTGGGCTGTCTAGAAATTAAAAATGATGGCGGAAATTATTCCCAACCCTTAGTCCTTTGACCAAACACAGCAATTTCTTTTGTACGACTGAACCTTGAAAACTTTCTATTTTAAAAGATAACAATAACCAGATCTGGTTTGTGGATTTGGTATTTCTGTCTGTTATTCATGAAAGATGTGATTTTGACAAAGATGGGATATGGGCGTGGCCAAAGTTTCTCCAATGTTCCTAGCTCTAGGTCCCGTACTGTATACAGTACCGCAGTTCCCCTCATACAACCAATAGTACGACACTCAGACTGTCGGCGCATACATAAATACCGCCATATTGGTGCAAAAATTTGCTCTCTCTTTAACACATGGGCCCATAGAATTACAGTACTGTATATATTCAGTGACTGTAAATTTATTTCTATAAAAGTGCCACCTAGTACATTGATGTAGTAGTACTTCAATCATGTCGGTAATATAGATTTCTACTTATCAAAATAATTTTTTTGAATTAAAATTAACAAAAATTAAATTGAATCAAAAATAAATTGTTAATATTATTAAACTTAAATGCATCCAAAAATTAATCGAATAAATTATAAGATTATCTCAACGAAAAATCAATATATTAGTTCTACATGTAAATAGTATGTATGTGTGTGCGCCGTTGTTAGTGGTAGTGGTTGAAACTCAAGGGGGGGCATTTATTACCTTAATTATAAAACGAACGAGAAGGGGACGGCGGCGAACGTATACGATAAAATCTGGAATTTAATTAAACTATGAAAAATCGAAATTCCAATTTAAAATAAAACAACACTGAATAATCTAAGACACAACAACTAGAACAGAAGAAAAAAAAACAAATGAACAGAGGGGGTAGATATCAAGAAAAAACAAAACAAATGACGATAATACAAATCCAACTCTATCAATAGAGATAATCGAAATAAAAATAATACGAATCAAGTAAACTGGTATTTAATATCAAAAACAAGACAAAAGACAAAATAAATAATTGAAATAAATAATTAAAAACGGTGAGTTTTATATTCGAAAGAATGGATACCCGCGCGCGCCATACTCAAAATAATATAATATTAAAATTCTCGGCTACACCCAAATATTTTCCATTAAAACTACGTAATTTCGATTGAAATCAATATAGAAATTTATAAAAACAATAAACCATCTAATTATTTCTATTAGAAAAATCGAAAATACGATCGAATATTAACGTTAAAAAATTAAATTTATTTGAAATCAACTCAACAACGGTTTATATTAGTTGCAGAAATCGAAGCCGGCCATGGCTGTGTCGCGAATTAATTCCGTATATGAACGAGAGAGACAATTTCTTTTCAATTGTCTAATCGTAAACAAACAAAATCTAATCGAAAATGTATAGGAAAATTATGGAAAAATTTGTTAATTTTCCAAGAAAATTATTAGAATTTTTTTTAAAAATCCTATAAATTTCCTTCATATAAAAATTAAATAAATTGATAAATAAAAACCATCCACTTACCCGTACGTATGAAGACTTCAATGAGAGCAGTCATATTAGTTCGTTAGCGTTCTGTTGGTGGCGCTACGAGTTACCGCCAAAAACCTATCAGCCAATCAACAATCAGCATTAAGAACAGATGAAAATAAACAAAACACCATCCCTATCACACAATACTTGATGCATTTTTACTATTATTGCAAAAATCCCATTCATCCCTCAAACAAGGGCGATTTGAAAAAAATAGGGGATAGATACATGGGGATGATAGGAAAAGATTAACAATCAAGACAGCTATTTAGGCGATTGTTTTTATGCAAGGTGTCAGATTTAAGTGTCAATTTTTATCAATTTTTTTATTGTTATTTTATTATAATATAAACAAAATTACTCATTTTCTTGACTGCGTAATCTAGCATGTCCGTTTGTTAATCTAATCGATAATTGTTGGGCCCTCTCAACAATATCTTTACGTTTTTTCGATGATACACCATGTGCAATTTCTCCACAAAATTTACGATTTTGCATCATTAAAACTTCCAATTCCTGCAAGAAAAAGCGACAAAAATCAGACAAATTCCATACAAATAAAATATTTACAAATAGAAGAAACACTCAGTAAATAGTTGTCGACATTGTTCATTAATTTCAGTCGCAAATTACCTCAAAAACATCATTGTTTCATTTGGAAAATTCAGCATTACGTGATAGAAAAACTCACCTTAACGTTATGTACCAAAACTTTACGAAAACCAGTTGGTAACATGTGGCGTGTTTTTTTGTTCGAACCATAACCGATATTGGGCATCAAATATTGGCCCTTAAAACGCCTCCTCACCCTATTATCGATACCTTTAGGTTTACGCCAGTTCCTCTGTAATCACAACACAAATTAAGGTTATGTTCATTAAATGAAGTAATTTTTTTATTCGCAAGTTACCTTGAGTTTTGCATAACGATCGGATTGATGCCGAATAAATTTCTTCGTGCGTTTTTTAACGATTTTCGGCCGATAAACCGGTCGAATGGCCATGTTCACCTGAAAACGTAACAATAAGGTTATGTTAGATCATCGACTAGTAAATAAGCAATAATTGAAAAAATGTACATAAATTGCAATAATTTCTAAGATCTTTAATAATTTTTCAATGAAATTAAATCAAAATACTTACGGATTGATGAGAAAATTACAGATAAAAATCGTGTCGATTGTAATGACAACACGATCGTCGTCTGTCACTGAAACGAAAGACTGTTGCCAACATTGTCAATTTATACAAGCAAAAATTACTAAATTTGGCGCTAAATTCGATTTTATTACAAAAAAAAAACTGTAATTATACAAAATTAATTAATCAGAACCTTCTTCATCGCTAAAATAACTATTCTTTTTTATCAATTTTCTAGCCGGTTGTCTATTATTATCATTATAATCACCAGTAGCTACCCTATATCGGTATTCTTCCAATTCTTGTTTTTGTTGCTGTAAATTCGACAACATTAATTAATAATTCTAATTAATTTAATTAATAATTAATACTTCTAAGGCTATAGCAGCACTAAGTGTCTCATCATCGGATTTCTCGTCATCTGTAGTGTTGAAATAATCAATTTGTTCCTGCAATTGTTTTTATTAATTTTATTTGGAATCAGTGGCGGCTCGTGACTTGTGTTTAAAAGAGTTGCTGCTCGTCTCATGCAAATACTACCGATTTCAGAAAAAAGTGACTACTTTTCTGGTAGATCTGTGTTAAACAGATTTCTGAGGACGGTCGTGACAATATAACAGAATTTTTACATTGCAGGATTTGGAAAAAAAGATTTTTTTGAAATCGACATTACATGCGAGGAATGTCATCAAGAAAGAAATAAAGAACAAATGAGAAAGACTGAAAGAAAGACAAGAGAAGAAAAGAAATACAAGGTACGGTGACAGACAGAGTGGGGGGGGGGGGGCATAAGAAAGAAAGAAAGAAGAAAAGGATTACAGGAGTGAAGGGGGAGAAGAAAGATAGGATTGAGGGAGAAGGAGGAGGGCTCATAAGAAAGAAAGAAAGAAAAAATGAGAGTAAAGAAAGATGATAAGACTTATAAGAGAGGAGGGCAAGAAAGATAGGAAAGTAGTGAGAGGAGCAGGGGGAGAAGGGCAGGCACGGAAAGAAAGGAAGAACAAAGGGTGACGAGAGAAAGTAAAAAAACAGGAAAGAAAAAAGAAAGGGTGATCAGTGATCAGACTGATCAGAAAGAAAATGTAATAAGAGAGAGAGAGAGAGAGAGACGTTGAAGTGAGAAAGAAATGATTACAGGATAGAGAGGGGGGAAAGGAGAAAAGATAAACAAGAAAGAAGAAAAAGAGAAAAAATAACAAGAAAGAACCAAAAAAGAAAGAAAAAGGAGGGGTATCAAGAGAAAAAATACAAGAGGGAAAAGGGCCGTAAAGACAAGAAGTAAAACAAGAGAGGCAGGGAGAAGACGACAAGAGAGAAAGAAAGGAAGGATAATAAATAAAAGATGGCCAGAAAGAAAGACAGAAGAAAAAAAGAAACAGAAGGGCGACAAAAGGAAAAACAAAGCAGGAAAGAAAGAGAGAGAAAAAGAAAAGAAAATAAGAAGGAAAGGGTGACGAAAGAGAAAGAAAGGCACAAGAGAAAAAAAGCAGGCAAGAAAGGCAGAGGAAAAATAATAAATTGATTACATGAATGAAGGGTGTAGGAGTGTGAGAGCTGAGAGCTGAAGGGGAGAGAGGGGAGTGATGAGAGAGATAGGTGTGGGGGAAGATGGCAAGAAAGAAAGTCAAATTGTGATACGAAAGGAAGAAAAGCAGGGGAGAAGAAAATAAGGACAGGAGAGAAAAAAAGGATTACAAGAGAAAGAAAGAGAGACAAGAAAAAATGCAGGCGAGACAAAAAAAAGTCAGAAATGAATAACAAAAGAGAGAAAAAGTAAGAAAAATAAGAGAGACTGGAAGAAAAGGCTAATCATTCAAGTGGGAATTGGGGTGGGGGTGTTTCGCAATGCTTATAGACGAGTCGCCCCTGTTTGGGATAATTAATATGTATCGATGTAGTTTATACTTCAGTTAAATTGCTATTTGATTTCTTCTTTCGTTTGCGTATTTTCTTTGGGGGTGGTTCACGTTCACCTAATAGATTTTTCGAACATTTATAACTCAAATGACCATATTCACCACATTCATAACATTTACTTTTATCAGGATAGTTTTTGCGTCGAATAAATTCAGTTGTACGGCCGTTATCGCGTGCAATGCTCGCCTTTAACGTTCTACCAAACATCTGAAATTGATTTAGTATATTAAAATATTGTAGAATTTTTCTATTTTCTTAATCTGTACTTCTTTTTCATTGGTTTCTTCAACACATCTTTGGGCGTCTTCAAGTTTTAAGAATAGAATGAATGCAACACCTCGACTTTTACGTGTTTGTCGATCTTTTAAAACTGTAATTCTGTAAATTTTCATTAAAATTAAAAATGTTATAAATTGTAAATATAACCTCACTTTTTGCATACTTTACAATTTTGCCATACTTTTCGAAAATCTTATGTAGATCGTTATTTTTTAAATCAAACGGTAAATTCGATACATAAACAGTACTTTTACTAGGTATTAAACCACCACTCATTGTTGATTTTAACGTAAAAATCAATCGAGAATTAACATTATAATTCTAACCTATCTTTTTTTTCTAAGAACGAGAAAAAGTCGATATTATTTGAACAAAAATTTAATTTTTTGTATTATTATAGTATCTACTTACGTGAGCTTTATTAACAAATTATTTTAAAAAACTAATTGTGATGAGAAATAAATAAAATTAAGGAAAAAATACAGAATTTCAAAATTACCGCCGTTAGTGCGACATCTCATGTAGTGAAGTCACACTAATAAGCGATTGGTTCTACACCTGGCTACTACTAATCGCTATTGTCAAACCAGTTGCCTACCTTCTATATAGGTATCCCATTGTTGTCAAACTGATTGCCCATCCATCTAATGATGGCTAAAAGCCATCACGTGTGAAAGTTTGAATGAGGCTTCAAAATGGGAGGAGGTGGAATATCTTAGGGCTGGGTTCTGGGATCCTTGTGCTTGTGCCCTTAGATACGGTGCGCTTGTCGAGCGTTAGACGCACATCGGTGTCAAGTTAAATTTGGTTTACTATATTTAATCGTGTTCAAGATATATGCATTTAATTATAGCTTAATTAATAAAAGAACTACTCAATTTGAGTGGTAATCTAACAATACATAGGAATTTACAAATTAGCGATCTGTATTACCGACATAAGTCGAGTTAAATTTGGTTTACTATAATTAATCGTGTTCATGATACCATGGGCGGTATTCTGCTAATTCTCGATGATCCGTTACCATGGTGACGAGTCATCTATAGGAGACTCGTCATCTAGTAGTAATCTGACAGTCATCTAGAACAGGGCTACCTATCGCACATTCTACAATTCATTATTTATAATAATTTGGTCAACTGTAATTGTATGTATCGTTAGTATGTTATTACAAAGAATACATACTACTGGTATTTGTATTCTTTGGTTATTATTACAGACTTTCGCAGAAATATATAAAGAATTGGTTTAATTAAACATTATGATGATCTAAATTCTTATATGTAACTAATTAACAAAATGTAATTACTTATTTACACTTGATAACGATTTCAGATCGTCGGCAATTGAAAATTTGTGTATTATTTTGTGAATTAGTTATAATAAAAACAATGGGAAAGTTCGACAAGTTGTTTCATTTAAAAATGCAATTTGTCGTATCATCATATTATGTATATTGTTTAATTCTTTTAATTAAACCAATTCTTTACAATTTTCTGCGAAAGTCTGTAATAATAACATACTAACGATACATACAATTACAGTTGACCAAATTATTATAAATAATGAATTGTAGAATGTGCGATAGGTAGCGCTCTTCTAGATGACTGTCAGATTACTACTAGATGACGAGTCTCCTATAGATGACTCGTCACCATGGTAACGGATCATCGAGAATTAGCAGAATACCGCCCCATATGTAATTAATTAGCGTAATTAATAAAAGAATTACTCAATTTGAGTGGTAATCTAACAATAAATAGGAATTTACAAGTTAGTGATCTGTATTACCGACATAAGTAACGACTTACGTTTCCCATTCATGTATTATTTATTTATTCTTATTACTAATAAAAAATAAAAGTACAATTATAAAAATTGTCTACAGCAACACTAAAAATTAAGTTTCCATATCGTCTTTATCATTATCTTTATCACCATCGTAAAATTCATTTTTCGCTTCAATCATCTTATCATCTAAATCTT
Source organism: Mylabris sibirica (assembly GCA_039776855.1). Classification (NCBI taxonomy): domain Eukaryota; kingdom Metazoa; phylum Arthropoda; class Insecta; order Coleoptera; family Meloidae; genus Mylabris; species Mylabris sibirica. The sequence continues at coordinate 1,944,128 of CM077840.1, forward strand.
GATTAATTCTTACATCTGGATCGTTATTATCTTCATCTTTGTTACGTTCATCTTCTGGTATTGCATCACCGGGTACATCATGCATTTGTACACTAGGTGAATGTTGGCACATCTTCAAATTGTCACAAACGAATCTACATTTTTTTAGGGGACACAAAAAAAATACAATTAGATTTTGATCAGTTTTGATGCAAGGCCTGTTTGATTAATCAGCTTAGCGGTATTTTCGAGGCCTGTGCATTTCACCTAAATGCTGTGTCTTTTTTTTCAGAGAGAAAATGCCAATTCTTGCCACATTAGTGCTGATATGAAGTAGCTAATATCTGCTAAGTTTTGTACAACATTTGCCCTAATTCAACATTCTGAGGTCCGGTTTTAATTTCCTTAATTAATCTCGTCCTAGCCGAGAATTTGCCTTAAATCGACCTAAGCATAGACTTATTCAGTCATTTGTTATAAGAAGACAAAAGCTTACTCGGAAGTAAAAAAATTGTAGGAACGGAAGCAGCTGTAAAAGGAAAGAAATGTAGGCTTGTGAAGAATAATGGAAAATAAGTATTATATTATACATTATTGAAGAAATGAAAGATGTGAGAAGTGAAAATCGCATAAGTCAGGGATGAAAAAAAAGGGTAGAAGGACGGAAAGTAAAAAACAAGAAATATGTATGGAAAAAAGTTAAGAATGGAAGGGGAAAAGAAAAGAGAAGAAATGACTAAAGGTAATTATGGAGACCAAATATGAATAGTTATATAAATAAAGAAAAATACCTGTATAGGAAAATGGGAAGGAAAAATGGAAGTAAGATCAGTAGTTATGACGAGTAAGATGTAGGCATTTCAATACAGAAATGAAAAGGAAGCATTATAATAGAGGATATGAATGGAAAAGAAGTAAAGAAAAAAAAAGAGGTATGAGGTAGTGGAAAGCAATAAAGGAAGATAAATTGAAAAGAAATAGGGAGGAATGAAAGGAAATAAAGGAACGGAAAAGGGTAAGAAAGGAAGGGGAAAAAAGAAAAAGACGCACGAATAGTAAAGAAAAGGAAACTAGGGAAAGCAAAAAACAATAAACAAATAAAAATAAAGGAAATACTGGCAGGTAAGGAAAGAAGTGAGAGACAACTGTGAAACGAAGATAGAAGACTTCAAAAGGCAGAATGCGGAGAAGGAAGACGTGAAACGTTTTTGAAATGAAATAAGTTACATAGGATATCTATATAAGACATAAAGAAATCTAAGGTAGCAATAAATAGAGACATCTATTGACAGAAGCCGAAAATTGACGGATCAAAGAAAGAAACCAATAGTGAAAGGCAAAGCAAAGCTAGAAAATTAATGATTGAAGAAAAGAAGACCATTATAAAAGTGATATTATGGAAAGAGAGTACCTGTAAAAAGTAAAGAAAAATGAACGCTTCATGAATACATATGAAGAAACGGATGAAGGTAATGTAAGGGGAAAATAAAGGAAGGAAGGAAGGAAGGAAGGAAGGAAGGAAGGAAGGAAGGAAGGAAGGAAGGAAGGAAGGAAGGAAGGAAGGAAGGAAGGAAGGAAGGAAGGAAGGAAGGAAGGAAGGAAGGAAGGAAGGAAGGAAGGAAGGAAGGAAGGAAGGAAGGAAGGAAGGAAGGAAGGAAGGAAGGAAGGAAGGAAGGAAGGAAGGAAGGAAGGAAGGAAGGAAGGAAGGAAGGAAGGAAGGAAGGAAGGAAGGAAGGCAGGAAGGAAGAATAAGAAAAAAAACATCCAGAATTAAAGAGAGAAAAGAGAAAAGAAAGGAAAGACAAATTTGATTCAAAGCTTTTGCAATACTTATACACAAGAGAAGAAAAAAAGTAGCAAAGGAAAAAAACGAGGAATAACTAAAGGAAGGAAGGCGATAATAAAAAAACGCGCGAAGCATAGGAGAGAAAAACAGGATAAAAAGAATAGAAGAGAGTAAAAAAAGTAATGGCAACAAAAGACAAAGAGAAGGAAATACATAAAGAAAGAGAAAAGCAAGGCAGGAAAAGAAGGAACGACAGATAAGGAAGAAAAGGAAAAATGGGGAGAGATTGAATGGAATGATAAGAAAGAAAGTACAAATGGAAGGGAGGCGGAGAAATGAGAAAGGAATAGAAGAAATGTTGATCAATCTAACAGTAGGCCTTGCCACAACCAACCGAATTCAAAATTTGTGGCGAAAATTGGCATTTTTTTTTAAAGTTTACTTCTTATAATTACTGATTAATCAAGCTTGGCCCGGTTTTGATGTCTAAAAAAAAATATGCTAAAATTACATACTTTGTTATTGCTTCTAAATATTGCCGACTATTTGCATTATCTTGCCGTGTCACCACTTCCGGATGCAATGTAAAGTCCGGTGCAAAAAACTCCAAATACTCCGTATAAGGCAATTCATTCGAGATTTGTTCATCGACTAATAATGATGTCTCGTACGTCCAACAACGTGCAACATTTCTTAAAGTGTATCCACCACCACCCACTACCAATGTTGGAACATTTAAACTTTTAACAAATTTAACACATTCCCCATGTCCTTTTGTACTCAATGAAAAACAACCTAAACGATCATTTGCCAAACTATCTGCACCACATTGCAATACTATAGCTGTCGGTTGGAAGAATTCCATAACACTTGAAATAACAGGCTTAAATACCATCCAATAACTTGTATCATCAATGCCTTCTTTCAATGGTACATTCACCGAATAATAACGACCACTTTCAGCACCAATTTCGTACATATCACCGGTTCCAGGAAAGAAATAATTACCATATTTGTGAAAACTAACAGTCATAACACGATCGGTTAGATAGAATGCTTCTTGTACACCATCACCATGATGTACATCGATATCAATATATAAAACTCTTGCATGATATTTCAACAATTCTAAAATACCAATAACAATATCGTTAACATAACAAAAACCGCTAGCTTCGAATTTTTTCGCATGATGTAAACCACCCGACCAATTTATAGCGATATCGCAATGATTATTGTTGAGTTTCATTGCACCTTCGAGTGAAGCACCAGTGTACATTGAACAGAAATCGAATAAACCCCAAAATACTGGACAATCATCACCGACATTATAATGGCTAAGATGTTTCGTAAAATTTTGTATATTTTGTGGTGTAACTTTCTGTAAAAAATCGATATATTCATCAGAATGAAAACGGCACATATCGTGTGCACTGGCTTTATACGGTCGATAAATTTGCATATGCTTATGTAAACCATAATTTAAAACTAAACTGTGAATAACACTTAGACGGTGAGGTTTCATCGGATGTCCAGTACCATAATGGAAATTACCAACGTCCGGATTGAAGAAATAGGAGACTTTATGCTTCGACATATTCTATCGTTAAAATTTCTTTACATACATATACGAAATATAGAAATAATACGATTATAAATAGGCGTTTTGTTAACCAGAAACGATCATCCATTCTATATTATGCCATTTTATCAGTTTTCATTAATAATATCATCACCAATACACGATAATCTAGAAAAATGAAAATTCGTGAAAATTATAAACAAAACACTGCAATTTGTCAAAATTAACTGTCAATATAGGGATATTTTGGAAAATCCGGTACCAACATAAATTTTAAAACAGATAGTTGTAGCTCCTTCAGACATTTGTCTAATTGATAATTTGGAAAATTTTGTAAGATTATCTAGAAATAAAATTCAGGTAATTCCGTGGTACTTTATTAAAGTGAAATGCGTTTCAAGCTCATACTCAATAAACGGTAATCCAGTGTCATTTTTAAGAAATTCCATTGCCAACATAATTTTGTTGAAGCTATTTGTAGCTTTTAAACTTGTACTTTTTGTGCGGTTGTGTAAAACCCGTTTTGAGGGTGGTTGTAACAATTTAACAGAATTTTCACATGAAAGTCTTTGGGAAGAAAGATATTCATTCAGAAGATAGGGGTTACTGATCCCTACAGTCCTTCTAACACCTCCTATTTACCCACCTTCTTACCCTTACGAGTAAGGCAATTTGAGTCACACGAACTGAAGAACATTAAATACCTCGAACTAAAGAGTTGGTCTCTTTTATGTGCTCCCAATAGTCGTTACATGTCTATGTAAAAGGAATCGAAAAGTTTTGGCAATAAATCAACCGAAATTCGATGTGCGTGAATTGTCGCGCTTGGTTCGGGTGAATTCGTGCCCTATGAGAGGCGGAAGTTTCGGTTTCGGCTATAAATTCTGTTTCGGTCGGCCACTAATTAATTATTATTAATAAATTAATCATGAATTGTTTTTAGGAGGCTCATGTTAATACATGTTATAAACATTTTTATTATTTCGTCACCGAATTCGATTTAGTATCACTTAAAGAATTGGAACCATAAGCTGTGATGGCATCGAAGATTTGTAAAGATTGAAATCTTCAATTTTAGTATTACAATAATTTTTAATTTAATTTAATTAATTAATTAATTAATAATTAACATATTAATGAAACAGCCAGTACCTAAATAATCGTAATTTGTTTTGTTTGTCTTTCTAATTATTTTAATCGACTCAATTTACTCGAATAAATTTTACAAGAAAAAAAATTACTAATTAATAATTTTGTATTATTTCCATGCATTAATTGGTACAAATTATTCAAATTGAAGAGGCAAGAGAAATAAAATACATCCAGGTTAAGAGAGAGAGAGAGAGAGAACATGCAAGAGAGAGAAAACAAGAAAGTTGAGAGGGAGAGAAAGAAAGAAAGAAAAGAGAAAAACGAGAGAGCGAAAGAAAAAAAATGATGTTGTAGGGAGGGGGAAAGAAAGAGAAAGAAGGTGAACGAGAAAGAAAAAAGAAAGACGAGAAAGAGAGAGAAAGGAAAAATAAAGACGGGAGTAAGATGGAAAAAAAGACGAGAGGGAGGAAGAGCAATAGAAAGACGAACGAGAGTGAAAGAGAAAAGGAAAGACGAGTGAGAGTGAGGGAGGGAGGAAAAAGGAAGACGAGAGAGACAGAGATTTGGAAACATACACGACATTTCTATTTGTTTGTCTTAAATTAATTAATTAATTAAATATTCTACCATCCAGGTGTTGTATTGGCTAATCGTCGAATGCGTCTCGTATTTCGATCTTGATCACGTATCTTCTTCTCCATTTCAGCATCAGTCAATGTTTCCAGAAACGGTGCCCATTGATCACTTTCACTTGGTGGCCTAAATGGCACCTCCACTGTTGGCAATGGTGCTTCACTATATGCATAAGTACGTTGATGCCATGATAATTGACCACGTATCGAATATGCAATAGCTGTAACAAATTCACCACCTAAACCCAATTCTGAACATAACTTCAATGCAAATTCTTCTGGATTATTTTGTTTTTCACTCATATCCCATTCAACTTGATCTACTAATGATGTATTACCAACATGAATGTTTAATTTTATAATGACACGTTGATCGGAACTTTCCTCAATAATACTGGATGGTTCAGTTGGGAATGCGTCGAGTTGTTGACGGATTGCTTGTGCTATAGCTGGTACGAATGTTAATGGATTCAAATCGAGATCGTCGCAAAGCACCTCGGCGAATTGTTCCGGTGTTATCAAACTCTCTACAAAACAAAATTCATTAATAATGATGACAAACAATAGTTATTTATCTAACTAGAGTGAAAAGGGAGACTTTGTGAAGCGAGTGTGTACTTTGTTTTAATCACACGAGTTTCACAAAGGTTATTTTTACTGGAGTTTCAAACACTAATTTTTCTTCAATTGAACAAAAACTCGTATTAATTTGCGAGCGATTCGAATAATATTTCAAGGATTTGTTGACTACCCTTTGGAGAACTTTTTAGCAAAATTAGAACCTAGAATTAGAGCTTCGAATTGTTATTTTTTTTGTCTCAATTAAAAGAAAAATATTACCGGTTCAGTTCCGGTTTTCGTTCTTGTAAAAATAACAGGTTTCTTCGGTTTTCGGTTCAGTTCAAAATGAATAATTCTTAAATTTGACCCTAAAACGTAGGGCCCCTAACAGCTATTTACAGAGTAAATATTTTAAATACAGAAAACTAGAAAACCATCAAACAGGTAACTTTGATTTTGTAATTTTTCAACTAGTAGAACAATTTTCATGGCAATACATTTTACTATGGGGTAGAAAATTGCAAAACCCCATAAAAATGGCAAATAATCATTTATAACTTTAACCCTTAACAAGGGATGGAAATTCAGCTTACATCTTATGATAACTCTAGCAAATCTGTATCATTTAGTTTTTAATTCACTAACAAATATCGAACCGTTCTAGAGATATTTTGAAAAACTGATTTTTCAGGGATAAATAACTTCAACCCCCAATATCTCCCTTAAGTTTGAGTAAGATTAACTACCTATATAGTAGGGTTAATCAAGTCGGACAAAAAGTTTTTATGACAACTCTTATTTTGCGACCAATTTAAACAAAAAAATTAAGGATCTTCAAGGGGCTATTTAGACATTGTTTTAGCAAAATGTGAACCTCGTAGCTCATTTGGAAATAGGTCAAAAAACGCTCATTTCGGACAGGGTCTTGATTTTCAAAAACTAGCTAAACACGCAAAACGGTTAAGAATGACTCACAGACCCTCCCAACATTAATTTTTTTCGTTTAACTCAATCTAGTCCTAGAAAAAATGAAAAAAATTCCTACCTGTTCGAGAACAAAATAAAGAAAAACGAAAAAAGTCATTTTGCGTGTTTAGTTCACTTTTGAAAATGGCGACATTGTTAGGAACGAACGTTTCCTGATTAACTTTCAAATGAGCTACGAAGTTCTAATTTTGCTAAGATAATCTCCAGGAATACTATAAATGGGAGTGGCCATAAGAAGTTTTCGTTTGAAGTAAATAACCCTGTATATAAAAAAATTATGGAAATCGGGAATTTCGGCGCAGTTCCGGAGCAGGGAAGAAAAATGAGATGGAAGAAAAAAAAAAAGAAAAAGATCGTGTCAAGTGGTATGCTTGAACCGAAAAAAAACTGTTTTTGTTTTCCGTTCAGGTCAGGATTTAGTTCCGGTTAAAATTTCAATTTTTCCGGTTTTTGAATCGGTTCCGGTTCAAAGCTCTGGTTTTAAAAATGTCACGATTTTCAAAAAAACTTGTCATACACGTAAAATGGCTTAGAATGGCTCGAGGATCCGTCCAACATTGATTTTTTTTCGTTTTTCTCCATTGTATTCTGGAACAGATGGAAATGTCGCATTTTTTCTAAGATGTCATGAAGAAAAATGAAAAAGAAATCAATGCTAGGGAGGTATTCGAGTCATTCTTATTGTTAGTTGCTTTACGTGTTTAGCTCATTTTTGAAAATCCCTTTTCTGATCAACTTCCAAACGAGCTACAAGGTTCTAATTCTGCTAAAATGTTCTTCAGGCACCAATCTTTGAAATATTATTCGAATCGTTCGCCAACAAATAGAAGTTTTATAAGAATCGACAACATTTAAAACAAAGATCCGGTATAAGAAACTTTTTAAAACTACAATTTAGTAAAAGTAAATCAGAATCTGTCTTATGAGAGAAGGCCCTGCTTTATTAACTTGAAAATTGTCCCGCAAATATAGAGCTGGTCCTGGTTTTTATTTTACCAATCCGAATCACTTTAAGAATTCTTATGAGTGAATTTTATCACAAAACAGGGCTGGGGATTCGGAGCCAAACAACTCATGGTAAAAATATTTTTCTTCTTTTGAGCATAATGCAATTGCACTACTGTAAAGCTGTGGTCAACTCAAATTTTTGAACTAAATATTTATGTTTAACGATAACGGTCACAAAAACGTTTATTTTAATGGAGGTGGAACTAAAATCTCAGTTTGGAACAATGACTCCGGAATTGGAGCTTGAGCTACAGCTTGTCTCCGGAGCCGAAGCAAAACTATACTCATTCCAAGCAAGCTCCCCAGCCCTGCCACAAAAATATCTATATCTCTATTGGCCAATTTCCCACTCGTCTGACAAGCCAATGTGTTTCTGCTCTATGGTAAGAATGGAGTTTACCGTTTTTATTCCATGTGAAGGTATCGCGCAATTTCTGCCCTTCAATCTCCATATCGAGCCGTATCGGTACCAAAATCTCCTCCTGGCAGGCATTCTGTAGATTCAATTCGGGATCGGTGTCGTCGAAACACAATGGAAAAGTGCGAACTTTTTTAGCAGCAACACGATTCCGATTGATCGGCGTCGCTTGTGGTACAGCATCCAAATGACTCGAATTCGGTAATGATGGTACCCATTGCATCGATTTCTTCGATTTACTTTCACGTGGCATTGGTGGATCAGATGTATGTACAGATACTGCTTTATATCTACAAAAACAACAACAATTAGGTATAAATCGAACCGTTGTTATCTAGTGTCGGACAGGGCCACCAAAATCATAGTAAAAGAAATTAAACAAAACGAATGGACTGTAATTGTATTAGAAATAAGGCCAAAATATTATTTGTAAGCCAAATAATTTCCAGTCCGACACTGTTTTCATTAATATTTTGTTCTTATACTTGTCATCATTGCCTTCGATGATATCTTCAACTTCAGATGCCCTTAATAATGATACACTGCTAGCTAAGACATGTTGACTCAGTCCTAATTCGATTAAACGTTTACGTTCCTCATTCGTAATCGAACGCCGATACATTCCTGGATATTTTTTGTATAAAGATCCACGGAATAAACGTAAATAATTTCCAACCTCTGAGCCGACACAATAATATTCACCATTCTCTTCTAATTGAAATGTTATCGGTTTTTCACCGAATGTACGTAATGCCATTTTGTTGGAATTTCACTAAATTTCTTTCAATAATTCTCTTTAATTTTCCAATATTTTTTTCTGCAAAAAGAATAAAATCAACACATAAAATCTATACAAACAAGGAAGATGTTTGACAGACAAAATGACAGTTACGAAATTTGACAGAATTATCTAATTGTAGCTCAGTCGATACAGGCTGTAGTTGAAATCCCTAACACTATACTATACCTATCTAGAGTATACTCCATAACAAATATAGTAATACAAGCGCGTAATATGCACGTGTAACTTGTAATTTCATTGGTTGGGAGAATTCAAAGATATTCATTAAAAGACCGATTTACACTGTATCAAGATAGCGCTCTAATTGTTGCGGTTGCACTCGTTACAAGTCAGTCGTTTATTGTCTGGGCTAATGCCCGTATTTATAAGCCAATCTCAGACTCGGTCTCAAGTCTAACTTCCAAGCACGAATTTTGGTTTATAAGTCGAATTGCTTCGGCAATTTTCGGCGGAAGTCAGGATTGAGTATATGGAGGGTTGAGAACTTGGCGAATTCTAGTTACATTTTATAGGGTCACGTTTTTCTTTCTGTTCGCACGCGCACCTTCTGCAAAACTCAAGCTCGTCTCAAGGCAGCTACAACCCAATCTTGGCTTGGTTACATATTCTGGCCTCGAGGCCATGCTGAAGCTCCAAGACGGTCTCAAGATCGGTTTATAAATACGGGCATAAGTTAGTGGCATTGAATTTAAATTTCCCTGAGCAGTGTAAACAAGACTTTTCACTCCGATCTCACAAACAATCACGTGCTGTCCACAAGATTAACCATATTAGTTCAGCAAATGAAGTCTAGTGATCTTAATTTACGGTATTCAATTTTTTTTTTGTACAATACATGCATAATCTTATACCATTTATTACGGTATTTTTATCGTATTTCATTTAAAAATTTGCAGAAGCAGAAATTACATTGCAGAACGCATTCGACTATTTGTATTAGGGTTATATTGATTTGACTTTTGTGGTGGTGGGAATTTATTTCAGATTACCGCGCGACTATCGTCAGCGCACGCCATAGACATACGTAATTCTTGATTCTAACTATAATCTTAATTTGTATATTTGTATTTCACCAAGTACTTGAACCCACCTACTCGCTGCGCTCATTAAAATCCAGCAAGAGAGGGACAAAAATCAGCTACAGTAGACCGCTTGTTTATTGTTTGTGACTTGTGACGTCGCTCAATCATTTTATATGTTATCATTATCAATTACGTTGAATGATTGTAGTGCTAGAATCACATAACAAAAAAAAACAACGTATAATTCCATTGAGATTGAGATGTAGATGGAGATAGAGCGTGAGTGGACAGCGGTTATATTAAATTTAGTTCTGAGTGGTCATATGATGAGCAAGCTGAAGCGAGCAAATCCCGCTGCTAACTGATCAGACACATACACAAAATGTTGTATTTAAGTCGATGAGATTGAGATATGTTGTTCTTGATTGAAATCTAAAGAATGCGTGTTTTTCATCTGTGGAAAAGCATATTTAGGGGGTGAAATCACGGCTCAAAGTTTGACATCGAAAGAGCTGCTTTGTAAGTTTCACATCCCCTTGAAGTTGGAATAATTGAAAGAGACCAAAGAAATTTTCAACTCGCTTCTTTTATCGAAAACTGGATAATACACATGCAGGGTTATTCACGTCGGACGAAAAATTCGTTTGGCAACTCCCATTACTTAGCGAGCCATTCAAAAAAATATTTCAAGAATTTATAAAAGGGTCCCTCGATAACATTTTAGAAACATTAGAATTTGGTCAAAAGACTTTCGTTTTGGACAAGGTCACTTTTCTCAAGAACAAACTAAGGACTCAAAACGAGTAAGAATGACTCGAACACCCCCAACGGTGACTCTTTTCGTTTTTCTCCATTGCATTCTGGAAAAAATGAAAAACATTCTCACCTATTACTGAATAAAATCAGTCAATCTAAGTGGTTTTGTGTGTTTAGTTTGTTTTTGAAATTTGAGAGGTGCCATAAGAACTTCGACCAACGTTAATCACCCTGTATTATTATACTTATGACTAATAGGCTAACAATTTCGGGCCCTAAACGAAATTTTTAGATTGAAGCCAATTAGATTTCACCCTGTATAATTTAGTAAGGTTACAAAAGTATCATATAAAGTGGTAACGTGGTAACAGATTTTTAAAACGGAAGCGGAACTTAAAGAAAAATATAAAATATGAACTCAGTTATTATTATTATACAAGCATTTTTAACTATTTTTTTTTTATTTAAAAGTGAAAGTTAATAATTAAAATCTAATAGAGGTAAATTATATTTAAAGAAAAGTATATTTTCAGCTCTTTCGCCACATAATCTATTACCATCCTCATCAAAAATTCGAACGGCCGCAGTAAAAAATTGATCATTAACAACACTACTTGGTGGCGGTGATAAAAACCGGTAAACTATCGGCACCAATGCCGAATATTTATAAGCATTCGTATGCCACCACGTTAAAGGATCTTCTTTTAAAGGTAATCTTTTCTCTTTCTTGTAGTTGTCTAACATTGTTTTTACCATTGTAAGTTGATCTTTCGTACCTTCTTCTTCACCATCACTTTCATTCGTACTTAAAATTGATTCTAATGAGAATTCTAGATCAGAATACTGAAACAGATGTGCTTGCTGGCGACTTGTTGAAGGTTGTTCTTCATTTTCTCTTTTAATTTTTTTTAAATTAGAAGGACCACCTTCGTTTTCTACATCATCAAAATATCTACTAGTAAACAATTCATGTATTATTGTTGTTTCGACTTCATCAATCACGATCTCATTGAAGAATTTTGCTTTATAACGAGGATCCAAATATGTAGAAACAGTATACGAAACATTTTTGTTCAGATCACTAAATCGAAAATTCAATTCAGCAATAAGTTTTTTTACCACTCTTTTGAAACCTTCAAGACTATCATCTTTCGCCTGCTCCTCATTTTGCAATGTAGTTAATAATACTTGTATGAGTGGTATAACTGATGAGATGCTATTATGTGAACTACTCAATTCTCTAGTAATTTCTTCGAAGGGTTTCAATATTTTTACGCACTTTTCTATATTTAACCAATCATCATACGAAATTGTTGTGATTTGTTTGGTACTCAAGTACAAAACTAAGGAATCTTTAATTTTTAAAAAGCGCTCCATCATATAAAATAAACTATTCCATCTGAAAAATTAATTAATTAAAATGCTTACCATTATAACATTTATATTTCATTATACAGGGTGTCTTGGTATGAGAGTATAGAATGGACTTCATTAGTTGTGACGTCATTAAGAATATAAACTTTCAAGTTAAATGAAAGCATTTGGCTTAATAATAATTTTTAACAATATTTCAATGTAATAGTTATTTATACAGAAAGTGTGTTATTGAGCAAATAGTTCACGAGAGAAAACGTTTACGCACGAGGCGTTAGCCGAGTGTAGTAATTTTCTCCAGTGAACTATTTGCCAATTGTGCTCACAATTTTCAACTGAATACGAACATGTGTTCCACTGTTCCAATAGCCATTAAAACAGCAGCTAATTAACTTCTAAAAATCCAACAAATAATAAAATTATTGATTTCTAATAATAAAAGTGAGTTATACTCTCATAACTTCACTAGTGAGTTATGAGGTACTTTTCTTATCTAAATTCGATTGAGTTATGGTGTCAACAACTCAATCGTTGTTGAATAAATAATATTTATAATCAAACTTGATGTAAGCAAAGTATTCCCTATAAGGAATAGAGTATAAATAATAGTAGGTATATTATAGAACGCGGTAATAATAAGCGGTAATAATATAGCGAGTTGTATACTCTATTTTTTTTTAATGGAAACGGCCAAATCATGTTTACTCCCAGGCCGAACACCTTGTATTTCTATGTAAAAGATTACCTAGTTGAACAGTCTTGTACTGGAGACAATGGAGAGTCATTCAGTTTTTCTATTTGTATCTTTTTTAATTCCTCTTGTGCAATTACGGATCGATTGAAATGAGCTATAATTTTTTCCAGTTTGGCAATAAGTCGTTCCAACCACTCTTCTGACTGTATAACACTTTGAATACAGGCATGAATTTGATGAATGATGCAATCTAAATTATTAATGCCCGATAGTTCCATTGTTGCATTTATCGTATTGGAGCTTCGATCGCATATAATGCAATGAAGTGTTTGCTCTTTTATCTCCCATTCATGGAGTACTGATTGAATTTTGAATGAAAGTTCTTGCTCTGTATGACTTCCATCTACAATTTCACATTTTAAGGCAATTTTTACCCTTTGGAAATCTTTATTTATTCCGTAAGCAATTAAACTAACTAGTGAAATAGTAGAATTAAGTTCCGACCAAATGTCAATAATGAATGATAATTTTTCAAATTCGGCTAGTAATTGTTTAATTTTATTCCTCATTCGGGTGTATAAGTCGTCGTATAATAATGATGTATAAAATTGTCGTTCTTTTAACTGATATTCCGGTAGGGCAGTATTCATTAACCGACGAAATCCAATGCCTTCGACAAAACTGAACGGTAGATCTTGAAGGGCGATCATTTCAACAATTAAACGATCCATTTGTTGTGATTTTTGGGTTAAATAATGGCACAACTCATTTTTATTTAAATTTTCCTCCTGTAATGATATTTGTATTTTGGCTTGTACTGTTGAAGTTGAAGACGAAGCCACCTGTTTTGTGTTATCAAAGGATGCTTCTTTATTAATTTCATCCAACTGTTTGAATTCTTGATATTTTTCCGGATGTGATGACTTCAAATGACTCTTCAGTGCAGTTGTGGTCCGTCCTTTTCGTGAATATTGTTTTTCACACACTTTACATCTTGCTGCAGATGCACTTAATTCCAAAAAATAGTTCCAAATCGGACTGGTTTTTGGTCGCATCGTAACAATTATTTTAACACTTTCCACACTATTTTAGAAAGCGTTTGATGAAATAAAGCAAACCCCACGACAGTTTATGAATGATATAATCAATAAAATTATTAAAACTTAAACAAGAAACACCATAAAGAGTAATAAAAAGTAGAAAAGGCGTCAGTACTCAAATCAAGACGAAAGAAACCCACCTCCCACCTGCCATTCTTGCGCCGCTAAACATCCGGTACACTTCCGTTAAATGAATACGGAAACAGAAATCCAAAATGGAAACCGGAAGCGGAAATCCGTTATTTCACTAATATAATTAATGATTAGATTCTTTTAAATCCCAAATGAATTAAAAATCACATTAAATACGTAATTATTACTATGTCTTTTTAAAAAGTAAATTTACACGGGATTGGTCAGTAAACAACAATGGCGGATTGCAATGAAAATTTACAAAATGATCTGCACGGTTGCCAATTCTACATTTATAGAATCAATCAAATTTTCAATTTGTAGATTTTCATGTAAGATTCCTAAAATGAATAAACGATATAGAAATCATAACGACATTATATGATACTGGTGTATGAATTTATTGAATATTTTTCAGTATTTGTGCGTTTAGAATAAAAATAAGTAGATTTACTGAAAAATTGGTAAGTGTGGCATTCTTGTAATCATAGCCGACTAATAAAACGAATTGACATAATCATCTATAAGTGAGTTCTAAGAAGATTCTTTCGGCTGGATGCGCAGTAGACTATTGGTGACTGGGGGTAGAAAAAAAGCACGTGTAAGTAAACGTCAAACAACAAGTTAGAAATTCCAGTGGCGTTCCTTATTATGAAAGATTCTATGTTACGTTGACAGAAAACGATTTATGAATAATTAATCTAATAAGATTAATATTCAATTAAATACGTAATGAGTAGATCAACAGTCGAATAAAATTCAATTATTTTATTTGTGAAATAATTGTTAGGATAAATAAACAAATAATATATGAGCAGTATAGCGTAATTTGAAATTTTGGGCCCTCCCGCAAGATTCTACTTTGGGCCCTTGCATATACTTATAGTTATACTTTTTCTTAAGATAAATTAGACTTGGGCCCTTAGAGGGTCTGGGCCCCCCGCATTGCGGGCGCACGCGGGTGCCTAGTTACGCCACTGTCTATGAGTCATTCTTACAATCGCTTTTTGGCCAATTTTTTGATGAGCCAGTTAATTTTACTAAAATGTTCTCCAGGGACCAATCCAATAGCATTTAAGGGCTGGGGGGCGAAATTCAGTTTGCAAGAGTGATTAAAACAACTAGAAAATCTGATTAACGTCTTTATAGACACAGGGGCGCAATATTTGTAGGACGGAGGGGTCACCGTCGCCTCCCTTCACCACCAACTACGGTAAGCCACTGGACCATCCTACAAATCCTTAATGTATTATTCGAATTGCTTGCCAAAGTTGTGAGTTTCATACACATTTGACATATTTACAGCAGCAACCCTGTATTTGTAAATTTACTGAAAAAAATATTAGAACTGATAATACAGGGTGTGGCACGGTATTAAGAATCAGTAACGTGGTGGACCTTGTACGTTCTCCAATGTTGGCAATGTTTCTATATTTTCAACCGACTTTGAATACAAAATGTATACAGGATGTCCCGTAAGTCGCGCATTTCCTGCTAAGGAGCAGATAAGGGATGAAATTCTAAAGTGAAAATTCCTATACCATTTTTTTATCTGACGCACACATAATTAGTTATTAATTAAATCATGTTACCAATCAGCTGCTCGCTATAGCTATAATAAAAGATCTCCAAAGGCAGCAAGTACCTTATATAGCGAATTTTTTTATGTATCTACATGCTGGAATATTAAATGAAAAACATTCTTATGATACTGACAATTAATATATTTTAATAATATTGAATCAACTAATAAATTCATTTCCCGATGTTATTTTAATATTTATGATTTTTATTGAAAAACACTTTTAATCCACAAACAATTATCTAGCAGGCCCTGCGTCTAATATTAACTGTCAAAATTAGTTGCCCCCTGCGATATTCAATTTTTTTTCTAATATCAATTGTCAGAACATATAGCCACCTGAGATAATCGATTTTACTGCTTAAACTCAAAAAAGAGATTTTTGCATTTTTCTTGCGAACCAACGAACCGATTTTGATGATTTTTTTTCTGGGTCATAGAGAATGGTCGGCTCTACTGTTATTTTAATTTTCATCAAAATCTAAGCAAATGTAATATTGAAAATGATTTTTTTTAACATTTCTTCAGCTCTTATTCCAAAAGTGTTGGCCCTACCAGTCTGGCCAACGAACTCATCCAAGCTATCCCAAAGACCGATTTTTGTACCAAGTTTCATTAAGATTGGACTATTTTTACGGCAGTTATCGTGGATATACATATATATATATATATATATATATATATATATATATATATATATATATATAAAAATTTTAACGAACGGTGGATATGGGTTCCTGAGGTCCCAAAACGAACTTCTGTGCAAAAATTTTTCGGAAATTCAAAAGTGAGGATCTCGTCATTAGCTAATTTTTTTAAAAAAATTCGCTAAAAAGAGAGAAGGAAAGAGTCTTGACGGTAGGACATACGAAGTGGACCAGTCAGCAAGGCTGGCGCGAGAGCCGTTTAAAGTAAGAGAGCACCTGATTGGTTACTTGATTTAATTAATAGCTAATTACCTGTACGTCAAATGAAAAAATGCTACAGGACTTTTCACCTTGGAATTTCATCACCTATCTGCCCTTTAGCAGGAAATGCGTGATTTACGGAACACCTGTAACGCTATTTCACCTTGTAGTCGGCCATGCTTTTGATAACGTACCATCTTAGCTTACTTCATACCTTAGACCATACAAACTCTTGTAAAGTTCATACGCTACGACATTTGACGTTTGTTGACCAATAAGCAGCTGAATCAAGTTACGATCTTACGTAACCAAATCCATGGCCAACTGTTTCGTAAAATAGATATTTACAAATGAAAATGAGTAGAACTATAGTCACAGACCACCTATAGTTTATTTATAATCTGTGACTGAAGCAATATTTATCATATTTTGTAATTATTTTCAGGGCACGATTAATCCGTAGATTTACCGAAATTGTCAAAATTTGACACTAGTGTAACAATAGGTAGATTTAAAGGCGGCTAATTCTAGCTCAGAGAAACATAATGAAGTCATATATTGCGTGTCGCCTATTCTCTACAATGCTTAAAAATTCTTACAGCAAAGCGAGATAACCATATGCTTAGTCCGTCTAAATTCGTATATATCTGTCCTTCAGTTTTCAATGTATGAACACTGCAGGACAAACATATACGGACAGATATATACTTTGCAGGACAGATAGATGTTTCCATCTCGCTTTGCTGTAAGAATTTTATGCCTGTAACACGCAATATATGAGCGAAACTATACCCAAAATCCCATTAAAAGTACCCCCACCACCATTATATCAGGTTATTGGAATTTAAATAAAAATTAGTAAATTTTTTATAAATCTTAAATTATAACAATAGTAGCATAACAAGTTACATAAAATTTTTAAAATATATCAATAACAAAATTTTGGAATGATTTTTTTTGCTGGAAAATTCTTGATCTCTAGTTAAATACTAGAAAATAGAATGTTGCTATAAAATGCATTAAAAGTAAGAGATAAATTCGTATAAAATTACAAAAGTATCATTCATATTATATTATTGGATATAAAGCCAAATCGCTGTTAAATCACTATTATAACTAGAAACATTAAGGCCATAATTTATTGAAAAGATCCATAAAACTATCATAGATCATGAATGTAATTGCAACATCTAAACAGACTCGTCCTAAACGTGGTACTGTACCTTTATAGAATGCTTTTGGACCTTCATTTTTCCATATTTTCATTGTACAATCTAATGTATTTTTATATTTTGATGCTTCTAAACCTTGCATACGTGTTTTAACAACATCAATTGGTGTATTACCAAATACTGATGCAGCACCAGCTATTGAACCAAATATACCAACCATATATTTTGGCACTGATTTCTCTTTATCATCACCTTTATATAAATCTTTACATGTTTCCATAACAAAGAAACGTATCGCTTGATTACTACCCTGTTTTAATATTGTTGCTGTTAAACCTTTATAAACACCACCCATACCTTCTTCTTTAATAATCATACCAACACCATGTAGAAAACCACGAAAACGTGGCGTTTGACTACGTTGATCATTTATAAATTTTACTTTAATAGTTTCCATTGGTGTTACAGCAAATATTGCTTCAGCTACACCAGCACCTAGACCACATAATAGACGACCATGTAAACTTAATGCACCTTGATCATCGACCATATAATGTTTAAATGTTTCAAATGAACCAAAACGTACAGCCGATTTTGGTATTGAACCATATAATAAAACACTTAAACCACGATATAAACCAAAAAAACCATTATTTTTTACAGTTTTTTTAACACAATCAATAATGCCTGTATATTGTTTTTGTGCACCTTTCTCATCTAATTGTAATTGTGTTTTAACATATTCAGTTGGGAATGTTATACAAATCTCGATACCACCGGTAATACCACCTGTTAAATAAATAATAAAAACGTACACAAAACTATTACAATATTTAACAATAACGAAAATACCAGCAACTATCCCTTTAAGGCCTTTATTACTACCACCACCAGAGGGTGCAGCTGGGGCCAAATTCGCCATCCATGGTCGTCCAAATGGATTTACAAATTTTACTTGATTATTACTCATTTCTCTCATTTAAAAAAACAAACTGAAAACTAACAAGAATGTTGTAACAATTAAATTAACCAAATAACCTTCAACAAAAAAGAAACTGAAAATATTAACACAAAAAGGAGACTTAAGGTTAGCTGAATGACCATACAGGTCAAATTCCTTATCAATAATTCTTCCACAATAATAATAATAATAAGGTTACACTTATCAGAACGATTATACATAAATTTATAATAACAAAGCTACCATGGACTAAAACAACTGATAATGATAATCGATTATTCAATTGTTCTATCATGGATGCAATAAACTGATTAAAAAAAACCAATTGATTATTTGTAATGTTTTTTGCACAAGAAAAAAACAATTATTTCATATTCTAATTAAATCACATGATTAATTTTAATACCTATTAAATATTCTAATTATGCAATTTGAAACTGGAAAATTTTAATAATTTTTTAAAATCGAATACTCTTAGCTCTATTATCTTTTGTTTTCGATTTCTACTTTTTTTGGTCTTTTTTGTAAATATACAAAATTTTCTATAATTACTAAATAAAAATTAGTGAATTATAACTAAATTTAAATTAATTTTACCTTAATTAATTGTTCATTTAAAATTAATTTCAATAACTACAATTTTCATATGAAATTATCAACATGACTGGACAGATGTCAAACGTTCAAATTATTTTCCAACTAGCGCCATCTACAACTTAATTATTTCTAATTGTAGCTCTCAAATACATGGTGTAATCGAAATCCCTGACAATATTCAAAACTCACTGGGCCGTATTCTCTCCCTTCGATTAAAATATTGATTAGACATTCACTAACTAAATAATCAATCGATCATAATAGAAGTTTTAAACAAAATTTTAATAGATGCCCTATTCTTTCCTCTATTTTGACAATCTATTAGTTAGTGGATGTCATTAATGTCGTTTTTGAAATTTGTTTAATGCAATTTGGGCTTTTTGCACATGTTGCTACAATTCCAGAGAGCACATTTGAGATCAGATTTTTTTTTATTCTTCAATATACCTACTAATATACCATTTTTAGTACAGAATTGTATAATAGAGTAATTAATAGGTGATTCTTTTGATAATATGATATAGTAGATAATATAAAAATATAAATAAAAATTGCTGAAGCTTAAGATCTACCTAAGTATGTATATCCCATGAAGATCACCTATTTGGATACACACGTTTGCAAAAAAAGTGGTACCTCTCCAAACGCGAAAACATTGCAGTAATTATGTACAAGGGTAAAATTTAAGAGCTGTTAGGATAAGTCTTCAAACGAATTATGAAATTTTCAATAGGTTCTATTCAACTAAATATAGGGAGTTGCAATAAATTCCCTATAATTCTTTCATTTATGTTAAAAATAAAATAATTGTTATAAACAACTTGAAGGGAACATCTATAGCCTGCATAGAAATTAAAAGCAAAAATGTCCTTCTGAAATTTTTGAAAATGGGAAGAATTGAAATTATGTAAAATGACTAACGTTAAAAAAAAATCTTTCCTATTGAAAAATTTTTGAATATTGAAAAATTCCAATTACTAATAAGAAAACCAACAATAAGACAGGGAGCCCCGTCTTTGCTTCTAATAAATTTCTACCTATCCATCTTTACGATATTTGATGATATTTGTTTGATATTTGACATCTATCAAGTTAGAGAATATTTTAAACACTACTTGACGTCTATTAAAACTTTCATTAAAATTTTGATTAATAGACGTCTTTAAATCCTTAATCAATAGGAAAGAATAGATCAAATTTTAATAGATCTATTAGTGAATTTAATTGATGTCTCTAACGCTAATCAAAGGGAGAGAATACGGCCTACTATCCCTATGTGGAATACAGTGCAATAAACATATTTTGAATTGGACAAATTTTGAACCATTGTTTGATGGTCGCTGGTTATTTACTAACCTACCGCAATGTTGTTGTCAAGAGTTGATAAGAAAGAACGTGTCAAATAATACATCAAGAATTTCCATTGAACTACCCACACACGTCTTACCATTGAACGTTGATATCAGCTGAGGGGTATTAACTACGTTTGTTAATTAAACACAATTATTTATCCTTAAGATTGTTGTATTCCAGTGGCTCTAAGAACCTTGGTGACATTTTCTCCAAAACGGAGCCCTACCGACCCACTAATTTTTCGAGCTCTATACGTGGTTTGAAGATTGTCATGGATTTCGATTACACCCTGTATAAGGTAGTGATGTTAATAGAACGTATATTATTTTTTGTACAATACGTAAATATTATACTGTATAGTATAGTATTAAGCTTTTAATACATACAGTATTTAATGTATTTTATAGCTTAAAGCTTTATTTTACAACTGTATTAGACACACTCACATCGTAATAAAATATGATAAAATTGTCAAAATAATTTAAATTTCTCTCGACAAAACCAACCAATGATTGCCCAGTTTCGATAATTGACCAATCAAATCGTGTTTGCGCATTTCAAATTTACAAACAGAGTTATAATTACTTACAAGAATTTACTTTACCCGCCAACCAATCACTTTGTTTTGTTTAAATATAACAAATCAGATGCTTTTACGAAACTTCGAATCAATATCCTTGAAATATTCTAGAATAATTACAATGTTTAGGTATTTTTCTATAGATTTACCAACATAAATTATAAAAATTTTAGTAATTACATAGATATTGTTAGCGATTTGAATAAAATTGTCAAAAGAATTCAAAGTACCCGCCATCGAAATCAACGAATCACTAGCCAGTATTGATAATCGGCCAATCAAAAGTGTGTTTACGTATTTCAAAAAATTCAAACGACATATCAGTTGCAGTCGCTTATAAGAATTCAAATTACCCGCCATTGTTTAATGTTAATTAATGTCAACCAATCAGTCTGCTCGCTTTCAATAAAACTAATCATAATCAGATTTGTTTAAAAAATTTCATATTTATTTCCTTGAAGTTTTACACAATAATTGCAAAGTTTTTCAAATTTACTATAAATTGACTAATTTTATTTACCTGCAAATTTTAAAATTGTGATAATTAAATTTGAGATTAGAAAAATTGGTAAGATAATTCAAATTGTCCGGTATAGAAATCAACCAATCACTAGTCAGTAAAACCATTGACCAATCAAAGTCGTACTTGCAAATTTTAAATCAGTTGCATTTGTTTACAACAATTAAATTAATTAAGAAACATTTTAATTGTTAATAAACACATAGAAAATGATGTCGTCTTAAATAATAGTGCTACAATTAAGCCAATGAGGTAATCAAAATTAGTTTTTTCTAGTTTATAGAATTCTTACAATTATAATAAAAAAGTGCGGTTATGTTGTTTTCTTTAATTAAAATTTTGAATTTAGGAAACGCTAATTTGCCTATTTTTCTATAAATTGGTCAATTTCATTCACTACAAATTATCAAATTCTAGTGTAATAATAATAATAATATTATTGTTCAATTTTAGTTTCAAATTTCCCGCTATGGTAAATTACGAATCACTAGCAAGTATTAATAATCGACCAATCAAAATCGTATTTGCGCATTTCAAATTTTCAAACTGTCAGTTGCATTTGTTTACAAAAAACTAATTAATAGAATTGTTAATTAATTGTTAATAAACACACAAAAAAGATGCCGTGTGAAATGATAACATTACAATTAGGCCAATGTGGCAATCAAAGTAAGTATTTTTCTTGTAATATTTCATATAACAATAATAAAAAGTGAGGTTATGATTTTTTCTTTGTGTTAATTATTGTTGTTTTTATTTAATTAAAATTGTAGTTGGTTTCGAATTTTGGAAACGTTTATGTGCCGAACATGGTATCAATCCTGAAGGTATTTTAGAAGATTATGCAACTGAAGGTATCGATCGTAAAGATGTATTTTTTTATCAAGCCGATGATGAACATTACATACCACGAGCTGTATTATTAGATTTAGAACCACGTGTTATAAATACAATATTAAATTCACAATATTCAAAATTATATAATCAAGAGAATGTATTTCTATCAAAGAATGGTGGTGGTGCTGGTAATAATTGGGCAAGTGGTTATTCACAAGGTGAAAAACTCAATGAGGAAATTTTCGATATAATCGATCGTGAAGCAGAAGGTAGTGATAGTTTAGAAGGTTTTGTATTATGTCATTCAATAGCTGGTGGTACTGGTAGTGGAATGGGTTCGAATATTTTAGAGAAATTATCTGATCGTTTTCCAAAAAAATTAGTACAAACTTATAGTGTTTTCCCAAATTTAGATGAGATTAGTGATGTTGTTGTACAACCATATAATTCATTATTAACACTAAAACGTTTAACTGAATCAGCTGATAGTGTTGTTGTATTAGATAATACAGCATTAAATCGTATTGCAGCTGATCGTTTAAAAATTCAAAATCCAACATTTACACAAATTAATAGTTTAGTTAGTACAATAATGTCTGTATCAACAGCAACATTACGTTATCCATCATATATGAATAATGATTTAATGGGTTTATTATCACCATTAATACCAACACCTAGATTACATTATTTAATGACTGGTTATACACCATTAACAACAGATAATGATGAAGTTAATGTACGTAAAACAACTGTATTAGATGTAATGAGACGTTTATTACAACCAAAAAATATGATGGTATCAACATCACAAGATCGTAATTCACAACATTGTTTTATATCAATATTAAACATTATACAAGGTGAAGTTGATCCAACACAAGTACATAAAAGTTTACAAAGGATACGTGAAAGGAAATTGGCACAATTTATACCATGGGGACCGGCTAGTATACAAGTTGCATTATCAAGAAAATCACCTTATATACAAACTGCACATCGTGTATCTGGTTTAATGTTAGCCAATCATACCAATATCAGTACGGTAAGTTGTTTTTAATCATCTTCAACGGGTTATAATTTATAATTTCATGAAAAACATTTTTTTTATATAATTGTCTTGAACAGGGGTCAGAAAACCGTGGCCTCAGATCCACTGTGGCTCTTTGGCCCGTTAATTGTGGCTCTGTTGCTAAAATGTATAGGTTTATACAGAGTGTAATCAAAATCAATAACAATCTTCAAACCACGTATAGGGCCCGAAAAACTCTGCAGACTTGCACATAGTTTACACATGTAGTTAATACCACTCGGATACTAACAATTGCCGTTCAGTATTCAATTGCGAGTGCAACGGGAACGCTACGTGTGGATGATTATTTTATGTCTATCTATTAACTTTCATATTTTTGTCTACTTTTTGTAATACCACACGAAACAATAATTGATGTATTCAGTGCCGGTCAAAAATGTCGAACAGCTGCAAACTTGAGTTTGCGATTCAAAAACGTGCAGTGTTCCCTGTGACAAGCACTGCAGCTTTGAGAGGAGAAAAGACGACTATATTTTTAGTTTTTTTTATATAATAGTTTAGAGTAGGGGTCAGCAAACTGTAGCCCGCGTGCCACATGTGGCTCTTTGGCCCGTTAATTATGGCTCTGTGGCTAGCTGTTACTATATGCTAATTTTACTAAAATGTAGTAGTATATATTTATACAGGGTGTAATGAAAATTAATAACAATGTTTGAAACTACGAATAGGGTCCCAAAAACTCTGCAGAATTGTACATAGTTTACAGGCGTAGTTAATACCACTCGGATGCTAACAATTACCGTTCATTATTCAATTGCGAGTGCAACGGGAACGCTGTTTGTGGATGATTATTTTATGTCTATCTATTAATTTTCATATTTTGTCTACTTTTTGTAACATCACACGAAACAATAATTGATGTATTCAGTGCCGGTCAAAAATGTCGAACAGCTGCAAACGTGAGTTCGCGAGGAGCTATCAAAACGTTCAGGGTTCCTTGTTACAAAGACTGCAGCTTTGAGAGGAAAAGAGACGCCTACATTTTCAACAATTTTCGTAGTCTTTTTTCTTTATTTTTATAGTTTTTAATCAACTGTCTTGCGTGTATGTTCTGTAAGTGGATTACTAAGATTTTCGTTGGTAATTCATGTAAATCCGAGACGTGTTATACTGACACGTACTTTCTTAATAAATCTTGATAACCTTACGACAAGTTAGTACTTATCCAGCGACCATCAAACAAAGCTTCGTAATGTGGTCAAATTTAACCCTTTTTTTCTTTTTCTGATCCTTCAAAATAGAGATAAGATAATAAGTCTCAAAGATTATCCATGACTTTGATTACATCCTGTATATGGCTCCTTAATACCTTCGTTTCCTGTTTTCTTTTGAAAATTTGGTTCTTCTCTGTCAAAAGTTTGCTGAACCCTGGTCCGGAAGTCTATACAGGGTATAATTAAATGGCGTTTCAATACGCTAATCTCATTATCCCTACATGCAATAGAGTATAATAAATTAGTCCCAAATATGAACCATTGTTTGATGGTCGCTGGATTACTGCTAACCTACCGTCATCATATAGTTTAAAGCTTATGAGAATGTATATGTCAGTATAACACATCTCTGATTTTTATGGCAATAGTAAATAAGTCTGAATGACTTGCAGACTTATGGGCAATTCGATCACACCCTGTATTAATACTTGATCATTAAAAAGATATTTGTAGTCAATTTGTGAGGATGTAAGAATGTTAAAGTCTTAAAAAAATACTGAATACAACCCTAGTTATCAAGTTTAAATAAGAGTTGAGAGAGAGAGAGAGAGAGAGAGCAGCCGCTGTTTTCACGTAAAATTTATACATAACAAACAACACCTTGCAGTCTAAAATGCCTTTGGTTACAGTGGGTCAGGTCAGGGCCGTGACTAAAGGCGGTTTGGGGATTTGAACCCCACCGATATGCTATACTAAATAAAATATACAGGATGTTGATCTAAATATGGTCGAGTTTATGAAACTCCTGTTGGTAGATTCGAAAATTATTTTAAGGGTTTGTAGGAGGGTCCTTAGAGAACATTTGAGCAAAATTAGAACCTCGTAGCTCATTTGAAAGTTGGTCAAAAAACGATCGTTTCTGACAATGTGGTAATTCTCAAAAACGAACTAAACACTCAAAACGACTTAGAATGAGTCTAGGATCCTCCCAAAAATGATTTTTTGTTTGTTTTTCTCCATTTTATTCTGGAACAGGTGGAAATATTTCGTATTTTCTCTGGAATACAATGGAGACAAACGAAAAAAATCAATGTTGGTAAGGCTTCCGAGTCATTCTTAGTCGTTATGCGTGCTTTGCTCGTTTTGTTTTGAAAATTTCGACATTGTCCAAAACGAGCGTTTTTTACCAACTTCAAAATGAGCTACGAGGCTCTAACTTCGTTAAAATGTTCTCTGGGGACCCCCTACAAATCCTTGAAATGAGTTTAATGAGAATTGGCCACTTAAAAAAACTACTCTGTTAATTTAATTCTTGTTTTTTTTTTAATCTTTTTTTCTTTGATATTATAGTTATTCGATCGCGCTCTGATCCAATATGACAAATTGAGAAAACGTGAAGCTTTCTTGGATCAATTCCGTAAAGAAGAGATGTTTAAAGGCAATTTAGATGAATTGGATGTTAGTAGGGAAGTTGTACAAGATTTAGTTGATGAATATACAGCAGCTACTAGAGAAGATTATTGTACGTATGGGCAAATTTAATTTACCATTGAAAGAAAGAAGAAACAATTAATCTATGTGCCATTTTCATTCCTATTATTTGCACAATTTGAATCTAGTTTGTTATAAAATTCATTTGTTTTTGTGTTTTTGCCTACTTATCTGTTTTGTTTTATTAACGATAAATTTACCACACAATTATCGTATTTACGCACATATATCTTTATTTTTTTAAATTTTATTATTATCGTCAAATGTGGTAAATGTATCGATCTAAAAATGTGTATTTTTTTTGTAAACAAAAAAAAACACTAATCTCAATTAGCGCTATATTTAGTGAAGTTTCGGTTTAGTAGACCATGATTTTGTAAGATGTCGTTGTATAATTAATTTGAAAATTCGATTATTTTTATCATTATTTATAAGATATTATACAGTATAAGTAGTATATTTGTCCCACTTTCACTCTTAATTAAATATTAATCTTTTTTATGTTATTGTCATATTAAAGAGATGCCATAAGAAAGAAAGTTCGTTTTTGCCATACTAGCGCCATAGTGATGGATTTCAAAATTTAGCGGGATTTTTAAAATTTATAAAAAAACTATCAAATTGCAATCATTTATTTAAATAATTAATTATAATCAAATTATTTAATGAACAAGATTATTAATATCATTATCAATTTGTTGTCGTGTATGTTTAATTGTAATCTCCAATAAATTTTCTGGTTTGATAACAAAAAAAATATCATGTGTTTTTTTCAAATGTTGAAAACCTGGATCACACAATCCAGTTGCTGTATTCATATTAATACGAAATTTATCTTCTTGATTATTACGATATTTAATTAATATTGTAAATGTACCTTGTTTACCCAACCAATTTAAATTTAAATTTTGTTCAATTGCATCACCGGCCAATAAGAATAGATTTTGAAAATTTTTATCAGGACGTAAATTATCATCATACCAATCAATATCGTATAAGCATTGAACATCTGTTGTTATTATATCTTGTTTTGTTGAATTGATCAATTTTAAACGTGTACTTTTCCACTGGGCCATTGTTTGTTTGTTTTTTTCCAAATTAACCGCCACAAAGAGAGAAAAACTAGGTCAATTATTATTGTTACGATTGTTTTATAATCGGTGTTATCATTAAATTAATCACAAATTCAGTAGCGGCTCGTCATCTAAATTAGTCAAGTAAATACATACTATGCATACTAAGAACATCAAGACAAAAAATAAAGAGAGCCAAGAAGGGCAGGAGGGAGAGAAGAATAAAATAGAGTGGAATTATGTAAGAAAAGAAAAAAGAAAACAGGAGAGGGAAAAAAGGTGATAAGATAGAAAGGCAGAGGAGGAAAAAAATAGGATTAGAGGAGAAATAAAAAAAATATAAAGAAATACCTAGAGGAGAGAATAAAAGAAAAAAAGAAATACAAGACAAAAGAGTCAAAGAAAGAAAGATTTGCAAGAAAAAAGAAGGGTAACAAGGAAGAGAGAAAAGCATGAGAAAAAGTAAGAGAGAAACATTGAAGAGAAAGAAAATATTAGGTTATTAGTAAAGAAAAGAGAAAAAAGGAAAGGAGCATTTTAGAAGACAGGAGAGAAAAGATCACAGGAAAGAGAGAGGGGGAGAAGGCAGCAGTGAAAAAAGGAAAGGGTAACAGGAAAAAAGATGATAAGAAAGAAAGAGAAAGGAAGGGTGACAGGAGAGAAAGAAACGCATGGGAGTAAGAAAGAGAGGAGAGGCAAGAAGTAAGAGAGAAAGACAACTAAGAAAGAAAAATAGAAGAGAAAAAAAAGAAACAGTAACTAAAAAGGAAGAGAAAGAAAGGGTGATAAGAGAGAAAGATAGGCGTGGGAGAAAGACATGGCAAAAAAGGAAGACAGGAGATAGAAGAACTAAGAGAGATAACGACAGGTTAGAAAGAAAGGGCGACGACAGAGAAAGAAAGGCAGGAGAGAAAATGAGAAAGAAACAAAAAAAAAGAAGAAAAAAGAAGGGCAAGAGATAAAAGAAAGAACACATAAGAGAATGAAAGGAAAAAGAAGAGAAAGGAAAACGTCAGGAGCGGACAAAAGAGAAACGACAGAATAGAAAGAAAGGAAGAATGATAAAAAAAGAAAACAGAACAGAAAAAATGAAATAAATAAATACAGGCGACAGGGCAAACGGAGAGAGATAAAGAAAGCAAGAGAGAAATACAAGAGAAAATGAAAGAAAAAGGAAAGCCAGGTGAGAAGGACAGAACGAAAGACATGAGAAAAAGGAAGAAAAGGCTAATTAATCATTCCAGTTAATATTACTGATAAATTTTGAATGAAAACAAGGAAGTGCTGGAATTCCACAGTGCTTATAAACGAACCGCTCCTGCACTAATTTGATTTGTGGTTGCGATATTCACAATAAAACAAAACAATAATTGAAAATAAAGGATGTACAACACTGTTTCACCTCGCAGTTGGCCACTTCTTTTATTACACAGAATCTTAGCTTGATTCATACTTTACGTATTCATTGTTGACGTATTTTTCCACCAATGAAAAACAAACGGTTGAATCAAGCTACAATGCTACCATGGAATATAGAGTTAAGGAGGATTATCTCATGTGGGTCTTCAACCGAAATGAATGAATGAAGGGTTTGATAAATGACCAGAATAGCGCTAGTGTAGCTAGAGAGTAAGCGCTGTGGCTGGATCATGGAGTACAGAGAAGGACTAGCTCTCTAATTTTGTCATTAAGCATTGATGAATGCCTCAAATTTTAGCTACTAGTGACAGTGGCGCCCTCTCGATTTCATGCATATTTGTTGACAATTTTCTATATTCCATTTTTAAATTATATAGGCAAGTTTAGACAGCCCAATGATTCAAAACTTTGAAACTGACACAGTTAGTCCTAAAAACAAAAAATTTCAATTGGATAATTAATTACAAATCTGATAAAATATTGTCAGGAATCATTTGTTATTTCATGTAACACCAATAGAGAAGGTGCAACATATTCATAATCTTTACTGTTAATAAAAGAATAATATGATAATTGTAGAAGATATTATTGGATTCTGTTGTTTTAAAGCACTCTTAAATTACCTGTTAATTATAAAAACTTATTTTTCATTAGGGATCTAAATATGTTAAATTTAAAATAATAACAAGATAAAAATATTTAAATTTACCGTTAAAACAATTTAGTGTACTTTTTCTTGGTCAACCCGACTTTTATCATTACTCTTCCTAGTTTAAAAACAAGATATAATGAGGGCGCTAATTTTGACATTTGTGGTTCTGAGTAAAAGTGATCCTTCTCTATGTTGGTTATCTTTAAGATGTCATTTGTCATTTATTTCCAC
The DNA here is from genome assembly GCA_039776855.1 of Mylabris sibirica. Classification (NCBI taxonomy): domain Eukaryota; kingdom Metazoa; phylum Arthropoda; class Insecta; order Coleoptera; family Meloidae; genus Mylabris; species Mylabris sibirica. The sequence continues at coordinate 1,973,676 of CM077840.1, forward strand.
CACCATTGTGGTAAAAGTGATTATCCGCCATTTTATCGGTGTTGTTTTGTTTTTTTAGTTTTTTCCTAGTTAAGTGGAATTTAATCGTATATTTTTTGGTGGTGAATTTATAAAAAACAAGCCGTCAATTTTACAAATCTATTCAACGAATTTTCAATAGAATTCATAAAAAAAAATGTCAAATAGTCGTAACGATTGCCGTATCTATGTTGGTAATTTACCACCGGATATCCGAACAAAGGACATACAGGATCTGTTTTATAAATTCGGTAAAGTAACATTTGTTGATTTGAAGAATCGCCGTGGACCACCGTTTGCCTTTGTTGAATTCGAAGATCCCAGGTATGTTATTGTTTTTGTTCAACATAAAAAGTGAGGTTAGAATCTATTGTTTTTTCTCTCTCTCTTGTGTCTCTTTGTTATTATAGGGATGCTGATGATGCCGTACATGCCCGTGATGGGTACGATTATGATGGTTATCGTTTACGTGTCGAATTCCCACGTGGTGGTGGCCATGGTAGTTTCCGTGGACGTGGTGGTGGCGGCGATCGTGGACGTAGTTCGCGTGGACCGCCAGCTAGACGTAGCCAGTTTCGTGTTCTTGTTACAGGTAATAAAACAAATGTTGTCTGTGTAAGATTATAGCCGGAGGGAATTAAATAGTTTCTCCCGTGGCCGGTCATCCAAATAGGGGCCCAGATAATATTTTCAACATAAATCTGAACTTTAAGTAGTCCGAAGTTCCCAGTTTAAGAATAGGAATAAGTAAACTAACGTTCTGTTTTGTATTTTTCATAATTCTACCTATACCGTGTGTAGGGTAAACCGAGGCAAATCAGATCAAAATAAGAAATAACTGAAGACGAAACTGATACAGTTTTGAAACAGCTGTAACAGTTGAAAAAATTAAATATAACATCTATTTTGTGGAATAAAGACTTTGAGTAATAGAATATTTATACAGGATGTACCATGGTATTTATTCTGGCAGTTGGCTGTGCTTTTGTCACTATTATAGACACAAGAAAACCATTAGTACCTTCTACAGGCACTTTTTAAAATGTAATTCAATAGCTTATTTTTATTTTTTTAATTCAAACTATATTTGTAAATTAGATGATCAAAGCGCTTATTTTTTCTGATTTCAAAAATGTATATATTTTTAGTTTTATCTTAATGAATCACGAACATATTTAATTTTTTTTAATTATTGATACAATTTCTTGTGTTTTTAGATACATCAAGTCGACTATAGTCGTCTAAACATTGTTGTTAAATAGGAAAAGTTGTCAAAATTCTCCAAATATGGCAAATTTCCTATTTTTTAAGCCACAGTGTTTCAAAACACTTAAAATTAATAATCGATACTTTTTTGTACATACATTAAAGTCAAGGTTGGCTATGGAAACTTAATTGTGAACGTATTACAATTTTTGAAACATTTGTTGTACAGGTTGTACCATGGAATTTATTCTCGCAGTTGGCTGTGCCTTCAGCTCTGCAGTTCAATGGTACGTTCACAATAAAATTTTCATTGCCAACTTGGACTTCAAATTTAAGAAATCTCATTATAAATAATTAAAAAAATAAATATGTATGTTCGTTATTTATTAAGATAAAACTAAAAACATTTATTTTTTTGAAATCAGAAAAAAATAAGCTTTCTGACGATCTAACTTTTAAATATAGTTTGTATTTTAAAAATACAACTTTGAATTCATCGAGATAACAAAAAAAAATATCCCTGAATTACACTTCAAAAAGTGCCTGTAGAAGGCATGATTGGTTTTCTTGTATCTGTAATAGTATCTAAGATAATAAGAGATTGCCGAAATGACAAAATATTCACTTTTTGTTTATTGCTCGAAAACAAACAAAGATAGCCCAATTTTGTTTTTACCATTAAATAAGTCGGGAAAAAAGCAGATCGGAATTGTGCCATTCGGTTTTTTTTATGTCTAGTGGTTACTGACAATGAGATAGCGATAGCTTATAGTAGCATAGAATTTGGTTCACCCTATACAGCAAAAGGCAGTGAATTTTTTTGACTTGTTATATATGGTGTTTGGTCTAAGTATGATGAGTTCTAAGAAACTGCTATTAGTCGACGAGCGGTTCGAAAAATATTTTGAGGACTTGTAGAAGAGTCCCTAGGGAACATTTTAGCAAAATTAGAACCTCGTAGCTCATTTCAAAGTTGATCAAAAAACGATCGTTTTGGACAATGTCGCAATTTTCAAAAACGAACTGAACACGTAAAATTACTAACGATAAAAATGGCTCATAGACCCTCCAAACAGTGATTTTTTTCATTTTTCTCCATTGTATTTCAGAGAAAATACGATATTTCCACCCCTTTCCAGAATAAAATGGAGAGAAACGAAAATAAATCAATTGTGGGAGGATCCTAAAGTCACTATAAGTCGTTTTGTTTAGATCGTTTTTGAAAATCACTACATCGTCAGAAATGAGCGTTTTTTGACCAACTTTCAAATGAGCTACGAGGCTCTAATTTTGCTGACAAGTTCTTTAAGGACCCTCCTACAAATCCTTGGACTAATAGGAGTTTCTTAGAACTCACCATTCTTAGACCAAACACCCTGTATACTGTTGATCCACAAAACATTCAGAGGTTTGGATATTATGCAATATCTGCGGGAAGTGGTGCCACAATAATTTTGCTGATAGAGGAGCTAACAAAAGTCAATACACTTGCGATTTATGTACATACCAGTTAGGCAAGTTACTAAAAAAAATACCTCACTATCATCAAGTATAATTTTTCTTGAGTTGGTTTCAACGATTTTCTTGTAGAAAATCAAGTTCTTTTAAAGATCGGATTGTGTGATCCGATTCACCCTGAAAATTAGGGCTAGTCGGATATTTCACAGTTTTTAATTTTTTTTTTTGTTTGGTAGAAAAAGATTTTTACGTTTGTTAACAATTTTCTTTGTTTATCTTCAAGTCAAATGGTTACTAATCATTAGTCTATAATAAAAAAAATTACCTTTGTAATGGGCTACTATTATTTTTTTATCAAGAAACAGAAAGTGGTCTGATTCGTCTCGGTCTACCCTATGTTTTAAATGTGGTCAATTCCTGTAAAATTTCATTTTAACAGAATTAGAACCTCGTGACTCATTTGGAACTTATTCAAAAATTGCTCATTTTTGATAATGTCGCGATCTTCAAATATGAGTCAAACAGGTAAAACTACTAAAAATGACTCGAGGACCATATTAACATTGACCTTTTTTCGTTTTTTTTTCCATTATATTCTAGAAAAAAAGGCGAAGCATTTTCACTTGTTCCAGAATAAAGTATAGAAAAACGAAAAAAATGAAGGGTGTGAGCGTCTACGGATCATTCTTTGTTGTTTCACGTGTTGGCTTATTTTTGAAAATGGCAACATTGCGACAAGTGTTTTCCAACCGACTTCCAAGTGAGCCTAGAATTACTAAATTTTGTTAAAATGGGCCCAAGGTCTCCCCCCCCAAATCCTTGAAATTTTTTTCAAATCGCTCGCCAATTAACAGGAGTTTCATAGGAATGGACCACATTTAAAACATACACCCTATACGTGTATAGATGTTCGCCCTGAGAGTATACAGTTTGGTCATTTCAATCAAAATAACTAAGCCATTCAAATAATATTTAAAGAATTTATGGGATTATCCTTGTAGAACATTTTAGCAAAATTGGAACCTCTTAGCTTATTTATAAATCGGTCGAAAAACGCTCGTTTCCGATGAGGTCGTGATGTTTACTAGCCAGCTATACACTTAGAATGGCTCGAGGATCCTTCCAACATTGATTTTTTTCGTTTTTGTCCATTTTCTTTTGGTACAAGTGACAATCAAGTCAATTTTCTCTGGAACGCTGTGGAAGAAAACCAAAAAATTTTTGGTAAGTTCAGTCATTCTAAGTCGTTTTGCGTGGGTAGCAGGTTTTTGAAAATCGTTATATTGTTGAAAACGAGCATTTTTTGACCGAGCTCTAAAAGACCTACAAGGTTCTAAGTTTACTAAAAATGCTCTCTAGAGACTATTCTATAAATTTTTAAAATTTTATTTTAGCTGGTCAATTGTTTTGGTAGAAATAGTTAAATTGTATACTAACAGGCCAAACACTTCGTTTATCCTTCAGGGGGGGGGGGAGATATCTCGGCGGCCCTGATTAGAGCTTTTAGGACTTATATGTGCGTCGAAAAGACCAATGGAGCCTTTCTACAAGCTAATAAACTCTTATTCATGTACTAGTCAGGGGTGCACCAACAACTGAACAGATCCTTGGTAATTACAATCAATACTGTTTAAGTAAGACTATAATGCCCGGTTTTTCTTCTTCTATTTAAGCTCATCTTATCTCGACCTAAGCGTGGATTTACAGACATTCGAGTAGGAAATTGTCTATGGACGGACTCCCAATCAAATATGTGTAAACCTAGCGTTAGCTCGATTTAAGGAAAAGTCGTGCCAAGACGAATTTAAGTAGGTTAAGAAAAACCGGGACAAAGTCAACTAAAATTGACTAAATTTCCTCGTTTTGGATAAGAAGCATTTCTTAAAGCTTAAACCAAGAATAAGAAGACAAACCGGGCCTGAATATTTTAATGGTAATCATAAGGGATCTTCGAAATCCAAAAGATCTAATCTTAACGAATTTCGATTGAAAATCCAAAATTGATACATAGTTTAATTAACAATTAATTTTTTTTTTTGATACATTTTTGTTTTATCTATTAGGTTTGCCACCATCTGGTTCATGGCAAGATTTGAAAGATCATATGCGTGAAGCTGGTGATGTTTGTTTTGCTGATGCATTCAAAGATGGTTCTGGTGTTGTTGAATTTTTACGTTATGAAGATATGAAGTATGCAATAAAAAAATTAGATGATTCACGATTTAGATCACATGAGGTAAATGTAATTTTTTTGTTACTTCAAGATGGACCGTTTAAAATTGTAAGAAGTCCTAATTGATGAAAAATTCTGAAACTTTGTTTATAGATGTTGTTAGGCCACCTAATTCTAGAAATTATTTTCATTGTTCTTGTGAAGTACACTTTTTGTGTTATTTGAATTCCAAATTTCAAGCTTTCAACGACAATAGTTTTAAAGTTATGATTTTTTTTTCAATTGGATTGTTTTCCAAAACTCGAAATTTCATTAAAAGTCAAAATAACTGAATAACTGATAGGCTTAAACACCGTCCATAAGTCAATTCTCAAACGGCCATAAATGTTCGCCTAAATTGCCTTTCTTGTAAGTGATTATCAGTAAAGATCTTAGAACTTGTAGAGCGTACCCTATATGGTTCGCTATTTTGAAAAATTGAGAAATAGATACGTAGTACACGATAGTAGCCCACTAGTTGTATGAAAACTTGCTAAGACTTGTTTTAAAGGTGGTCATTTCGAGTAGTTGGCGAACGATTTAGAAAACTTCAAATAAGGGGCCCTGGAGATTATTTTAGCAAAATTAGAACCTTGTAGCTTATTTGGAAGTTGGTCAAAAACCGTTCGTTTCTGACGATGTCACAATTTTCAAAAACGGGCAAAGCACACGAAACGACTAAAAAGGACCCATAGGCTCTCACGACAGTGTTTTTTTTTTCGTTTTCCTCCATTTTATTCTGCGGCAGGTGGAAATGTTTCGCATTTTCTCTGGAATGCAATGGAGAAAAATGAAAAAAATCACTGTTTGGAGGGTCTATGAGCCATTTTTATCGTTAGTAATTTTACGTGTTCAGTTCGTTTTTGAAAATTGCGACATTGTCCAAAACGATCGTTTTTTTGATCAACGTCAAAATGAGCTACGAGGTTCTAAGTTTGGTAAGATAATCTCCAGGGCCCCCGCTACAAATTTTTTAAATATTTTTCTAATCGCTTGAGAACTACTAGGGGTTTTCTTCTAAAAGCATGTATTACCCCTCGTAATAGGGGGTGTTGGAAAAACGAAAATACTTTTTAGGAGTTCAGATACCAGATGGGCTATAAACAAAATTTTATGAACTTCCATCAATTAGAACTTCGTTAAATTTTTATTGTCCCATCGTCCTGAGTCACCCTGTATGTTCGATTTTTATTATTATTAACTTACACGGTGGTCTACAACGCTATTTTATTTCATAGTTGACCATGCATTTAGTAACGCAAGGCGGAAGCTTGGTTCATTTGCTCATTTTTCATTGAGTAAATACGTCAATAAGTACCAAATCAAGTAAAGTACATTAACCAAGTTATGATGCTACGTTATTGAAGACATGCCCAACTGAAATAGCAATGTATAGTTGACTTATAACTTTAAGAGAGTAATAATATTTTGCCCACAAAGAACACCTGCAATGGCAGCATTAAGAAGTGACAGTTTAAAAATTTCTGTTTATTTTAGCACCTGCAATTCAATTACTGGACTGGCCGCTTAGCACAAGATGTTGACCATAAACAGCCCTAAACAAAAGGGTCTTCTACCTGTTTTGATAGACAGAATTGTAAAGTTGTAGTTACTTAAGAAGTTCAATTAGTTTATTACTCTTAAAGTTGTGAGTTAACCGTACATCCTGTATACCGTGTCTCTCACTAAAATAGTGAGGTTACTAATAGACTACCGATAACTCTTTCGTTTGTACCATGTATAAATAGTAAAATAATTGTTGTAAGAACTTAAAGGGCTATAAATTACTCAAAAGGGCGCTTTTACCTGTAATAGGTAGTTTATATGTTCCGCTTCAACTTATAACAATTATTTTATGTATAATTTTTACATAAATGAACAAAATGTTTAGGCAGTTTCACCACAAACGTTGTCCATGTCTGTGGTTATATGGAGTCGTAGCTTGATTTTTCAGTGAAAAACAAGCGGTCGAACCATGTTACGATATTACTTAACCAAAGGCATGGCCAACTGCGGGGTTAAATAACGTTGTACACTAGAGCTATTATTAATTCCTATTGATTACTCTCTGAGGAAGCACTACAGTTCATAAATCCATCATGAAAATGGATTAATTAGCAGAAAGCTTCCTTTGTTGCATTTCTTGGGTTTCTGTGTTGGAACTGTGCCATTTCTTGGGGGTCTAAGGTGTTAGTTTATGCAACGTCTATTTCATCACCTTCAATTCGCTGATGTTCAGGCACACATGCTGGCATTTTTCTTGTCCTTTGCCATTTTATTTCATGAATTAAATCTTTAATAGTTTTTGACTCAGACCTGACTTGTGTTGCTTTAAGGTTGCGGTCCAATTCCTTTTAGGAAAGAAGGGAAATTTTGATACACGATTTCTCGCTTCTTGTTTAAGATGTAGAAACGCACGATAGCTTTATCAAAAATGCGTCTCAAGGTACAAGGGAAGGACGATTCTGTTTTGAAACATTTATGAGAAAACTCTGAATTACACCATTCACCATTGGTGGTTTCATTGTGAGGTTGCCACATTTTCTTTCAGATTTAGTAGGCTTAGAGTTGCTACCCGTACCGATTTTCGCGGGTTATTCCAATTTTAGGCATTTGTCCTGCGCCCCACTTGAATTTTTTTTTGGAAAATCAGGAAAAAATTAGTATGGTTGACAATCGTAAATCTTCTAAATCTGAATGTGGCAACCTTACAATTAAACCACTAACGGCGAATGGTTCGTGTGATTTAACGCGTAAAAATGTAGATGACACATCCTACATCATGAAATACGGAAAATTCTTTAATCCAAATTTTCACAGGTAATTAAATGAGCTTTTCCGACAAAAATATTATCTTGGAACAACTCTGTTATGAACATATTTTTTTTAATAGATAAAAAGGGGTAATGAGCTTTCCAAAATTTTCAAAAATTGGATTTTTCATGGATTTCACGTTTCCCTCACATGGATAAGCTTTCGAATATGCAATCGTCCGCTTGCCTATCTGTATAAAAAAGTACTGCATAAGTGTGCCCTTTTTATTAAAATTCCGTAAAACTAACAAGCCGATCGGGAAATTTCTTGAACATTTGGAAAACCCTTTGAATTTTTTATATATAATTAAATTTTAATTAAAAAATAATCAACTTAAGGGTATGTTGTACTATGAGATCGCTTCAGCGTGCGAAATTTATCAATTTTCAAATAACGATATTTCGCTTATTTTTTAAGATATTGTGAAATTAAAACGTGCGTTGGATAGAGCATTTCAAGGTGCATGTCCTGAAGCTTTCTATTAAAGAAAAATCTGATAAAATTCGGAATGATAAAGAAAACTGTTGGACCATGTTTTTTGGTACATTTTCCTTCATAATTGGCTAAAAATTGGCCAATATGATTGATTTTAAATATCTATTGAGTGATTTAGATGGAAAATGATGAGATCTTTCCAAATATTCAAGAACTTTCCCGATACGTTTGTTAGTTTTCCCAATTTTTGAAGAAAATTAAATGGACTTTGATCAGTAATCTAGGGCACAATTTTAAAGATAAAATTATGCACTCTTGTTTATAGAAACATATTGTAAGGGCGGAGGCCATAAAGCTCGCTTAAAAGAAAATTTTGAAAATTACGTGATTTCTTGGAAAATTTGGAATCCCATTTTCACCTGTTATTTACAGCTATTAAAATTAATTAATTTGACCGATAATTAGTATCAAAATATAGGAAAATCGATTTTCTTTCACGACCATATCATAATAATGAAAAATATTTGAAAATCTGTCCGTAGGTAATTTTCTTAACCAAGCGTGCTTGCTCTGCGAGACGTATTGTTGTTGTAATGTACCACATCTATCCCGTTTATACCAGATATGCGGACTAAATCACACCAACATACCGCTCGCAGCACAAACAAGCTTGGTTAAGAAAATTACCTACGGACAGATTTTCAAATATTTTTCATTATTATGATATGGTCGTGAAAGAAAATCGATTTTCCTATATTTTGATACTAATTATCGGTCAAATTAATTAATTTTAATAGCTGTAAATAACAGGTGAAAATGGGATTCCAAATTTTCCAAGAAATCACGTAATTTTCAAAATTTTCTTTAAAGCGAGCTTTATGGCCTCCGCCCTTACAATATGTTTCTAAAAACAAGAGTGCATAATTCTATCTTTAAAATTGTGCCCTAGATTACTGATCAAAGTCCATTTAATTTTCTTCAAAAATTGGGAAAACTAACAAACGTATCGGGAAAATTCTTGAATATTTGGAAAGATCTCATCATTTTCCATCTAAATCACTCAATAGATATTTAAAATCAATCATATTGGCCAATTTTTAGCCAATTATGAAGGAAAATGTACCAAAAAACATGGTCCAACAGTTTTCTTTATCATTCCGAATTTTATCAGATTTTTCTTTAATAGAAAGCTTCAGGACATGCACCTTGAAATGCTCTATCCAACGCACGTTTTAATTTCACAATATCTTAAAAAATAAGCGAAATATCGTTGTTTGAAAATTGATAAATTTCGCACGCTGAAGCGATCTCATAGTACAAAATACCCTTAAGGCGAACTGTAAGGGAAATTGTAAAAAAAAACATGCTCCAAGACATTTGCCTGTAATTTTAGAATTGTCTCAAAATTTTCCAAAACAGAACCTCGAGAAGCTCTTTCGATAAGGCTATCGCGCGTTTCTAAAAAGCATTGGTCTGCAGCCTTAAGGTCTGTTACAATCTTGCCAAAAACAAACTAATGGAGTAATACTTGTTACTGGTTTTTTGGCGCACCATCATCCAGTCATGAAACGGTCAATTTTTGTAGACTGAAGAAGATTTTGACTTTTAATAAAGAAGATATTTTTTTGGGATACCTTTAAGGTAGAAAATTATAGAAATGTTTTCCTCTCTGAGAGACTCAGTAGAATTAAATATTGAAAAAAATGACTCAGTTCCATGTCGGAAACTAAATTAAGCAGCACCAATAGAAGGCTGTCTTTCATTTTTAAACTTGCATCAAATCAAAAATTAACCAGGGATATCTTTTTTACATAGGGGGAGGTGTCCTATATTCGTGTAAAAGAAGACCGTAGTGGGAGTGCTAGACGTTCATTAGATCGTTCCAGATCACGATCATATTCACCACGTCGTCGTGGCTCACCAACTTATAGTCCAGTTAAGCGAAGCTATTCAAGAAGTCGTTCACGTTCTTAAATTTGACAAAAAATCATCTTTACTTCAAAAAAAAAGAAGACAGACAGCTATAATGTTAAACAAAAAAGAACAATTTCTACCTACTACTACTTCTGCTAAGGACTGGCCTTTTTTGTAATGTACGTATTTCCGTGTAATTTCAACTTTATTTAGACAAAAACAAGAAAAAAATAAGTCTTGTATACAACGTTGATCAGTTTTTTTCATATCTTATTATTATAGTTTTTTTTGTTTCTAATTGAATTTCGTTATTATAGATTTAGGATTTTTTAATGGTAAAATCTTTTCAATTTTCTCTCTTCATTGCTAACATTCCTCAAAATTTCGAATGAAATTTGGTAATTCATTTGAAATTTTGTTAGAGTTCGTTCATTTCAAGTCAAGTCATTGTACACAAAAAATACAACTTGCCATTATTTGAACGTACTCTACATTTATTATCAAATAATTAGTCGTCTTTTTTTTGACGAAAGAATGTGAATTGAGAAAATTTAAATTTTATGATTAATTAATGACAACAAAAAAAAACCAGAAACAAATTAGAAAATAAGGCACTAATAATGTAATTGTTTTTTTTTCTCTCTATATATCATTTTTTATTTTTTGTTCTCTGTTTTCTGTTACCGTACCATTTGCTGAGTCAAATCAGCGTTGGACTGGTTTGTGGAAAATAAAGACGCTAGAGTAAAATTCTAGAAAAATTAAAACAAAAGACTATTTAACGACAAACAAAAATAATAATAATAATAATAAACCTGGATGTGCAAGAGGAAAGGAGTGGATGATGATTTGTGATTTCGTGTATAGGGAAGGTGGCGGTGAGAAGGAGGAGAAGGAGAAAAAGGAGGAGAGGATCTTTTGAGGGACAGGATTTTTTTTTCAAAATTTTCACAAGTAAGGAGAGGACAGGACCGAATTGATTGTAGGATTAAATTTTTGGGGAAAAACCGGGATTGAAAGAAGAGGATTTTCTTAAAAAACAAAAATAGGGACTCGGATCTTAATTTTGGTAAATAAATTTGCTTTAACAAATTACACTTAAAAATAATAATAATAATAAAAATAAAACGAAAAACACTTGTTTTCATTGTTTTGCAAAAATTTAAGAGGAATAATTGATTGAAATTCAATAGGTCCTGGAGGATCTTACAATGGATTCTCTCTCACTCACTCACTCATTCTCTCTCTCGTTGTGGTCGTCAGGACAAAATAGGATTCTTTGATATTTTTCTGCACCACAAAAAATATAAATTATAGGATTTTCTTCTCAGTTTTCCTCAAATTATCGTTAACAATTCGGGATGATGTTGTTGTTGTGATGTGATATTAAGGAGAATAAGGATAAGGACAGGATAAAAAACGTGGAGAACAGGAAACACGGGATTATTCCCAGGTATTCCAGATTTTTATTTTAAATTTTTTTATTTACTATTATTCATCATCAAAAATGTCGCTTTCTTTTTGTTGTTGTTTTGATTTAAATTTGCATGTTCTTAGTTGTTTTTTTCGAAATCCTCCACCACTTATACACTCTATCTGGTTTGATTCAATCAACTTGACTTTTCGTTCAACGAAAATCAAAAGCTCAAATCTTAGAGTCAAGGTGTTTGAATTAAACTAAATGGAGAACAACTTGAAGAAAAAAACATAATAGATCAACAAATAAAATTAGATTTATTTCAAAGAATAACAGTTTGTTTTATTAATTACTTACTGATTACTAAAAATTATTCATTATCATACAAACGGATGACATCTAATGGTTTTGCTGGTAAATTCGTTATAGGACAATGTTGATTCTCACGTAAATAACGTACGATACATGGAAAACAAAATATATAACCAGATATTGGTAGTACAGTTGGTATTTTCCAATTTTGTAAACATATCGGACATTTATTGCGGTAATTTGATGCCTTAGTGTCGAACTAAAAACATTGAAATCATAATAATTAGTGGCGAAACTTCTATGAGATTTCCAGCTTAAATTAGATAATTCTTCATATTAGTTGAAGGACAATTCAAACTCTATTTTAGAAAGGAGACCTTAGAGAACATTTTAGCAAAACTAGGACCCCGAAAAGTGGCTATTTTTTTGGCCAATATTGCGATTTTTATCAACTAGCTACTTTTGTATAAAAAATGAAACGTCCTAATCATTAACCTCCTTGCGTATCTATTTTCAATTTGATCGTAGGACTGTTTATGTGAATTGTTTGCTTAGAGAAGTTCCTTCAGGCTCAGTATAAACGACTTACACAGGGAGGCGAAGGACTGTGTTTAATACCTTGTTTTATAATGATCGTTTGTGCGTTTGTAATTCTTTTTCGGCGTATAAAGAACTTGAGAAATAAATAATACGAGTCAATTGTATTGTTTCAAGAGATTTAACGTTTGCAAAATTATCTTGAAAATTAATTAACGTTCAAAAATTAATTTTATCTTAACCTGATTACCACCAAGCTCTGGATCCTGATTTGACTAAAAATTTCTTCACGAGATACTTTACAGAATTTTTAAAACAATGTATACTGTATACAGAGTTCGTCACCTTGAGTTTGATACCTTTTACAGCGCTAGTTGGCCAGCAGTTAAAATTAAATCTCAAATATTGGTAGAGTAACCCCTAGAAAACATTTTAGCCAAATTAGGGCTCTAACGGGAGTAATTTCAACAACAGGCTGGCTACGTCTAAAAATTGAAATGTCTCTATCATTCGCCTCCCCGTGTGTTTATCTATTTTTAGCTTGATCGTAGGAATGTTTATCTGAATTGTTTGCTTCAGAAGCATAACAATCAACGATTTACAGAGGGACCTTAAGGACTGCCTTCAATGCTTTTTTACAATGATCGTTTGTATCTTTTAATTATTTTCTTTTTTCGACGTTCAAAAATGAATTTCAACTTAACCTGCCCAGCACCAAGCCGCGGATCTTAATTTAACTAAAATTGTCTAAAGACGTTACTCTACAAATGTTTAAAACACTATTAGGAGCGTACACTAAGTAAGAACTATCCAAACTTAATTTATTTTTATTGTAAACAAAGCTCATTACTTTAAAGAGTTTCTTTAAGTTCACCCCTTAAAGTGTTTCTTTACAATAATTAGCGATCAATTCGAATTAAATCTCAAAGATTGGTAGAGTGAACCCTAGAGAAGATTTTAGACAAACAGGGGTTCAAAAGGGAGTAATTTATCGAAAATATTACGATTTTCACCAATTAGTTGGACAAACTGTGCAGGCCGCACAGTTTGTCCAACTAATTGGCTTCCTGCGAGTCTACAATTTGGTCGTTTTCATCAAAATAATAGTGCAATTTGAAAAATATTTCACGGATTTTAAAGCTAGTTCCTGGAGAACATTTTAGCAAAATTAGGGCTTCGTAGCTCAATGTCAGCAGGAAGTCGATCAAAAAAACGCTCGTTTTGGAAAAATGAGCTACACTCGTTAAATAACTAAGATTCTCCCACGGGGAAAATATCTCTACTAAAGAAATAAAAAGGATTCTCTTAAACTGGACTTTATTAAAAAGACGGGACTACTGCGAAAAAACAGCTAACCAAAATTAGGTGTACAAAAGTCCTTAAAGGTCGAGATACAGTGGGGAACGAACCACAGCTCGTGTGTGAGGGGCGGAAACGGAACCTCACACAAAACAAATAATAAAAATAATAAAGACATTTCCAACAATGATCTTTTTCGTTTTTCTCCATTGCCTTTATTCATCCAGTCTAAGAAACCTGTGTGCTTTTGACCGATTTCCAAATGAGCTACGGGGTTCTAATTTAGCTAAAATGTTCTGCAGTGAACAAAATCAATGTTGCGTGTTTTGCTCGTTTTTGAAAATCGCGACATCGTCAGAAACGATCATTTTTTGGCCAACTTCCAAATAAGCTACAAGGTTCTAATTAAGCTAAAATGATCTTTAGCTAATCACCTATAAATCTTCAAAATATTATTACAATCGCTCTATTCTTTTTTATAGAAAGTCTAAGGGCGTTTTCACACACAACGGTTTCTGCCGGACCGGGACCGGCTACAACTCCGGCAGCGGTTTTGTAGTCTTTCACACACACCGGTTTTATCGGAGCCGTCGTTCTGTCCAATTTTACAAACAACTATCCTGTTATCGGGGCTACCCCAGGGTAGTCTAGGTCAATATTTCTGCCATCACCAATTTATCTATCTATATATCTTTGGTGGGTTGACACTTTCTCGAGCAAAAAAAGCTGCCGGAGATCAAACCGGCTATATAACCGGGCCGGAGTGTGTGTGAAAGCATACATTTGATAACATTGAAGTCGGCACCGGGGCGGGGGCCGGCTACGGTTTTACCGGTGTGTATGAAAGATCTTCGGCTACCAAAAATCGGGCCGGTAGTATTACCGGGCCGGACTGTGTGTGAAAGCATACATTTAAAAACATTGAACTCGGCATCGGGTCCGGCTCCGGCACAGGTTTTACCGTTGTGTGTGAAAACGCCCTAATTGTATACACCCGGACCGGACATCTGTGTACCGGGCGAGTCACTTAAGACGAAAGGCTCTTACGGTAACTCCCAATATTTGACGAGCGATTCGAAAAATATTTCAAGGATTTATATTAGGGTGTCTACAGATCGTTTTAGCAAAATTAGAACCTCGTAGTTCATTTTGAAGTTGGTCAAAAAGATTTCGTTTCTGTTGATGTAGCGATTTTCAAAAACGAGTTAAGTTAAACGATTTAGAAAGACTAGGATCCTTCCAACATTTTTTTATGTTTTTCTCCATTTTACAGGAAACAGGTGGAAATGTTTAGCATTTTTTCTATAATGCAATGCAGAAAAACGAGAAAGAGATTGAGGAGGGTCTTGGAGTTATTCTTTATGTGTTTAACTTGTTTTGCAAAATCGTAATGTTATGCAAAACGAGCGTTTTTTGACCAACTTCTCAAAGGGCTACGTGGTTATAATTTTGCTAAAATGTTCTCTGGGCACCCTCCTATAAATCTTTCAAATTTTTATTAAATCACTCACCAACTAAGAGCAACAAAGCGGTAGATCGACTTGAAAATTGACATTCTAGCAATTAATACAAATAAGCATTTGATGTGGGTAAAAATATAATAGAAGGGAAGGTCTCTCTTCCCGTATTATATATGGAAAAGTCTAGAATGATGTCTATAGAATGCTGATATGTGGGTCTATTGTAGCTGATTTTTGCCCCTGCCTTGCTACATTTTCATAAACGCAGCGAGTAGGTTGGTTCAAGTACATGAGGGAATACAAACATATAATTAACGATTGTCTATGGCGTGCGCTGACAATAATCGTGTGAGAATCTAAAATAAATTTGCGATCCCGCTGCTAAGTTATTCTACTTACTTTGGGTGGTTCAACATTTGGCAATGCTGTAAAACTATAATTTGCCTTGTTTGTATTCCATGATTGTAGAAATTGTAAAAAGAATGCCATTATTGTTAAAATACCACCAACACTATTACGTAATAGTGTTAATTTAGAAAATTGAAAATCTCCCTTTAATATTGACGACCAGAAATTCTCATCTTCTATATTCGGTTCACTATAAATCAATTTCAATTCGAGTAGTTTCAATAATGGTAATTGTTGACCAGTTCTACCCGACATATATTTTATAAAATTGTAAATTTTTAATGTACCATAAATTAATTCTAATGTTGAACGTGATCGGATTGCTAATTTCTTTAAATTACCATCAAAATTCTATAGAAAAAAAAGAAACACAACGAAATTTGTACTTTGAAATAAGGCAAATTGTTATAAAAATACATTACGTAAACAACCGTCAGCTTCCTCTAACTGATAAAACGAGATTCTCTCGTCGATTTTTCGTTTAACATATGGTAGAAGTACACAGCCGATCAGCGATAAGAATCGATAATAATTCGACAATTTGTCATTATTGTCGGTATTTAGAACACGTTTCAAACCATAGAAATTCTCAGCAAATGTTGCATCTAAAAATCAAAAAATTAGTGGAAAATCGTCGAAAAACCACCTGAAAATCACCGTATTGTTTCAAAAAATGATACTGCAACACCCCATTAATCACCAAAAACGTTTCATCGTAATATTTATTCAACCATTGGAATTTTTTTGGCGAATTCGTAGCTAAAAACTATAAAAAAACAGATTATTGTTACAAAAAGTTGAAGTTAAGTGTGGCTTACCAAAGCGATTCGTTGTAAAGCCGGATGTAAAGTTTCGTCCAACGATTGTTGAGCGATTATTTCAAAAATCGACGGTCGATTCTGTGATGTAAACGTGAAATTCGCAGCATTTTCTGCCATTTTTTACAAAATTATTTTTGAAAAAAACATTAAAAAAAATTGAGGTTATATTCGTCAATTGTCAACAAACTGGCAACTGTCATTAGCACAATTACAGTTTTGATTCTGTATATGCACTATTATCGACCAAACCACCGTTGCCGGCTTTCCGTATTTTCATAAAACTTACAGATTTTTCTATTAACTACGTAATTTTAGTTCATGTTCATCGTAAAATTGCACGATTATAGAAGAATTAAAATTTTCAATTTTATTGTTTGATTTATCACAAGGAAGCCGATTATTTGCAAATTTTTTATTAAAACCTCAATTACGATCAAAATTCATTTGATTCGAACTTTACGATAACCTTAATGGGAAACTAAATTCTCTAAGCAGTGGCGTTCATAATTATTATAACGTTGTTACCAAATCAAGTAAAATTCATTGCCAACTATGGACTTATTTATTGATAATTATTTTCAAACTAGGAAGAGTCTTTTAATTTTCGCCCGTTCAAATGTTAGCTTTCTATTGGTTGTTTTACAGGCAAGTTTACACAGACCTACAGTTCGAAATTTTGACATTACCACAGTAAATCAGTAAAAAGAAATTTAAATTGTACTGGATAAATTAATAATTGACAATTTTACTGCTAAATCCTATCCACTATTCTACTGTAAGATTTAAATTTGACAGAAATGTCAAGTGTGGAGACTCATTCAGCTGAAATTTCCAAGAATTACTAACATGCAGCCCTAATTTATGGAAAGAATTATATCTTTGGGTTGGTACCTCTGCAAAAGGCATTGTTGCCGATGTTTGATTCTTATGTCAAAATCTTTTACTCAAACAGTGGATTTAGGGTACAGCAAGAATGTACAGTTGAGTGCGGAAAAGTTTTAATGATTCTTGTTGAGGAATTTTAGCCTGTTAATACAGATTTAACCGTCCGTCTATCATTGTTGGTATTTGTGATAAACCGAAGTTGCTTTATTGCTTTACCTGTTTCGACGAATAGTAGCTGTTGAAGTTGAGCCATAAATAAATAGAGGGTGGTGTTTTCTTAATTCACGTACATCAATAAGCCGTCTCCTTCTTTGTCTAGATACCCAATAAAATGTTGCTCCCTTCAACTGAAAGTCTGGTTTACACCATCATCACCGTTAAAACTTTTCCGCACTAGACTGTACCAGTACTGAAATTATTACCTGTTCTTTCCCAAAAAGACGTAAAATTACAGATATATCTATTTTTATCAGAAAAACAGACAAAAGTAACTCTGTGTAAAGGATTTTTTCATGTAACACCAATAAAGAAAGCACTTTAATATTCCTTATTAATTATTATAAGTTATAACAAATTAATTTTTATCAGGGAGCTAAATATGTTACATTTAAAATCATAACGACACACAAATATTTACATTTACCGCCAAAACAATGTGGTGTATTTTTTCTAGTGACTTCTTCTGTGTAAACCCGACTTAAGTCATTAGTCTCCCTCATGTAGTATACAGATATGGATTATGTTAATGTATAAAAACTGTCCACAAAATTGAATGACAATAAGAGAGCACCACTGTAACTAGACTTATATGATGTGGTTTAAAGGTTTTCTACTACCTTTTACTGTGTAAACCTGACTTTACTCATTACCCCTCTTGATTTAAAAATAGGGTATAGTTAATGACAGCAATATATTAGACGTCCCAGTGGTGTTGCAAATACGTTTTAGTACTTCTCACTATTCCTATCATGAAGTATTGATACAATACGTATCGTGTGAACGTGTCTTAAAGAAACACCAAAAACTACAGAGTTATTATCGTCGTACATAGATCCTGAAGTGGATTTCAATTGACAAATCACTGTAATTCCATAACCCACTTGTAGACCGAAAAAAATACACTTCAAAGAAAGTAAATAGTAATTGAGGTTGATAAACGATACAAATTCGAGGAATTGCAAATCACTGCAATGATCACGTACTCAAGATTATATTTATCTTGATAATTATTAAAATATGTTGGTAAAAATATCGATACGAATACTTATTTGAGGGGGTGAATGTTCCGCCACTGGATTTCTGTAAAAATTCCACATTGACGCCATTTGGCAACAGCGGTATACTATTGACCGATTGTCAATTTTTTCGTTCTTTTTTTGTTTGAAAAAAAGAAAAATTATGGTGGTGGTGGTGTTAAAGCGGTCAAGGTTTTTCGTAATTAATTTATTAACATAAAATTAATTACGAAAAATTCAAATTAGTCGACAATAATTATTAAGAGAAAAAATTTGCTACAATTAATAGTGAAAATGGCCAAGTTGATTTTATTCTTCTTACATCTAGATTATTACGAGTATGCCGGTACAGGTTATGTTGTAAGTCATTTGTTTTTTTTTCCATTTTTTTTCTTGTTTGTTTTGTTTTATTGATCAATTGATTTAATGAATTGATTAATTTTTCAAAGAATTTTATTGGGAATTATCCAGAAAAACTATGTAATAGGAATTTTAATTATGTATAAATCTAGACAATGGTATTTTATAAATATATTGATGAGTGTGCAATAAATCCAGTATTTTTTTTAATTTTTATATAGCTTGTTAACATGATTATTATTACTGTTAATCGAGGTTACCTTGAAAATATTATCAACGAAATTTCTGCGATATTACGCAATTTCTAATACGTTAATTTTTATTCTACTATAAAAAGAATTGCAACAATTGGTGTAAAGTTGCCTTTGATTCCAAATTGCACATAGACAATAAAAAAAAAGCAACAAACAAAAGCTAAACGATTGTCAAATCGTAATTCTATGTTAACTTGAATTGTAGTTATAATTTTTTTTAATAATTGTAAAATTCCCTGAAAAAAGAACCTCTATTACGCAATTTCGTTTGATTTTTTTTTTAAAATTAGTTGAGTTAATTACAACTTTTGTTTAATTAATTCCAACAATATAACAAACAATTTGATTCCAGTTGGTGGTAATTGGTAAAGTTGGCTAAGATTCGAAACAATCTCGGTACGAGATTCCTGTGGTATCTACGTTTTTTTTTTTGTTTCATTTGTGGTATTGTTTTTTTTTGAAAATTTTGGAAAATTCAAGGAAAATGGGTGAATCTCGAGTTTATCGCAACGATTTATCTTATCCGAAAGAGGAAGTACCGAAGTGCCTAATTTATCGCTTATTCGGTATGTTTTATTAATACATTTTTTTTTTGGTTTAATTAATTAATTAATTAATATTAACGATAATATAGCCTTGGATTGCTATTGATTTTGTTTCTGATTAATTGTTGGAATATTATTATAAAAATTACGAAGAATTTTATAAATCGTAATAATAATAATAATAATAATTATAATTACAATAATTGACGGAAATGATTTTTTAATTCAATATCTACGTTTTTGTTATAATTATTAATATTATTATTATTGTTATTATTTTTTCGAATATAGCAGATTATCATTATTCCCATTATCATTATTATTATTATTCCTATTTAATCATTTACCAATTTATAGTTATCATAAAATTTGTTAATAGTGATACTTTATCGTAGACACTTGAAATTTACGAAAGATTCTGCAATATTTGCCTTAAGTACTCACTTACACACTTACACAAACAGTTGACTTAATAATTAAATTGTAATTAAATTAAATTGTATAGTCATCTTAATTGATTTGTATTGTTTGGACGTGTTATCCTCCTATAATTCTTTTAAAATTATTCTTCGAATCAATAACTAGAAATAAAATAATGTGCTATTCTCTATTCAGTAAGAGTCAATCAATATATATATTTTTTTTAATAATTAATTAATTTTTTTTTGGTTTTGTTTTCAGGTCAAGTACCCGCTCGTTTGGTACTCTATTTATTATCATGGTCTGGTTTTTTGGTATCATTTATGATGCGTACTGATATCAATTTAGCAATTATAGCAATGGTCGAAGAACCACCAAAAATTATAACGAATTCAACACAAGAATATTGTTTTAATATTGATGATTTTAGTAATAATACTGAGGCTGTGGTAAGATAATCATTATTATTCATCAAAATTATTTTTTTTTTAAATGTTAACCACATCATTTGCATACATATCGTTGACATCTAAAAGATTAATTGTTTAATTTTCGCTTATTAACATGTTTATATGACAAGAAAATTAAATGATTTCAACTTAAATCACGTTTCTATTAAACATTTTAATAAGTCAACAAAATATGTTTATTAATTTTAAGAATTTGTGGTTGATTTTTGCACGTGATGATTAATTAAGGTTGAACTCTGGTGAAATTTTTTACGTTTTGTAAACATTAATTGGCGCTGAAAATAGTCAATCTATCAGTAAGGCGGAATCTAAAAAAAAAAAATCATTGCTGATACACTCAGTATACAGAGTGTCCGGTCTGGGAATATAAAATTTGGCTGTTTCGACCAAATTAATAGAGCGATTCGATTAATATTTTTGAGACTTTGTTGGGTAATCTTTGGAGAAAATTTTAACAATATTACAATCTGGTAGCTCATTTGGAAGTCAATCAAATGGCTTACAACGATTGGAGAATTCTCAGTATTTTTTTTTTTGGTTTTTCTTCTCTATAATTTAGAATAAATAAAAATGGAAACCTCTTTTCGTGCAATAAGGAAGGTGACAGTATTATCCAATAAATCGATCATTGTCATTTTCACCTTACACTGTATTCGTTAATATTGTTTTTATCATAAGTATTTTTGATTATCTTGTCAACATTACTTACAAAAAAAAAAAAATGTATTGTATAATGTTATGATAAAATTAATATCAGCAAAACAATGTTAATGACTATGATGCGTTCATAGGATATTCACACTTTTCTTTATACCGGGTGATTCACTTAAGAACGCGAGTTATTACTTTTTACGATTTTTCGCTTGTTCTTTAAGACGCAGAAACGCGCGATAGCGTTATGGAAAGAGAGTTTCAAGGTGCAGGAGAAGGAAGATACTGTTTTGAGAAAAATTTTAATTACAGACAATTGTCTCGGAGCATTTTATTTTACAATATCCCCAATTTTTAATGAAAATTTTATTATATTCAAAAGGCTTTCCAAAATGTTCAAGATATTTTCCGATCGGTTAGTTAGTTTTCCGGAATTTGAATAAAAACGGTCACACTTAAGTAGTACAGTTTTAAAGATGTACAAGCATATGACTGCTTGATCGAAAACTTATCCATGTGGGGGAAACGTGACGACGGTGAAAGATCCAATTTTTGAAAATCTTAGAGCAGCTATAGTGAAATCTCTTAACGGACACCTCCAATGACCGGACATCTCTCATGAACGGAATTTTCTACTTCCCCGAATAATATATCGCTCTTAGGCGAAAATCTCCAATGGCCGGACACCTCCCCTAAGCAGACACTTCCATTTTCCCCACAGGTGTCCGCACAAGAGAGGTTTTTCTGTAATTTGTTCTATTTATCTATAAAAAGAATATGTTCGTAACAGAGTTGGTTAAAGATAATATTTTAAGTAATGTTATAATTTTAAGATGTGTCATCCACATTTTTATGCGTTAATTCACATACACTGATGTCTGATGTAGCAACTAACCATTCTCTGTTGGTGGTTTCATTGCGAGGTTACCACATTTTCTTTCAGATTTAGAAGGTCTAGTGTTGCCACCCGTAATAATTTTGGCTGGAAAAGTTCTTATGGCAAATCCTATTATTTGGCGAATGATTCGAAAAATATTTTTATTGGGGTTCTTAGAGAACATTTCAGCAAAATTAGAACCTCACTGCTCATTTTGAAGTTAGTCAAAAATTGCTCGTTTTTGACGATGTTGCAATTTTCAAAACCGAGCTAAACACGCAAAACGACTTACCAATGACCCGAGGATCCTCCCGACATTGTTTTTTTTTTCGTTTTACTTAATTTTATCCAGGAATAGGTGGGAGTTTTCGCATTTTTTCTAGAATGCAAAGGAGAAAAACGAAAAAAATCAATGTTAGTCGTTTTGCCTCTTTAGCTGGTTGTTGAAAATCGCGACCCTGTAAAAACGAGTGTTTTTTGATCAACACTCAAATGAGCCACGAGGTTCTAATTTAATAGTTTTTCTAAAATGATCTTCAGACACCTTTTTATAAATTCGTAAAATATTTTTCGAATCACTCGCCAAATAATGGGAGCTGCTATCAGAACTTTTTGTCTTCGGGGGATAAAATTTGGTGAATTTGAATATTTTTACGTTGTGAATGTATTTAGTTTATCCAAAAGACTCAATGAGCATAATTTATTCTTCAATAACGCAATATTCTAGAACAATGACGTCTAATTTAACAATTTTCCAACAAATTAGGAAAATCCTTTAGCGTTTAAAATAATCCTTTGATGTCACTATAAATTCTTAAAATAAAGTTATTCCCTCTTATAATTAGTTTGCTGGAAATTCCAAAATTGTACTCTTCCAAGGCGGCTGGGCAGTTTTGTATTTTTACACGAATTTGTTTACCTTTGTTTTTAACTTTTTTTGTCCTTTTTTTATGAAAACTACATATACAACCCTAAAAAATAAACAAAATCCATACTGCATACCACTTTTGACATAAAAAATAATACAGGGTGTTAATTCTAAATATGGTCGATACTATGAAACTTATATTCGTTGAGGAGTGATTCGAAAAATATTTTACCAAAATTAGAACCTCGTAGCTCATTTGTAAATTGAACAAAACGCTCGTTTTGGGCAAGAACCCGATTTTCAAAAGCGAACACCCAAAAAGACGTAGAATGATCAAGGATCCTTCCCAAAATTTTTTTTTTTCGTTTTTCTTAACTTTATTCTGGAATATTTAAGAATGTTTCTTTCTTTTTATTAGAATGCAATGGAGAAAAATGAAGAAAGCAATGTCGGGAAGTTTTCCAAGTCATTCTTTGTCGTTTTTGAAAATCGCGACCATGTCCACAACGAATGTTTTTTGATCAACTTCCAAATAAGCTACGAAGTTCTAATTCTGCTAAAATGATCGTGAGCTATCACCACTGCCATATAAACCCTTGAAATATTTTTCAAATCACTCGCCAAATAATGGGAGTTGCCTTAAGATTTTTTTCGTCTTACTTGACTCACCATGTATTAACAAGAATAAGCTTAATTTCATTTTCATCAAAAACTATGAGTTGTTTTAGATTTGGTATAAATGAAGCTCAAACTTATCATGGAAAAGTTTAAAATATGTACCTTTTTTTAAATAAATAATAAAAAGGTGCAAACAATTTTTTTTAAAACGTTTTCACTTGTTTTTGCAAAATCTATGTACATGCCAAATTCTTTTAAGTAAAGCTAATAATAGTAATAATAGCAAGCTTAAGTAATTTTTTGTAAGTGCAGTTTTTTTTTCATATCCATTAGAGTTTAACTAATGTGTGTTGAAATTATCTGTTTTATCAGTAGTACACATGTGGTTTTCCCCTCAATTATAATAATTGTTGGTAATTGTTTCCAGGATTATGGTGGTACTTTAGATTGGTCAGCACGTGTACAAAGTTATGTTTTAGCATCATTTTATTGGGCCTATATTGTATCACAAGTTGTTGGCGGTTTAGCAACCCAGAAATTGGGTACGAAACGTGTCTTTGGCTATGCACAATTAGTTACAGCATTATGTAGTTTATCAATACCATGGGCTAGTGAAACACATTATATGGCTGTTATTTGTTTACGTTTCATACAAGGATTTGCTTCTGTAATTATAATAAAATTAATTCATTATAATTGATAATTTTACAATTTATGAATTTATGTAGGGTTTAACATGGCCAGCTATGTATGCATTAGTCGGACATTGGATACCAGTACCGGAACGTAGTCGTTTTATGTCCAGTTTTCAAGGTTTTAGTATTGGTATCGGTATAACTTATCCATTATGTGGTTTCTTAATTGCTCATCTTGGTTGGCGTTCTGTATTCTATACAACCGGTTCTATTGGTATATTATGGTGTTTTATATGGTATTTATTAGCATTTGATAGTCCAGAACAACATCCACGGATTAGTTTAAGCGAACAGAAATATATAAAAGAGAATACTGTTAATACATATGCATCGACACGTAAACAAGCTGTACCATGGTTGAGTATATTGAAATCACCACATACATGGGCTATTGGTATAACAACATTTGGACGGATATGGGTACATTATACATTTATTATACCAGGACCAAAATATATGAAAAGTATTCTAGGATTTAGTATTGAAAAGGTTTGATATTATTATGTTTATTATTAAGACTGTATGAAGAATAAAAACGTAAAAAAAAAACATTTCCCGGAATGTTGTCACAATTTACAAAGATGTAAAATTAGGCGATAACTTGTTTTCAAGCTGACCCAAATGATTAGAATTTGTGGTATCTGAGGAAAACCCACTTCTAAAATGTCAGTGAGTCATCACAGAAAATTTTTCATCCACGTCATTGCTTATTTTCAGCTATTTAATAGTATAGTATACAACTCGCTATAATGTGTGCTATTATTACCGAGAATGAAAGTTACAACACGAGCGAAAAACTCATTAGCTTTCCTCGGAAATAATACATGAATTACATTAGAAAAATGTTCATTAGTTTGCAATATTTCGGATAGATGGCGTCCATGCATGTAAAACTTGTTGAGTTGCAGAGTCGTGTTTTGAAATTTTTCAAGTCAAAATGAGCTATGAAAGTTTTGTTGTGAACATATATTTGTAAATATTTAAACACAAATGTCCAATTAACAATATTGTTAGTTCGACTGTACGTTCACGACAAAATTTTCACAGTCTATTCAACAAGGAGTTTAATTATTACCCGTTATCATCATAGCAACTTTAAAATAACGACTCTGCAACCTCATGTTTTACACTCAACGACACCATCTTGTGAAATAAGCATCTTCTCCATGCTTATTTCGAATTTTCCCAGGAAAATAAACAATACGCAATAACTCGCTCACTTTTCAAAAATTTGTTCTCTCGGATACTGCAAATTGTAGCTCTTTAGATCAGCATTTTATTTTAACTTATATAGAAAAATTCTGGGACACAAATTTTTACATTTTTGTACTCGCACAGTCTTAATTTACTTACTAATCCGATTTTTTTAATTCTAGAATGGATTATTATCGGGTGCACCGTTTATTTGTAGTTATTTAGCATCGGTCATCTTCTGTTATATTGCCGATAAATTAGTAACAAAGAATTTAATGTCATTGACAAATGTACGGAAATTAATGACTGCTCTATGTAAATTTCAATCAAATTTAATTCAAAAAAATTAACAATTAATTTTTTTTTCTTATTTTTGTAGCTCAAGTGGTACCAGGTCTTTTAGTATTATTGATCAGTTATTTAGGCTGTGATATAATTTTGGTATTAATTGTATGGTTCTTAGCTGTGACATTAATAACAGCCAGTTATGCTGGTGCTATGGCTAATGTTGTTGATATAGCACCGAATTTTGCTGGACCAGTATTAGCATTTGCACAGACAATACATATGTGTGCTAGTTTCTTAAGTCCATTAGCGGCATTCCATTTATTAAATGAACAAGAACATATTATGTCTGCATGGCGGATGGTATTTTATGTAACAGCAGCTGTTGCTATTTTCACATATTTATTCTATCAAATTTGGGGAACAGCTGATGTAATTAGTATTATTTTTATTATTATTAAATTTAATAAATTAATCTTTGATTTAATTAAACAGATACAACCGTGGAATTACACAGATGGTGGTCCTGTTGTTAGTACAACAGAACAAGAGGAATTAATGACGAATGGTATTATTAACGGACATAATAAGGGTAATAATGATGAGAATATCGCATAATAACACCACCCACTTTATTATTATTATTATTGCACAATTCCTATTTTTTGTTGTTGTTGTCGTTTGAAAAAAATTAATGTGATAAATTATCGTTAGGAACAATGCCAGATAGATGAAAATGGATTTTTATTTTAATTTTTCGACAATCAATCTTCTATCTCTCTATTTGTTTCGTTGTTATGTTTAGAATTAAGAATGACAATAGATTTCGAATGTGACATTTATGTAACAGCCTGGCATAAATGTGATAATTTTGGCACAATTTCGATTAAAAAAAATATATATATTGAGAAACACCAACCTATAATCTAATCTAAATGGTTTTTGTAGCCTGTAGTTTGAAAATGTCTTATTGTTGTTATATTGAAAAGATAGCATTTAAAAATATTTTTGAAGCTGATAAATTACTACTTAAATGTTATTTAGTGATAAATTAAACATTCTATATAGAAATTATATGTACAAAAAAAAGTAAACATTATATAGTACTTAGAAAGTATATTTTAAACACTCAATTTAGAGTGCCATTTATTTACTTTAAAAAAAAAGAACCATTAATATATTTTTCATCATAAAAAAAGATTGATTTTTGTTGTTTTAATATCCTATTAAATAAACAAAAAACCCATAATTATAATCAACAAATGACATAATTTATTCAATAATAATAATCTCATATAAAATAATTAATTAAAAAATGCATAACAAAAGCAAATTCCACATTTTTCTTATTATTATCAATTTAAGTAAATGCCAAGAGAATTTCAGTTTCGAGATTCAATTTAATTCAAACAAACAAAAAATTAATTAATATACACAATATTATTTACAATAAGAATAAATTATAAAAAATTATTTAGAAAAAATTGAGCTCTCTTTATAGAATCGTTGTCCGATTTTTTTTTGTGTAATTTCCATAAAGTTAAGCGGTAATTTCACTGAAATTCATACACATTTTGTATGTAAAATTGTCGACAATAGATGGCGTTATTGCTTACCTCGTTAATTCCCTGCCTGCTACTAAGCCAGTCCTCGATCTGGACCTCACTAATTGTGCCCGTCTCTCAGCTGAAATCACCCCCCGAAAAAAAGACCACAATTAAATTCAGATTTTATAAATTGATTAATTAATTAATTAGTTAAAGACATACCCAGGATATACTCCTCAAAGTAAACTTTGTATGTATGTATTATTATTATTATTATTATTAGTGGTAGTATCAGTTAAAAGCAAAGCTTGCTTGATTTTTCAGCTGAACGCTGTTTTTCAGGCCTATACATATTTATGTATATTTTTCTTTTTAAATCCCATAGAAAGCCAATTTTTGAGAAAATGCATTTTATGATAAGAAATATAGCAAATATTTCCGACTTTACTGTCGTAACTTATGACAATTTCTTTTTCTACTTAAGCTCCTCTTAGCTAGACCCTGCCTTAAGACGACATAAGCGTGGATTTACATACATTCATTGTAAAAAGAGAAATGGTTACTTAATAGGAAAAAATAAAAGGAATGCAAGCAGATATAAAAGGAAAGATGTGGGCACTTGGAGAATAATTGAAATTATTTGTTGACACTTAAGCCAGGGATGAACAAAAACAGAAACAAATGGAAGGGTAGAAAGACGACACAAAATGTGTAAGAAGACAGGAATTCAACTAAACCGATATGCAAAAACGAAAGGTAAGAAAATGAGATATATGGAAAGAAGAATTGAAGGGTAGGAAAAGAGAAGGAAAGCACAGAAACTTATGAATAGCTATATAAAAAGAAGTACCTCTATAGAAGAAGGATAAATGAAAGCAATGAGAGTAGTTATGAAGAGAAATATGTAGGCTTTTGAAGACAGAAACAGAAAGAAAGCTTTGCAGCAGAGAACATGAATAGAAAACAAAATAAAAAATCTCCAAAGGCAGCAAGTACCTTATATAGCGAATTTTTTTATGTATCTACATACTGAAATATTAATTGCAAAACATTCTTATGATACTGACAATTAATATATTTTAATAACATTGAATCAACTAATAAATTCATTTCCCCGACGTTATTTTAATATTTATGATTTTTATTGAAAAATACTTTTAATCCACAAACAATAAGAAACACTAAAAAAAAAAATAATAATGAAGTTTGTTGTTTGTCTAATACGTCTAATCAAGGCCTGCTTGATTTTTTCAAGCGAAATTCTCTAGCAGGCCTTGCGTCTAATATTAACTGTCAAAATTAGTTGCCCCCCCGCGATATTCAATTTTTTTTCTAATATCAATAGTCAGAGAACATATAGCCACCTGAGATAATCGATTTTACTGCTTATACTCAAAAAAGAGATTTTTGCATTTTTCTTGAGATCCAACCAACCGATTTTGATGATTTTTTTTCTGGGTCATAGAGAATGGTCGGCTCTACGGTTATTTCAATTTTCATCAAAATCTAAGCAAATGTAATATTGAAAATGATTTTTTTTAACATTTCTTCAGCTCTTATTCCAAAAGTGTTGGCCCTACCAGTCTGGCCAACGAACTCATCCAAGCTATCACAAAGACCGATTTTTGTACCAAGTTTCATTCAGATTGGACTATTTTTACGGCAGTTATCGTGGGTATACATATATATATATATATATATATATATATATATATATATATATATATATATATATATATATATATATATATATATAAAAATTTTAACGAACGGAGGATATGGGTTCCTTAGGTCCCAAAACGAACTTCTGTGCAAAAATTTTTCGGAAATTCAAAAGTGAGGATCTCGTCATTAGCTAATTTTTTTTAAAAAAATTCGCTAAAAAGAATAAAGATGTGTTGGAAAGAAATAAAGTAAAGAAAAGTGCATAGAAAAACAAAAAAGGGGGAAGAAACGAGAAGAATTAAAGGTATGGAAAAGGAGTAAGAAAGAAAAAAATAGAAAGAAAGGCACGAAGAGATGAAAGGAAGCTAGAAAAGAAAAAAAGGAAGAGAGGAAGGAATGGTAAAGAAGGAAAGAAGTTAGAAGAAAAAAACACGACTGTAAAATTGAAGAGTGAAACGAAGATAAGAGGAACCACCCCTCACCCAAATGATCGTATACCTACGGTCGATTCAAGGTAAGATTTTGCAATAAGACGAGCTTAAGTACGAAAAGGAAAAACCCTGACTTTAATCACACAAAATGTGTAAAATCGAAATAGGAACATTAGCAATATTACTTTTCATGTGTCAATGTGGCAAAAATTTTCATTTTTCCCAACAGCAACAATTCTAATCAACTACACAAGCCTGTTCGACAGCATTGAGTTGAAAATTCAAGCATGATTTGGTTGGAAACTATGAGAATTTTTCATCTTACCTCCAGCTGGTCGATTGGCACGTTTCCGCTTCTGTTCACGACTAAATGCACTGCCGGTCTGTAATGCTTCCAAAAGGCTATCCATAACACCTTCTTGTGTCTCAATCGGATTCATATCGATCAGTGCACGTTTCCTAGCTTCACGTTCTTGTCGTTCACGATCAGCCTTCTCTTTAGCTAATCGAGCTTTCTCCTTCTTCTCTTCTAATTCACGATCACGATCATTATCCTTTTTAGCCATCTATAAAAATCAACAACAACAATAATAATAATTATGTAAAATCTATACAACAAACATTAGTTTTTGGCAGGAAATTCAAATTTTGAAAAATAATGGTCTGCTCTAGGTGTTTCACTAATGCCGAGTATTACAGAGCTCAATTGGTAGAGGATCCGTGGGTCTGTTAGGTTGACCATGGACTTTATTCATACAGTGGGCAGGATCACGAACACCTGTAAATTGGTACCACGGGGAACAATGGATGTGTGGGAAGATAAGAGTTGCATGTGCCAGTCGTTGGGCTTGGCTTCGAGGGGGATAGAGGTTAAAAACTCTGAATATTGAGGTCTACTAACTACTAAAAGTGGCATCCACCAAACGAATTTGAATATCTCGCCAATAGTCTCACCACCTCCAATCACTTTTCCACACTGTGCATGCAGTAATTTGAATTTCTCTCACCAATTTTAAAAATTTGACCAATGGCATGTGTGGAAATGTAAGAGCTGAAAAAGCCTGTCGTCGGGTTTTGGCTTTGAGGAGGTAGTGGTTGAAAACCCTGGGTATTGAGATCGGGAAAGTAGCGACTGCATCGGCGAATGAGCTGCGTGTAAAAAAAAACAGCTCGCTAAGCCAGTAGTGGTCTACTGGAAGGATATGATCGAGAGTATCCTCAATCCCACACCCACGGAAGCCGCCTGAGTTGAGCCCAGCATACAGGCATCAAATGTAAAAAAATCCTCCCCTTGATCCTTGCGCCAGATAAGAGCAATTTAAATTAGTTACTTTGAATATCCCGCCAATAGTTCCCTCACTATCCAAAAATCATCCTTCCATATTGCGCATGAGTTGATTTGAATTTCTGCCACCAATTTACAAAATCTCACCAATGGTTTGTGTAGGAAGGTAAGAGCTGCACAAGCTTATCATTGGGTTTGACTTCGAGTGGGTAGTGGTTGAAAACCCTGCTTCATGGAGTATAGAGATAAAGAGGACTATGTTAGTGTATAAAAACTGTCCACAGATTTGTATGAAATTAAGAGGACGTGTCTGTAACTAAAGGGTAAAATTTAAAGACAAAATTAGAGAGAGAGAGAGAGAGAGAGAAGACCCATATGAGATAGTTCTCCTTATCTGTATATTCTATGGACCAATCACAACGCTCAGTCTCTAGCTACATTAGCGCTATTCTGGTCATTTAAAAATTCCTTATTTCACACATTTGGGTTAAAGACCCATATGAGAATGTCCTTATCTCTACATAAGTCTCGCACACTCGCTTAGGGGCAGATAGGAGATGAAATTTTAAGACGAAAAGTCCTATACCATTTTTTCACCTCAAGTTCAGGTAATTAGTTATTAAATTAAGTAGCCAATCAAGTGCCTTCTATAGTAATAGAAAGAGAAAAGGAAAGAGTCTTCAATCGCGACAATCGTTTAAACTAAGGGAGCATCTGATTGGCTACTTAATTTAATTAATTACTAATTAATTGTGAGTCAGGTGAAAAAATATTTATAGGACTTTTTGTCTTGGAATTTCACCTCCTATCTGCCCCTAAGACATTGTACGAGACTTATGTGTCATCTGGTATACTCCATGCCCTGGAGTAATGGACATTAAGGTCGGGGAAGTTGCAATCCCACCGGCGAATGAGCTTCGTAAAAAAAAAAACAGTTTCTAAGCCTGGGTTGAGCCGAGCATGGGAGTAACTCAAACTAGCGAATTTGAATAACCCGCCAATAGTTCCCCCACCAAATTCCAATAACTCTTCCACACTACGCATGCGTTAATTTGAATTTCTCTCACTAATTTTTAAAAATTTGTACCAACATTGACTTTTTAAAATAATACTTACAATGAAATTATCTTTAAATGTCTTCAAATCAGTGAAGAATTCTTCTAATGTATATTTTTGTTTATCAAAAACATAATATTCGGCTAGATCTTGATATAATTGTTCCATTTTTTTGAACATATTCTGCATAACATCACATTGTTCACGGGCATCTTTTGCAAATTTCTCCATAATATCATGGAATTTATCATCATCATTTTGTGGTATACGATTATTTGTTAAATCCATTTGTAAATTTTTTATATTATTATCCATTTGTTTTAATGTTTTCTGGATAACATCCAAAGATACACGACTAGCACTGCAATTAAAATTCAATTAAAATAAAATAGATGCTCTCCTAAAAAAATAAAATAAAAATAAATACCGATCAATATGTGGCATCTCATCATAAAAATTCAACAAATCTGGAAATTTATTTTCAGCCGTTTCCACAATATAATGCAATAATGTTTGTTTATTTTGTATATCTTTAGTACCAGTTAATTTCGTTAAGAAACTCATCTCAAAACCATAAGCTTGTCCATTTTTACTACCCGTATTCATATAATTACCAAGTAATAGAATTAATTCTAATATACGTGCAAATTTTTTACTTTTTTTAACTTCATCACAAGCTGCTGTTGCTGCAACAATATCCGGTTTAATATCATTTAC
This sequence comes from Mylabris sibirica, assembly GCA_039776855.1. Taxonomy (NCBI): domain Eukaryota; kingdom Metazoa; phylum Arthropoda; class Insecta; order Coleoptera; family Meloidae; genus Mylabris; species Mylabris sibirica. The sequence continues at coordinate 2,006,045 of CM077840.1, forward strand.
CATTTCATAATATTGATATTTAAATTTCATTGATTTTAAACGTGGTAATAAACGTTTAATTTCTGATATTTTACAACAGAATTGTTCAGCATCTGTTAATTCTTGATATTGTTCTTTTAATTGTTGTAATTTATTTAATTGTTCTATTGGTGGTAAATATTGAATTAATTGTTCAATTACATTTTCTGTTAATATTTCATTATCACATTTTAATATAAATCGTTTTATATCATCATATTTTAAATGTTTTAATGAACCATTTAATAATATACTAATATTTTGTGCTGATTTACCATCTAAAACTTTTAATTCTTTAATTTTTTTTAATGTATTTGTATTAAATTGTTGTTGATTATTATCATTATTATTATCAGTTTTTTTCGTTGGTGGTTTCGATGAGAATTTCTTTGCTAAACCATCTAAAATATCCGGTGATGCTAATTCTTCTTCTTTCACTTTCAACCAAAATGCCTTCTCGGACATCTTTTGTGGTATTATCGTTTTCCAATTAGCTTTCTTTAATGGTCCACTAACTTCCCATTTTTTCTTCGGTTTTAAACCGTATGGTAACACATCAGGTTGTTGGACCATACCGGGTAATGGTACTAATCGTGGTGGTTGTGGTATACCCATACCAGGTGGCGGCGGCGGTGGTGGTGGTCCACCACCCATACCCGGTGGTGGTGGAGGTGGAGGTGGTGCGCCACCTGCTGCACCCGGTAGTGGAGGCGGCGGAGGTGCTCCACCTGCTGCACCTGGTAGTGGAGGCGGTGGTGGGGGTCCCCCACCGCCGGGTAGTGGTGGCGGCGGTGGGCAGTTAAATGAAGGTGGTGGTGGTGGTGGTGGTGGAGCTCCGTTAGAATTCGGTAATGGTGGTGGTGGTGGTGCTCCATTTTTATTACCACCACTACGTCCTTCTAATAGATCTAATTTGGCTTCAGCTTCCGCTTTTGCAGCCAATGCTTCTTCTAATTGTTTCTTTAATTCATCTATTTTATTATTATCATAATCGATAATATTTGGTTTATCTTTTAATTCATCTAATAATGGTTGTAGATCAAGATCAAAATGTTTTTTACTAAAATCTGGATCTAAACCAGATTTATGTAATACAATTTGTGATACACATTCTTCAATAATTTTATAATATGCTGGACGTATATTAATATCATCACGTATAAATAATAAATGTTGTAATATACTTAAAAAATATGGTTCAGCTGCTGTTTCTAATGTTGTATTCTTTAATACTTCAAAACAATCATTTATATCATCCATATCTAAACGTACTTTATCAAAACGTTCATGTAATTCATCTAAATCATTATCTTTTTGTGTATCAAATATATCATATTGTGTTTTAACTAATGGATTTGTTTCATTTTTTAATTCAATTAATGTATCATATAAACCATTACGGACAATTTCATTACGTAGATGTAAACGAAATTCAAAATCATCAGTTTGTGATAATAAAGCGTTGATAAATTGAAAACACATACTCTACAACAACAATAAAAATAATAATAAACAATTATTAAATTATTATTATTATTAATTAATTAATTAATTAATTAATGGGAAATACCACAAAATTGAAAATCTTCCTCCTAGACCATTTACCGAGTTTCATTGTTAATTCAAACAAATTAAATAAATAAAATAAATTAAATAACTTAAAGTATCACAAATAAAACATTTTTTTAATAAGCACAACAATAACACACGATTTCTTGTATCATTTTTTTTTTTTAATTTAAAATTCTCGAAAATTCTTGTATTTTTGTACAAATTTATATCATCAAATCTTCTTTTCTTTCTCTATTTTGTCTCCATACATACATAGTGTTCATCAAATAATCATTAGTAGATAACAAATAATGATAAATATCAAGATTCAAAACAAACAGTACTACCAACCAAAAAAAATCAACAAAACATGATAAATTTACTTAATTTCAATGGCGGCTCGTGTACAGGGTTATTCACGCGATTAATTCGAGAAATAATTTAAGGATTTATAGGAGGGTATTTAGAGATGATTTTAGCAAAATTAGAATCTCAAAAACGAACTAAGCAGGTAAAACGACTTGTTAGAATGACTCTAGTATCCTTCCAAAATTAATTTTCTTCATTTTTTCCCATTTCATTCTGGAACAGGTGAGAATGTATCGAATTTTTTTATACAGGATAACCCAAAGTCCCGCACAATCTCTTAGGGGCAGATAGGGGATGAAATTCTGAGATGAAAAGTCCTCTACCAATTTTTCATCTGACGCACGGGTAATTAGTTATTAATTAAATTAAGTAGCCAATCAGGTGCTCGCTATAGCGATTAAAGAGAGAAGGAAACAGTCTTGACGGTGTGATGTGGGAAGCGGACCAATTAGTAGGCTAGCGCGACAACCATTTAAACTAAGAAAGCACCTATGATTGGCTACTTAATTTAATTAATTACCAATCACTCGTGCGTCATGTAAAGAAATGGTAAAGAACTTTTCGTCTTAAAATTTGATCTCCTATATTCCCCTGTTGAATGCATTGGAGATAAATGAAGAGAATCAATATTGAGAGAGTGTCTGAGTCATTCTTTGTCGTTCTGTGTGTTTAGTTCGTTTTTGCAAATTGCAACCTTGTCCTAAACGAGCGTTTTTTAATCAACTTCCAAATTAGCTACGAGGTTCTAATTTTGTTAAAAAAAATTTTAAGGACCCTTCTATAATCTATCCTTGAAATATTCTTTGAATTAATCACCAAATAACGGGAGTTGTCATGAGAATTTTAGTTCGACGTGAATTACTCTGTATACAATAGATACATACAGAATGTTCGATCTAAATATGGTTGGTTCTATGAAACTCCTTAAGAATATTTTAAGGATTTGTAGGAAAGTCCCTAGGGAACATTTTAGCAAAATTAGAACCGCGTAATTCATTTATAAGTTTGTTAAAAAACTATCGTTTTGGACAATATCGCAACAATCAAGAATGACTCGTAGTTCTTCCCACCATTGATTTTTTTCGTTTTTGTCTATTATATTCCAGAGAAAATACGAATTTTTTTCACCTGTTCCAGAATAAAATGGAGAAAAACGAAAAAATCATTTTTAGGAGGATCCTAAAGTCAATCTAAGTCGTTTTGCGTGTTTAGTTCGTTTTTGAAATTCGCTACATCGTCAGAAACGAGCGTTTTTGGACCAACTTCCAAATGAGCTACGAGGTTCTAATTTTGCTGTAAATCCTTAAAATATTTTTCGAATCGCTCGTCGACTAATAGGCGTTTCATCGAACCGACCATATTTAGATCGAACATCCTGTATGTACGTGCAACTCCATTCACTTTAAATGTATACAGGATGAGTCAAAAGTAACGCTTAATATTCTTAACTATTTCTACAATATTTGTGAGAATTTCGAAAAACACCGAGACAGCTAACTTTTTATTTTTTAATTATTTATTTGTGGCTAAACCAAAACAATTCTATCAGTTACCATTGCGAAGAAATAACGTCAACATTTTTTTAATGGCATGTTTTAACACGTTTTTGGCTAAGGCATATTTTTTTTATGTTCAGACGTGTAAAAATTGTATAAGGTTACATTGAATATGTAAATTCTTAGAGTTTTCCAGATTTTCTGTCATTATAATATCCATGCATAATCATTAATCATAGTCTACGAAAAACACAACACCTTTGAATAAGCATAACAAGCCACAGACCACTAACTTCTATAGACGTTTCAGTTAAATAGAGCTGACATGGACACATAAAGAAATTCTACCTCACAAAATATATGACGCTATTTAAAATTTCATGTTAAATGAATTATGTTATATTATACAAGGTGTTTCTAAATGAAGTACCATAAACTGCAGGGCGTGTAGATAAAGTTGAAAAAATACGAAAACTTAAGAATTTTTTTTTCTCTAAAACTCTTAATTAATAAGATACAGGGTGTTAAAGAGTCGACCGGTGGCTTACTCTTTCGCTAATATCTGTTGAAACAGTAAACCAATTGGGATAATTTTTTGTGTGGGCCAACAAGTTATAAAGATCAGCAATCAAACAAATTTTCAGTTTATTTCAATAAGCCAGTGGCGTAGATATAGGGGTCATATTACGCTTTTCTTTCTTCAAAAAAGTAAGGGTTAGGTTTTTAATGTTTTATTATTTTTTTCTGGAATAACAGTCATTTTACAATGAAAAAGTTATACTTGTTCAATTTGCCCAGAGGCGTCCGTTTTTGAGTTATTTGCAAATTGATGTCAGAACATCAGTCGCTTCAATAAAATACACTTGAAGATTTAACTCAATAACGGATGCCTCTGGGCAAATTAAACAAGTATGACTTTTTTATTGTAAAAGGACTATTATTTCAGCAAAAAATAATAAAACATCAAAAAATCGAAGCTTTAATTTTTAAGAGTAAAAAACGTAATATGACCCCCTGCTTCTACGCCACTGGCTTATTGAAATAAACTGAAAATTTGTCTGATTACTGATTTTTATAACTCGTTGGTCCACACAAAAAATTATCCCAATTGGTTTACTGTTTCAACAGATATTAGCGAAAGAGTAGACCACCGGTCGACTCTTTAACACCCTGTATCTTATTAATTAAGAGTTTTAGAAAAAAAAAAATTCTCAAGTTTTCGTATTTTTTCAACTTTATCTACACGCCCTCTAATTTATGGTACTTAATTTAGAAACACCTTGTATAACTCGCTATAATGAGTGCTATTATTACCGCTCGCTCGTGTTGTAATCATTCGAGGTAATAATAGCACACCTTACAACGAGTTGTATAATAGACATTATCTACGACTTAATTCTAAGTGTACAGGTACTGGTGGTGTACAAGAATATCTTCTTCCTTTTTACCTTAAAAACCCATTCGAGTCGTCACTGTATGTCGTTCAAAGTTCCCGGTAAATAACCAAATTTCTCCCTACAAACACTAGGGGCGCTCAAGTATTTCGGTTCAAGTCGAATGTACATGGTTTACAATGCTTGTTCAAGGGTATTCTGTTTTTATGACAGAAAACCACGTGTAGGGCCCGAAAAACTGAACCGTTCTCAAGAAAAAAAAAGGTTAAGATTTTCAGTGCTACTGAACTGAATCGGAGATGTGTTATAATGACACTTGCTTTCTTATCAACTCCCAACAATAACATTATGGTAAGTGCAATTTTGGTCAATTTTAGATATTTCTTTTCTTAAACCCTTCAAAATACCTTTATTGTACTCTCTTTCACAGACAGGATGTACAATACCATTTTACCACAGAGTTGGCCATGTTTTTGTTTTTTTTACTATCATAGTTTGGATCATGCTTTACTACATTTGATATTTTTCAATGAAAAAAAAAAAACACTGCTGAATCAACCAAATACATAGTCAATTGCGAGGTAAAACACCATTGTACACCCTGTAGGGATAGTGAGGATTCGTATTTAAAGAAAATTCAATACACCTTCTGTAACTAGTTTTAACTGCCCAGTACTAGAAGCCACTACAGGCTGTCCTAGTAATGGGACATTGAAAGTATAACAAGTTCTAATTGATGGATGTTTCTGAAATTTGATATATAGCCATTTTTCCATATGAACTACCTTTGGAAATGATTTTCATTGTTGTATCAACCCCCGTTATATGAGGTAGTGCACCCTACTCTCTTATTTTAAATGGAATAGTACATTTTTTATTGCATTGTTTTATTCTTTGATGAAATTTAAGGGGACTTTGATGACATTACCCTTGGCCTAGCGCTCACAGTTTTTCAGATATTTTAGCTTTTAACTACCAGAAAGAAAAAATTATTTCAGCTAAACGCTGAAAGATACTTGAATTCTGCTAAAATTGATAGAAAGTACATTATTTGTAATACTTAAATTTCAAGTTTCAATATTTCAAATGCTATGGCTTGAAAAATATGAATTTTTCAATCAAACACTGTAAATTTTAAAATTGCAATAAAAGCTGAAATATCTGAAAAACTTTCAGCGTTAGACCATGGGTCATGTTATCAAAGTCCCCTTCGATTTAATCAAAGAATCTAAAAATGTAATAAAAAATATACCATTCCATTTAAACCAAGAGGGTAGGGTGCACTACCCCATATAAGGGTGGTTTCTAGAACAACGAAAATATTTTCTAAAGGTAATTCACATGGATAAACGGCCACATACCAAATTTCAGAAGCATACATCAATTAAAACTTTCTTATACTATTAATGTCCCATCACTAGGACACACCCTGTATATAAAAAAGATATATGTATGTATAATAGTATTACAATATAAAATTTACCTGTAAATCAGCATTTTTTGATTTTGTTATACCATTAACAATAGGTAAAAATCTTGGTATATCATTAATTTCAGCTACTGTAGTTATTGCAACTAACATCTTATCAGTACCTAAACTTCTTGATTCATTATCTGATAAGAAACATAAAGCTGCCAATATCTACAATAAAAAAATCATCATCATTATTATTATTATTAATATATAAATTATTAAATTTTTAGGTAAATAATAATAAGAATTATAATAATATATGTACATACCTTTAATGCTTGTATCATTACATGTGGTTTTTCATAATCTAAACATTTAGCAACAATTTCATGCCCTCTATCTAAATTATAAAACATTTTAATGCCATCTGTATTATTCATAAATTTCTCAGTACATCTTAAACATTCATATTGGATTTTTACATCACGACTACAAAAGAAATTATTAATTTTATTTTTTTTTCTTCTTCAAATAATAAATAAAAATTAATATTTATGTTATATACAGGGTTTTTCACGTAAATATGGTCATGACAGTAAATTAGCTATAATTAGTTCATTTATTTATATAATAACATAATTTTGTAAAGAACTTGAAGGGAAACACAGTGGCTTTCTATGAGAGGTAAAAACGCTTGTCGACATTTATGGAAATAGTAAAAATTGACGTTAACTTTTGAAAATTACGCAATAATTAACATTCAATATCAACTAAATACAACTTTAAATTAAATTTACAAAACTCTTATCGATTGAATACACCAAACAACGGACAAAGATTTATTGCATTTAGCGAACAATTATCGGGGTTCCTTTCAAAATGTTATTAAAACTTTTCGGGCTTTTTTAAATTTATTATTAATTATTACCAATAAACTGGGGAATCTCTTGACTTAAATTTTAAAGCAGTTCAATTACCTCTTCAAATATTCACAAATTTTTGTTGTTTTTTTTTTGCAAAAGGAAATTTCATTATTAAAGAAAAATATTATTCTTGTATTTTATTATCTTTGAATTTTTAAAAGTGGCAATTTTTCATTCAATATTACGTAATTTCCAAAAATTGACGTCAATTTCTCGTATTTCGAAAATCTTAAAGGGTGCTTTCACTTTGAATTGATAGCCTAGAGTTCTTGTAAAAAATATTTTATACTAAATGAAAAAGTTATGACCATTAACCATAATTATGTAAAAGGCCATGTATATTTTATATGTATTATACAGTGTGTGTCCTAGTGATGGGCCATTAAAAGTATAAGAAGTTCTAACTGAATGGATGTTTCTGAGATTCACCATACAGGGTATTTTTATCTAAATATGGTCGATTCCATAAAGCTTCTATTCGTCAACGAGCAATTTGAAGAATATTTTAAGGATTTGTAGGAGGATCCCTCGGGAACATTTTTAGTAAAATTAGAACCTCGTAGCTCACTTGGAAGTTGGTCAAAAAACGCTCGTTTCTGACGATGTAGCAATTCACAAAAACGAACTAAACACGCAAAACAACTTAGAATGACTCTAGGATCCTCACAAAAATGATCTTTTTCGTTTTTCTCCATTTTATTCTGAAACAGTTGGAAATATTTCGTATTTTCTCTGGAATACAATGGAGAAAAACGAAAAAAAAAAACAATGTTGGGAAGGTCTCCCAGTTATTCTTAATCGTTTTGCGTGTTTAGTTCGTTTTTGAAAATTACGACATTGTCCAAAACGATCGTTTTTGACCAAGTTTGCTAAGTCTTCTATGTATTTCATTAGAGTTGAATTAGTTTGGTGAAGGCGACTACAGGAATACCATTTTTTTTCATGTAGGTACATGGGGTTACAAAAAACAACCCCCGAAAGTGTGGTTGGCACGATAAAAGCACCAAGATATTATAAACTTTTGTTAGATGACTCCGAAAGGATTGATGGCCCATCACATGGACACATCCCGTATGTAATTATCCAGGGTTACTGCTGTATATATATGCCAAATTCGTATGAAACTCCTATTAGTTAGCAGGCGATTCGAATAATACTTGACGGATTTTTAGAGAAATTTTTAGTGACCATTTTAACAAAATTAGATCTTTGTAGCTCATTTCGACGTTAATCAAAAAATGATCGTCGGAATTTTCTGAAACGAACAAAGCACGCAAAACGACTAAGAATGACTCGGAGTCCCTCCCAACATTGATTTTTCTCGTTTTTCTTAATTCCATTCTGAAATAGGTGGGAATGTTTTGCATTTATTTACAATGCAATGAAAAAAAAAACGAAAACAATTACTGTTGGAAGGGTCTATGAAATATTCTTAGTCGTTTTACGTACTTTGCTCGTTTTTGAAAATTCCGATATTGCTTAAAACGATCGCTTTTTGATCAACTTCCCTATGAGCCAAGAGGTTCTAATTTCGCTAAAATGTCCTCCATAGAGCACCCTAAAAACTACAAACATAAGTTAGTAGTTTTTTTCCTAGTTGTCAATGTTGGGAAGGTCTCGGAGTCATTTTTAGTCCTTCTGCGTGTTTTGTTCGTCTTTGAAAATTGCGACATTGTCCAAAACGATCGTTTTTTGACCAACTTTGAAATGAGTTACAAGGTTCTAATTTTGCTAAAATGCTCCCTAGGGACTCTTCTACAAATCCTCAAAATATTTTTCGACTAATAGGAGTTTCTTAGAACTCACCATACTTAGACCAAACACCCTGTATAAATACAATATTTTTGAAAATCGCGACCTTGTCCAAAACCAGCGTTTTTGAATAACTTCCAAATGAGCTACAACGTTCCAATTTTGCTTAAATGATCTCCAGGGTCTCGCCTACAAATTCTTGACATTTTTTTTTTGAATCGTTCGCTAAATAATGGGCAATGTCATAATAACTGACCATAATTAAGTGGGACACACGGTACCTATATTATACACAATTAATATATTATATTAATAATGATTAACTTAACTGTTTTAATCCGATTTCTAATACTTTAAAGATCCGTTGTAGACCATCTAAACCAAAATCACGTACCCAACTTAATGTATTATTTGTTAATGCAATACGTAATGATTCAATACAATTTAATAATTTCGTCATTGATAAATATTCACTTTTTGTATACTGATCTAAATATGCATGATATTCATGTGGTTTATCAAATTTATGTCCAGTATCCTGGATTGAACCTTTTAATTTCATTATTAGCATTTCTTTTTTCTGTTCTAATGACATTAATGTTAATGGTTTCTTTTTATCATTATTTAAATTCATATCACTTAATAATTCTTCAAATTTTAAATCAATCTCCATTTGATTCATTGTACGTATTTTATCTTCTAATTGTTTCAATACATTATTATTATCATTATTATCATACATTATTTCAGTTGTAAAATCACTTTCAGAATTTGGACGTGATATTGTTTGTGATGTTGGACGACTTGTTGGTGTTTTCTTTGTGCCACCACCTTTGAACCATGACTCCAACTAAAACAACAACAAAAACAAAAAATTATTTTCAACAAAAATACAATATTAAAAATATATTTGTTATAATAATAACAACAAAGTAGGCGTATTTTGGTTGTTTTTCTATTTAAAAAAAAGTTTACCTCAAAATAATTCATAATAAAATTTAAAAATCTCCTATGACAAGTTTCACCCATATTTCTACCTTTTGATATACTAGCAACAACACATTTATAAATAAAAAAAAAATCCACTGATAACTGTTATCAATTTTTCTTTATTGTTGTAATTGTCACAAAATTAATTACCTGACTGCTATGAAAAATGATTAAATTACAAAAAAAAAACACAACAAAATTTGTTAACGTAACCATAGTAGGCTTTGAATTTTCATTTGTTCTTTTTTTATTTTTTTCTAATTTTTTAATTTACTTAATTAAACAAGTGAAAGTTCAATTATTATAATAAAAACAGCAAGTAGGCAATGGATTTTTTTTTAAATTTTTCTTTAAATAAGAAATTACGTCACTTAAAAGACCATTCAACACAAAAGAAAAAAACAATCACCATTGATGATTCGATTACTATTAAATACGTTTATTAGGTATCTAGATTTATAAGTTTCTTTTTTATTCGAAACGTTATTCAAATGTTTTTCCTTTTATGTATACATACATACATACAGAATGATTCACTATCATAGTCTGTTAGGAAAATATAAGTTTTAAAAAATGCGAATTTGTTAAAATAACTGTTTTGACATTTAGGTTCTGTTTTGAAATCATGATTTGTTTCTAGAACCACCACTATCAAAAGGATAGCGCACCCTCTTGTTTTATTTTAAATGGTATTTTTTTTTACATTTTTGGGTTCTGTGGTCGAATTTAAAGTGGTTTTAATATGATTTATATGCCAGCGTGTCATAAAGTAACATTATACAGGATGTTCCATCTAAATATAGTCGATTCTGTAAAATTACTATTAGTCGACGAGCGATTTCAAAAATATTTTAATTATTTGTAGGAGTGTCCCTAGAGAACATTTTAGTACAATTAGAACCTGGTAGCTCATTTGAAAGTTGGTCAAAAATCGCTCGCTTCTGATGATGCTGCGAATTTCAAAAACGAGTTAAACACTGAAAACGACTAAGAATGACTCGAAGACCCTCCGAACATTATTTTTTTGTCGTTTTTCTCCATTGCATCCCAGAAAAAATAGGAGACATTCTCCTCCACTTTAAAATAAGATGGAGAAAAACAAAAAAAAATAATGCTAAAAGCATCCCCGAATCATTATAAGTCGTTTTGCGTAATTAGCTCGTTTTTGAAAATCGTGACATCGCCAGAAACGAGCGTTTTTTTAACCAACTTCCAAATGAGCTACAAGGTTCTAATTTTCTTAAATGTGCTCTATAGAGCGAACACCCTGTATAGATCAATTTGGGGACTATAAACATTCGCTTTATAGGACGGAGGACCATGATGATTCACTTTATTAGACTGAGTCCCATAATAAATTTGTTTCACTAAAATCAACCAGGCAAACAAATCGTTACTATGGGAAGGGAAAGAAAGCAAACTTTTGTTTGGCATTTATAATCTTAGAAATATCAGTCGTGGAATAAAATTAGTCTTTTTGAAATTGTCAGTAATTTTTACGTTAGTACATAAAATATTGTATGTTACACGGCTCGTAACTAATCATTATGCTACATGTCAGCTTTCGCCTAGTCTGATTAACTTCGCAACTAGTACCATAATCATTGATGTTACGATCCTTGTAACATAAATATTTTCTATTTTGCGTCTATAATAGCGTTGTTATTGTTAATATAACAAAAGGAGTGCTTTAATACATGTTAACGCACTCCTCAACATTGACAATATAACCTCAAATTATTGTGTTTTTTGAACAGATGCGTACACAATAAACTGATACCAAACTTCGCCAAAATCAACCACCCAGAACTAAACATCATCGAACGTAATAACATCTCAATAAAAATAATAAAAAAACGAAAGAAAAAGGATCTTCTACCAACTAGATCAAATCAATTTTAAAATATTTTGTTTTTATTTATTTATTTTCGTTAAATGTGCAATTATTATAAACGTTAACGATTAAATGTGACTTATCGCTAAAATTTGTCGTAATCCTGGGTACGTTTTTTGTTGATACGAAAATTTGACTGAATTTATTATTGCCACTCACATTTGTGATGGTCTCTAAATTTAAATGAAAACAATCCAGAAAGTGCAGAAGAGAAAACAATTGCAAAATTTTAAAATGTCACTCTAGTTAATACCAACTGGTGTGAAATTCCCTAAATTTAAAGGGGTTCAATTTTTATTAAAAAAAGGGTACAAAAGGGTGCAAAATAAAAAAAATAGTATAAAAAACTCGTTTCATTTAGTGAATTCCTGCACTCGATCATTAAAAAACTCGCACTGGGACGATCGTTTTTTAAACGTGGTCTCGTGCGGAAATTGTTGACTTTTGAAACTCGTTTTTTAATATACTAATATGGTATAATGCAAATGATTTTCAAGATATTAAAACTTTTTTGTAAAATTTTCTGTTTTGCAGTACACAAATAAAAACATTCATATCTCCGAAATTATAGCCATTAAAAGTCTAAAATTTTAGATTTTGAATAACTGAAATAATAAGTTATCTGCTGAATATTATAAATTTGAGAAATCTTTCAGTTAATTTTCAACCTGTCATTTCTCACTTAATTTAAATATAACGCTCATCGAACTGTATCAGCATTGTTTACATCCATTTTTGATAGTTCTTGAGTTAATTGCAATATTTGATTTAATTTTTGAAAATATACTGAAAAAAAAAACTGTGTATTTAGAAACTTTTGCCAATAGTGTATAATAAACAAAATACATATGTTTAATAAAATTTCGTAGATGACTTTTAGATACTACTTAAATTAATTATTCTACAACTAAAATTATTGAGAAAATTAATCGAAAATGCATAAAATTGTTAACTACTTGAATAAAATTTGATTAAATTCATTTTTTTTTACCTATGTAGAACAAAATACGGTTTTGAAAAGGACATGTAAACCAATTGAAAGGACTTTATTACAAATGACGTAAGTTAGCAAAGGTTACTCGATTTGTTTAATCGCATCTTTAGAAGACTAAAATTTTCAATACAAGCAAAATAATTAAAATAACTAAAAAAAAAATACCAAAAATCGGTAAAAGAAAATGCTTAGATACAGGTTGGTATACAGGCTGTCCGGTCTAAGTATGGTCAGTTCTAAGAAACTCCTCTTAGTCGATGAGCGATTCGAAAAATATTTTGAGGATTTGTAGGAGGGTCCTTAAAGAACATTTCACCAAAATTAGAAGCTCGTAGCTCACTTGGAAGTTGGTCAAAAACCGCTCGTTTCTGACGATGTAGCGATTTTCAAAAACCAATTAAACACACAAAACGACTTGGTATGACTTTAGGATCCTCCCAAAATTGATTGTTCCGTTTTTCTCCATTTTATTCTGGAACAGGTGGAAATAGTTCGTGTTTTCTTTGGAATACAATGTAGAAAAACGAAAAAAAAATCAATGTTGGGAAGGTCTCTGAGTCATTTTTAGTCGTTCTGCGGGTTTTGTTGGTTTTTTAAAATTGCGACATTGTCCAAAACGATCAGTTTTTGACCAACTTTGAAATGAGCTACAAGGTTCTAATTTTGCCAAAATGTTCCCTAGGGACTCTTCTAAAAATCCTCAAAATATTTTGCGAATCGCTCGTCGAGTTTCTTAAAACTGACCGCACTTCGACCAAACAGCCTGTATAATTTCTTTATCAGAATCTAAAAATATAGGGTGTATTTGAATTGCCTTTAAACATTTAAGCCACGTCATATAGGGCCCGAAAAATTGAGCCTATTTGTATAATAATATATTTATTAGAGGCGTGTCTGGTCCCGTTTTGAGAAAAAAGGGGTTGAAAAATTCGCCAAAAGTTTCAGAGCCACTTACTTTTAAACTACGAGGAATAATGGTTAAAGTCGGATTTTCTGAGAAAAAGTCACTAGAAAGAAAAAATACACTAGATCGTTTTGGCGGTAAATTTAAATATTTATGTATGTCAACAATTAATATTAGAGTGCTTTTAAGACTAACAGAATCCAATGCCTTCTACAGTTATTATTCTTATAATAACAATAAAGAGTACGAATATGTTTGTCTCTGCAACTTTATGGTGTTTTTTTTTGCGGTCGTACAGGTACTAACTTTACTACTAGTACTTGCTGTAGCAGGATTCTCATCTGCAGAATATTCAATTAATTAATTAAAATTACTTAATTTTGCAGTTTATTGTACAATTAAGATTTATTTTTACAGAACTAACTGTGTCAATGTCAAAATTTTGAATTTTTTGAGTTGTGTAAACTTGGCTGTAAAGTAACCAATAGAAAGCTAACATTTAAGTGCTCAAAATTTAAATCACTCCTCCTAGTTTAAAAATAGAGTATAGAAACGAGTAATTTTATAGTGGCACATGATTAACAGGTCTCAAAAATCACGTTACGGTAGGTTTGTACCTAATCAACAACGATCAAAGAATAGTTGCCATTTTGGCCAGTCTTTTTTCTCTGTTTTTAACCGTTTAAAATACCTTTATTGTACTCTATTCCAATCAAGGATATTGAGGTTTGCATATTTAAAGGCAATTTAATTACACCCTGTATAATATATGTTTTCAAATAAATAATACATATATTGCAGTTTGAAAATTATCTGAAAACAAAACCAAATTTCTGTTAAACTATAGAAGATAATCAAAAATTGTAGAATTTGATAAAAAGATCATTGTTTTAGCTATTTAAATTTCAAATTTCAAGTCTTCAAAGTAGGTAATTATTGAAATATCTATTTTTTTTATCGGACATTAAAAAACTCAAAATTTCACAAAAATCTTTAAAATATCTCCAAAATGGTTTGTGTTAGACCATCAATCATATTATCAAAGTCACCTTTAATTTTAGCACAGAATCTAAAAATGTGATAAAAAATATACGATTTCATTTAAAATAAAGGAATAAATTCTTATAGAGGATTGTCAAAGTAATGTTAATTCCATCAATTGTAGAATTTTAAATATGAATAGACCATAATAATGAAACGTCCTGTATATGTATACATATTTGTACAGTAAATATTTTTCGATATAACGGAATTAAATACCAAACGATAATTATTACAAGGCTGTCTTGATAACAGTTCTTATTATTATTATTATTATTATTGTCGTTATTGATACAAAGAAAATTGGAAAATCTCAATTAATTTTGATTTTGACACATGAGGATTAAAAAGACATGTTAACCTTGACAATTTTATCAAAAAATTACCTTCAAACAAATGAATCATTTCAATGATAAAACAACACAAATCTAGCAACATAGGGCGTTGTTTTTTTTTTTAAAGAAAAAACAAATGAATACCTAATACAGAAGGAAGAAAACAACCAAAATTCGTAAAACTTTGATTAAAACAAAACACTACGAAAATGAACAAAAACAAAACAGAAAACAATTGAATATACATACATAGGCGTACATAATTTTGGGGTGATTTTTTTTTTCGAAATATTTCAACAAAAACAATAGGAAAAAAAACATGCACTATTACTACTGATAAACAACAATTACAAGACAAAACAACAAATTAAGCACAAATCTAAATACAACACACAAAACAACTATTTCAATACTAACACAATATTTAAAAATAAAAGTTTTTCATAAAATGATGCCAATGATGTCATATGTACATTTTTATATAGACACTTTTATAACCAAATCATGATGATGATGATGATGATGATGACATCATTTTAAAATATAGTAGAAGGTATAGAACAATTGAACAGAAATAACATTATTGATAAATTTGTATGTATAGAACAAAGACAAACATAGATAACAAATAACAAATTTGTTTACTCCTTGACATACTACGATTTTAAGAAAAATCCTGAAATATCAAATCAACTATAAATGTCAATTATATAAAAACAAATGAAATTAAAATAATAAAAACAATTGAATTATTAACTTACACCGCCACCTGTTAAATAACGTTTAGTACGTCGTTTATATTTCGTATGGCGCATAACCGGCTCATCCATTTTTTAACTAATTTAATTTCAAATTAATTAAATTGAATTAAAACGAAAGAATTTAAATAATTAAGTACAACACAGAAAATTGAGAAATAATTCACTATTAAACAAGATAAAAAGATAATAAAACTGACAAATTTATAATAAAAACTGATAATGATAAGATAAACTGATAAGGATTTTGCTTTATTTTTTTTATATGCAGGGGGGGGGATTCTTTAAATTTATAAACTTACAAAACTGCCAGATTTCGCTTTTTCATGCCGTGACATTCTTACAAAAAAAGTTCCTCCATAAACACAACAACTGAATGAACTTAATTAAATTAATTGCTTATTGCTTAATTAGATTTAAACCGGAAATTAGAACTTTTCCGGTTTAACACTTATCTTTTTATACTCGTCAAAGAAAAAAACCACAAATATATAAAGTTACACTTGGAAAACAAAAAAAATTATATAAAAGAAAAAACAATAGATGTAAACACAAGAAAAATCATCAACTTAACCTCACTTTACACGAGTAACTGTCAAATTTGATAAATTTATAAAAATTCACGTGTTTTAATTTTATAAATTGGATAAATTAATAAAATAATTAATTATTTAATTTAGTTAGAATTTAATTTAATTTTGAATTGATGAAATTTTCAAAAAATAAACACACTTGTTGAATTAATCTAAAAATAAACCGTTAAACATACTCGATTGGTAATATAGAAAACTGTAATTTTGTATACTTGATGTACCAATAATATTCACCCCATTTCCAATGAAATTTAATTATTCATGAATACATGGGCGGTTCGTCTATAAGTAATACAAAACTGCAGCATCCTCTGTTTTCACTTAAAATATATCAATTAAGTGTATTGATTAATCTTTTCTTTCTCTATTTTACTCCTGCTTTTCATTGTTCTTTCTTTTTATTGTATTTCTTTCCCTTTTATTTCCCTAATGTTGATTATCTTTCTCTTGTCTTTTTTCCTTCTTTACCCCCTGCCTATCGCCCCTACCATTATCTTTTTTTTCTGTCATATTTCCTTTTTTCTTTTTTTTTTTTAGTTCCTTGCTTCTTTAATTTTTTCCTGCTTACTATTTTTTCTTCTGTCTTTCTTTCTTGTTTTCTCTCCTGTTTTAATTTTTTTTCCTGCGTTATTTTTTTCTCTCCGGTCTTTCCACCTTTCTAGCTCTTTTGTTTTTCTTTCATTCATTTATTCTCCTGTCTTCCATTTTTTCTATCTTTCTCTTTTAACTTTCTTCCCCGCCAATCTTTAATTCTTACTTTCTTGGTTTTTGACCTTATATCTTTCTTTCTTCTGCCTATCTTTCACCCTTTCATTCTTTGTTTCTCTCCTGTTTTTGTTTCTTTCTTATCATACAATATACAACTTGTTTTATATTTCCTTCCTTCTTCCATTTTTCTTTCTTTCTCCCCAATTTTTCTTACTTTTCTCGTTTTGGCCCGTATATTTTTCTTACTTCTGTTATTCTTTCATCCTTTCTTTCTTTCTCTCCTGTCTTTGTTTCTTTCTCATCATTCGATATCCTTCTTTTATTTCTTTCTTTCTGCAATTTTTTTATTCTTCTCTTCTTTTTCGCTTGTTTTTTTCTTTTGCTCTTTTTTTTGCTACCTCGCTACCTCCCTACGTTAATCGCACTGCCTTCTCCCTTATGTCTTATTACGACTTTCTTTCTGTATCTCTCATAACCTTTATTCATGTTTTTCTTTTTTTCTTTCTCGTTTGTCTGTTTCTTTTTTGTCATTCATCATTCTCACTTATGTCTTCCTTGTTTTTTTTCTTGCCTTTCTTTTTTTCTCCCTGGCCTCTCCATTTATGTCTTTCTCTTTTTCTTTCCTCCATTGCTAATTCTTTCTTTCCTTCTTTTCTTCGTTTCTCCATTCATTCTGTTTTTCTTTCCTTCTTTCTTACCCTTTATCTCTCAGTAGCGTTACTTGAAATTTTGGGCCTCCTGCAAGATTTTAGTTTGGGCCCTTGTATGTACTTATAGTTATACTTTTCCTTAAAATAAATAGAAGTTGGGCCCTTGGAGGGTCTGGGCTCCCCTCACGCATTGCGGACGCGCGCAGCTGCCTAGTTACGCCTCTGTTTTCTCTTCTGACTTTTTCTCATGTTTTATTTTTACGTTCGTCTGGCTGTTTCTTTTCTGTCTTTCCATAATTCTCACTTGTTTCCCTTTGTTTTTTACTCCCGCCTTTCTTATTTCCTCTTCTACTTATGTCTTTCTTTGTTTCTTTCTTTCTTTCT
Organism: Mylabris sibirica; assembly: GCA_039776855.1. Taxonomy (NCBI): domain Eukaryota; kingdom Metazoa; phylum Arthropoda; class Insecta; order Coleoptera; family Meloidae; genus Mylabris; species Mylabris sibirica. The sequence continues at coordinate 2,024,213 of CM077840.1, forward strand.
TTCTTTCTTTCTTTCTTTCTTTCTTTCTTTCTTTCTTTCTTTCTTTCTTTCTTTCTTTCTTTCTTTCTTTCTTTCTTTCTTTCTTTCTTTCTTTCTTTCTTTCTTTCTTTCTTTCTTTCTTTTTCTTTCTTTCTTTCATTCTTTCATTCTTTCATTCCTTTCTCTTTCTTTCTCTTTCTTTCTTTTGTCTTTCCTTCTTTTCTTCGTTCTGTCATTCATTCTGAATTTCTCCTCTTCTTTCTTTCTTTCTTACCCTTTCTCTCTTCTGATCTTCTGTATTTCCCCCTCCTCACTTCTCTCACACCTATATTTCTTTCATTCTCTTCTAACTTTCTTCTTTCTCACATATCCTTCCTTACTTCTTTCTTGATGACGTTCTGGTTTCTGGTGTATGCGCGCGACTACAGGATCCCTATAAATTCAAGTCACAAGTCGCCACTATTTAAAATTAAGTAATTATACAAATAAATTATCAAAAATTAACAAATTCAATTCAATTAGAAATAATACTTTGTCAATTTAGAGCGAATTATTGAAATTAAATGACTGGTAAGATTTCTTTGTGACACTCGGTATATGCTTACAAGAATTTTGCATTATACAGGGTGTAATCGAAAAGTTGCATTTCAACAAATATGCTAAAATCCAATAAAACATTCGATTTTATACAATTTTAATAATAGATAAACATTTACAAGGGAAATAAAATCAATTATTACCGGTTACTATGGTAACCATTGATTCTGTTGATAATATCAACAAAAGACGATCAATTCTTCTTATTGTTGTATATTGTATTTGTTCACTACAATCGACAATAATAATGTTTAAATTACTATTATTATTGTTGTTAATTTTAAAATTTAATTATTGTAAATATTTAGAAGGTGAACTGCATACTAGTGACGTAAGTATTACCATTTATAACCTCAAATATTAATTGTTTAAATCATTTGTTGTTTTTTTTTTGTTGTAAATATATAGAATTGGGCGTTTTTAGCACGCTTCTGTTTCTTATCAGAAAATGGTCAATTTGAATACAATATTGAATTTAACAATGAACAAGGTATACCAAATTTATTATTATATTATGATACAGATGATCAATGGCCAGCAGTTTATAAAACAAATAAAAATTGTTGGGAGAAAGAATCTGTATTGCATATTGAACAAAATCAAATTATCAATTTAACAACAATGAATATGTATTATCGTGAATTATCAGGCTGTGTTATAATGCCTGATTTGATAACAGAACAACAACAACAACGAGAACGAGATCAAAAGAAAACAACACCACATCCTAGATATACTTTAAACATACCTACAATAAACAAAAGACGTAATTTTACAAGAAAAACAACAACTAGTACTAGTACTACATTAGAACCAGTTATTAGTACCACTTTTAGTACTAGTACTATACTTAGTGCCAGTACTAATAATGATTCTGATTGGTTGGATGATAGTAATAAGACGCCATTTTCGGATATAACCTCAACATATTCTACAACAACAACAACAACAACAACACCAACAATAACTGAAACAATAAAAGTACCAATTAATAAACGTGCAGTACCACCAAAACCACCATTTTATCGTAATAATGTAGGTAAACAAAATATCATCTGCCATAATGCTAGACGTTTTCGGAGTTCGAGGGAACGATGGTGGTTCATTGCTGTTAGTAATTGTAATGGAACTAAAGTATATAACCTCAAAATACAAAAAAAAAATTATAATTAAATTTAAATTAAGTTTATAAATTTTACAGGGAATTCATATAAAATATAAATTATTAATGACAAATGGACCACCTGGTGATTATTGGCATGAACATTTCTCAGCTGATGAATTTTGTAAGTTTCCATTATTTCCAATTAATTTCCATTTGTTGATAATTTAAATAATATTTCAAGCACTAATGAGTATCTTAACTAAATTATAACTCTGCTTAAGTGTCTTGTACACAATGAAAACGATCATAGATCATACAAGCGATGATTGAAAAAACATTGAAAAGCCACAGTCATTCGCCTCCCTGTGTAGAGAATTATTTTTGCACGTGCTTATTATCAACAGTATAAATTAACCGGTTTGAAACGGTTAAACAACCAGGGAGGTGAATGACTAGAAAATTTAATTTCTTACACAACGTTCAAATGTCACATTATGAGGATTTATAGTTTTCTTCTTTTGTTTTGTAGATATCCTTCCGGTATTAATGGCATTCTCAATAGCTTATGGCCTGTTATTATTGGCAATTATAATGTGTTCAATTGAATTAAAATCACGTCAATTATTACATACAACATATAAAATTTTTGTTTTCTCTGTACTTTTTCAATTGTTTGGTATTATATTTGAAACATCTGCTTATTTAAAGTACGCCATTAATGGTTATGGTGGTTATGGTGTACGTCGTTTTGGTTTCTTATTAATGGGCACATCAGAAACATTATTTTTATTATTATTATTATTGTTAGCGAAAGGTTATACAATAACACGTGGACGTTTACCAGTAGCTGCCAGTATAAAAATCACAATTTTTATGTGTTTATATGTTGTAACGTATGTTTCAATTGTCATCTATGAGGCGAATGTAAGATCAAAATTTTATGCTATGTCAAAACATATATGGAAGACGTAGGTCGTTACTTATTGTTAAGTCGATCTTACAATTTGACAGATACTATTTCCATCTTAATAAAGAGGGTTGCATCGAGTAAAGTCCTACGTCTTCAACTCACGGCTTAGTTGATGTGTTGATGATAAAGTGGATACATTTAAGACGCGCTTACGTAAACTTTATATACACAACTTATCAATTCAATGTAATAATACGTTTTCCTTTTCTTCCTTATCTGTCTTTCTTTCTTTATTTTCTTCCCTTTCTTTTTTCTTTCTTTCTTTATGTATTTCCTTTTCTTTCTTTCCTGTTTTCATTACTTTTCTATTTTCCTCTATTTTTCTTTTTATCCTGTCCTTCTCTCCTATGTTTCTTGTGTTTTTATGTTTCGCCGCCTTCCTCCCTTCAATTATTCCTTGTTTTTCTTCCTTTGCTCTGTTTTTTTGTTCTGTTGTTATGTTTTTGTTCTTTGCTACCATTCTTTTTCTCTTTCGTACAACATCCCATGCTTTGACTCGTCTTCCCTTTCTTTTCTTCTTTCTCTCCTGTTTTCTTTTATTCTAGGTTATCTTTTTTTTTATTGTATTTTTTCTTATTTTTTCTCCTGCCAATTTTTTTTCTCTTTCTGTTTTCTGTCTTTGTTTGTTTCGTTCTATTTTCCTCTCTCATTCAGTTTCTTTTCGATTTTCTGCTTTTATTTCTATTTTTTGTTTTGTCCTTCTACCCTGTCTCTCTTTCTTTATTTGTTCTTCATTTTTTCCATTTTTCTTTGTCTTTCCTTCCTTCCTTCCTTCCTTCCTTCCTTCCTTCCTTCCTTCCTTCCTTCCTTCCATCCTTCCCTTTTCCTTCCTTCCTTCCTTCCTTCCGTCCTTCCTTCCTTCCTTCTTTCCTTCCTTCCTTCCTTCCTTTCTTCTTTTCTTCATCCCCTGCCTCTATTTTTTCAGTAATTCTTTCTATTTCTTGTTAGTCGATCCTTTTTATCTCTTTTGATGGATTCATACACATGCGTATGAGTAGTACTCCAGTGTCGCTGTTGAAACAGGATGTATTGACATTTTATTTATTTTTAACTGTAACAGGTCTTTGATCCTGGTGAAGTTCTATACGTATATGAAAGTCCAGCTGGTTATGGTTTAATAATTTTACGTATAACAGCCTGGTGTATGTTTATCTATTCAACTGTTTTTACATTAAAACATTATCCGGAAAAATCGAATTTCTACTATCCATTTAATATATTTGGTACATTATGGTATATAGCTGGTCCTATATTTATATTAACAGCAAATACATATATTGATAAATGGGTACGTGAATCTGTCGTATGCGCAGTACTCCAATTTATAACATTTGGTGGACATTTAATGTTTCTTGTTAGTATATTATAAATCAAATATTTTGTATACGTCGCCATTTATAACCTTCAATTTAAGTTAATTATGTCATTTTAGATTCTAACAATGCCCTCTGTTGCCAATAAGAATTTCCCATATCATGTACGTACAACACAAATCGGTATTATGGAACTAGATGGCTTTAGTTGCAATAATGGTAATATTGAACAATTTGGACATCATGTTTATGAACCGACAGGTAATTTAAGAGAACAAACAATTATTGTACCATTGACACGTAGAACTGAAGAGATCTTTGAAGGAATGTACAATCAACAACAACAACAACAACGTAGTCAACAACAAGACTCACAATTACAACAACAACAACAACAACGCGATATAACAATGGAGAACGTTTTAAATTGGTCACTAGCTAGAAATTTAACTATATTAGAACCTCAGATGAATTTCCGACAACGAATTAATAGTTTTGGTAAGATTTACAATTATTTTTTCCTACATTTGAAATGTCAAATGGAGTCATTGTAGCTTCAACGCCATCTAGAAATGGCGGCGGTCACTATAATAGTTTATCATCATCAATTAATAATAATCAACATCAAACAAATGATGATAGAAGTGGCACAATTGAAGATTTTGTACGTGATGTACCACTTGAATTATTTACAGTAAGCCGGATGATTGTTGCAAATAAAGATAATAATAAGAATCAAGAGAATAAAGAAAATTAATTAGTTATAATTAATTACAATTTATAAAGTATTTTGCACAAATTTTTGTACTTTATTTGTAAATATACATATTTATTGTAATTTTATGATATTATTATGAATATTATTAAATAAATGTTTGATTTCAAAATATACTATAAGGGGCTACAATTAGCAAATCGTGAATTTTCACTTACACCTCGTATATGCCGGTTATAGACATACAACGTTGACACATCTACCATATCGTGCTAGCTTCTTGTGTACTAGAATACTATTTTCTTCAATGCAAAAGAAGGCATATTCAATCTAAGCAATTACTTAATATTATGTCCATTTGTGCTCAATTTTGATTTTTGTAGAAGTTTTTAAGAGTATTTTCTTGATTATTGAGAATATGACTGCAGCCGGCAACGTTGGTAATATAATATTAGAACTGGAAGGCCTGGCCGCGAGGTGGCGCTAGTATTGTTAGTTCCTTAGTTGTCGTAAGTGTAATTTAGTTTTTAAGTAATTAATTCAAATTTATAAATAATAAAAATTTCTAACTATTAAAACATACAGCTGAAATTATTGTTGTAATAATGGTGATAGGTAAGTTTCTAATATTAAAAAAAAATTGAGGTTATGTTGTTTCTCTTGTATTAATAAATTTGTTCCATCTAGATGGTCCATCAACAATCACTGAGATGAGAAACTTTTTTACGGATTTTTACGGTTTACAACGCTTAAAACCGGAGATTTTAACAACATCAACATGTACCAATGAAGAATTCTTCCAGAAATTCCAGTAATAAAACCAAATATTGTTGTTGCCCCTTTAAGACAATTCAATTTGTTTTAGATATCATTTTCAACGTTTGGTTGATTATTTCAAAGAACAAAATCTAAAATGTGTGATATTGATTGAACAGATCAAACATTGGTTGAAACCTTATGTAAAAAATTTAATTAAAGAAGAATTAGTTAATGATGTTGTAATAATGTGTGTTTGGCAAGCTTTAAAAGATTATCATTCTAGTGTAATCAAAGAAAGACGTGGAATTTTAAAGAAACTACCGTCGAAAGTTTACGAAAATGTTAAAAATGTAATTAAGAAAAAATCAACAATTTAATCATCAACTAATTTGATAAATTTTCAGAATTTAGAATACATCGTTGCCAATATTCCGCCAAATTTCTTCAAACCTACAGATACTTTAAGAGATAATGATAGATCTATAATGTTACCAATTAAACAACAGGAGATTGATTTAATTTTTTGGATACCAATGACTGAGGATGATCCGAAAATTGATGAGAATCCAAATGAGATGAATTTCATATTACCAAAAACGATAGAATTGAAGAAAATTGATGAAAAATATGATATTTATAAACGTTATCAAGATTATCAGGTAAAACTTTCAGAATTTCCTTATCAAGAATTTCGAGAGATTATCGATAATGGCATCAAATCAAATAAAACAAACGATGAATTATTTAATGATTTTCTTGATGTTTTTGGTTGTGAATTATTTGAATTTGTTGAAGAGATTATTAAACATCGTACAAAAATCTTCAATTGGGATAGTAATAATCATGATAACAATATTAGTAATGCAAATGATAATGATAATCGTAAATTAGTAACGAATCGTAATAATTATAAGCCGATTATTGCTAATCAAATGATTGTACAAAGTGAGGAAGAGAAGAATTTAGCGAAAATTTTAAGGAAAATTGAAAAGAAACAGAAATCGAATAATCAAAATAATGATAATGATGAGAATATTGATAATTCTAATTATCAATCGATTTTTAAACGTGGCCATACTGGCGAAAATTCCAATGATTTTCCACATGTTCATGATCAAATGAGGAATGCTTCAGTAACAAGTATGTTCATTTTCTTTACTATTTTGTTCAAACAACAAAAAAATTGCTTTAATGGCTATTAAATCATGTTTTTGGGGTTTGTTATTCTATGCATAAGCTTTCAAATAAGCTTCTTAATTATCATAAAAACTTGAAAAAATTAAGTGATTAATTTCTTTTCCGTTTGTCCTAATTTTCCGGAAAACTCACAAGCCGATCGACAAATTTCTTGTTGTTTTGGAAAGCTTTGTTAATTTGCTGTAGAAAAAATGACAGACTAATCAACATAAGCTGACTTATGGGGGAAAATGTATAAAAAACGTCTATAGTTCTGAATTTTATCAGAATTTTCCTTGTTCTGCACCGTGAAATACAATTTCCAAAATTGTTTCCATATCTGAAAAAAAAAAAAATCGTGAAAAGTTATAGTTCGGCCACTTATGACAACAAAACAGTGTTTTAATACTTGTTACAGCACTTTTTAGGGTTTGTTAATAGCTATAATTTATTTTTAAACTAGGAGGAGTAATGATTAAAGTCGATTTACACATAAAAAGTCACTAGAAACAAAATTAAATTTAGTTCAGAGCAGTGACGTCATGAGTCATGAGCATGGAGGTCATGTCAGACTAAAATTTCTAATGAAGACTCCCATTATTTGGCGAGCGATTCGAAAAATATTTTGAGCGCTTATAGGAGGGTACCTAGAAAACATTTTAGTAAAATTAGAACCTCGTGGCTCATTTTAAATTGTTAGAAACATCCTCAGAAACAAGTGTTTTTTGAACAACTTCCAGCTCTGATGTTCGAATTTTGATAAAATGATCTCCAAGCATATCTCCAAGGATACTTCTATAGATCCTCGAAATATTTTTCAAATCGCTGTACAAATGATAGGAGTTTTCATCTAAAGTGAATAACCCTGTATACTATTTTTTTCTTTAATTTCTCCCCAATTATACGATTTAATCATTTTGTAGCAAAATTCAATGGTGTCAATATAAAACATCCAGAGAATACGGTAAAGACAGAAACAAAAGATTTTATTGAATTCACAATACCTGGTAGTAAATGTTCGAATAGTGATCGTATTGATTTGATTAAAATTAAAGATTTAGATTCAATTGGACAATTAGTATTTAAAGATATTAAAGAATTCAATCGTATCCAATCTGAAGTGTATCCAATTGCTTATCATACAAATGAAAATATGTTGATTTGTGCACCAACTGGTGCTGGTAAAACAAATATAGCATTATTAACAATTGTACATCAAATTAAACAATATATGGATGGTGGTTTTATACGAAAAGATGATTTTAAAGTTAGTTAAAATTTTCTTAAAATTAAATTTTTATTTAATCAAAGTTTTTTTTGTAGATTGTTTATGTTTGTCCAATGAAAGCATTAGCAACTGAAATGGTGACAAATTTTACAAAAAAACTCGGACCAATTGGTATAAATGTTAAAGAAGTGACTGGTGATATGCAATTAACAAAAAAAGAGATTGCTGAAACACAATTATTGGTTACAACACCGGAAAAATGGGATGTTATAACACGGAAGGGTGCAGGTAATCAATTTTTTTTTTTTTTTTTTTTAATAAATATAACTGATTAATTCATAAGCATCCCAAGTGACATCTATTAATAATTGTAAGAATCTTTAAATGCATCCTTATCTTATTTATTTGAATTGGATATCTACATCTCTTTCTATTATCGTTAGGTAAGCGACATCTGTTGGACGTTTCAGTAACCTTAAGCTATTTTCAACAAATAATTGAATGGCAACGTTCATTAGATCAAGTTTTTGTTGATAATAACAAGTTAAACTCTTTATTCTTGTTTAACAATTTTTTTATTTCGTTTTTTAAATGAATGCGTTTATGCAATTTTTTGTCTTCCAGCTGTCTCTATTTGTCTTCATTTGTCTTATTTATGTTTATTTATTTAGTTCGTTATTTTAGATATTTGAAAGTAATATTCTGATTGTTTAATATTAATTTGTAACGCAAGTCTTTGATAAGATCTTCTACTAGAAGATCTTTCCATCTATCTCTATCTTGTTGTTTCAATTTTTATATGTGAATCGTTTTTTTGTATTAATCTTACAATTAATTTAACAAGCAACATCTATTGAATGTTTTCTAAATTTGTATCTGCTACAATTTTATAAAATGATGTCTTCAGTTCAATTGGTAATAGAATTAAATTTACTCTTTAACAACGTAACTCGTTAATTAGATTAATACAGTCACTAAATATACACAGTACCGCAATTGTATGGGCCGATGTGTTAGAGAGAGAAAGCAAATTTTTTTATCCAAAATGACGGCATTTGTAATAATATGTCATACTATTGGCTATACTCAATAATCTGTCATGGAGTCAGATATCTTGATTTTAAATTCTACTTCTCAATGTCACCAACTTATAGTTTAAAATTTAAATGTCCCCATAAATTTTTATCCAAAATGGCGGTCATTTGCGGTACTGTATATATTTAGTGACTGTATAGATTAAGTTTTCTAAGTGACATCTGTTGGTAATATCAATACTCAATTCATCCACATTTTAGTCCTGTTTTTTTTTGTCTACATCTCTTTCTACTTTTTTTGTATGTATCTAACTATATCTTATTGTTTTCTGCGTCTCTTTTTAAGCATAATAAGTCTTTGCTTCTTTATTTATCCATCTGAGATTTATTGTAACGTATTTTTTTATGTCTATATCTTTTCTGTTGATTTTACTAAATTTAACAAGCGACATCTATTTAAGATAAGATAATCTGATTCTGATGATTGTAATTCTAATTAGTCATACAATTAGTTAATTTATCTACCCATTTGAGCCTTATTGCAACGTAATTCGTTGATTAGATCCATGATTGTAGGCGACATCTGTTTGTAATATCAAGATTCACTCTATTCACCATTATTTAAGGCTACGGTGGAGTTAGGCCTCGTTTTGGTGACTGAAAAAATATCAATTTTTAATAAATTTTAATCATGGATTTCTCAGTTGTTTTCTGAGATATTTAAACGCTACAACCAGCATTGAATTGTGCGTTTTACGGTGCGCCCGACAGGGTTTTCTACTTTGGAAAATTTTCAATAAATTCTAAAATGCAGAGAAAAATGTAAGAGCATTTCAAAAAAAATTAAAAACGTTTTGTCTACAATTTTAAAAAGATAAAAAGTCGTACACAGCTTGTTTGTAAGGTTTTATTCATGTCCGGAGGGCAGATGTAGCCCGAAAAAAACAGTTTTGGAAAATCAAAAAAGTTATTGAAAAGAAAATTAACTTTTTCAATTTTCCAAAATTGGAATTTTCGAACTCTATCAGCTGTATCGTAAAAAGCCCAGTTCCACGATGATTATAGTGTTTGAATTTCCCAGAAAACAAGCGAAAAGAAACTTTTTCAGGCACCAAAAAGAGGCCTGACTCCACCATAGCCTTAAGTCTTGTTTTTTTGTCTGTATTCCTTTCTACTTTTTTTTAAATATATCCAATTATATCTTATTATTTTTGTATGTCTCATTTTAAGTCTAATTAGTTTTTATTTATCTATTCATTTGAGACTTATTGTAACGTAATTGATTAGATCTATAATTGTAGGCGACCTCTATTGACAATATCACTAATCTTACCATCAGGTAAATAAGTTATTTAACTTTGATCATTTAAATATTTCTATTTCATTCTATTGTCAATATTAAACGACATCTATTATATTTTCTTCTAATTATTGTTTTTTTTTTCTTATTTATTTCTAGTTGATAGTGAGATAACAAGTTTAGTTAAATTATTAATATTAGATGAAGTACATTTATTAAATTCGGATCGTGGACCAGTTATTGAAGCATTAGTTGCACGTACATTACGACAAGTATTAAGTAGTCAAAATATTATACGTATAATTGCATTATCAGCAACATTACCTGGTTATATGGATGTTAGTAATTTTTTAAAAATTAATCCAAAAAGTGGTTTATATTTTTTTGATAATCGTTATCGTTCTGTACCATTAACAATGAGTTTTATTGGTATGAAAAGTAAAAATGATAATGATTTAATGGATACAGTTTGTTATAATAAATTAATACCATTTATAAAAGATGGTAAACAAGTTATGATATTTGTAACATCACGTAATATGACAATACAAGTTGCAAAAAATTTAATACAATTAATTAATAATAATAATAATACAAATTTATTTCAATTAGATCAACGTAAATCTGGTTGTAATATAAATATGAAAAAATTCAAAAATAATGATTTAGAATATTTAATATTAAATTGTATTGGTATCCATCATGCTGGTATGTGTCGTAATGATCGTTTAGAAATTGAGAATTTATTCCGTTTAGGTATATTAAAAATTATTGTATGTACAACAACATTAGCATGGGGTGTTAATTTACCAGCACATACAGTCATAATACGTGGTACAACACGTTATGATCCACAAAAATCACAATATGTCGATTTAGATATGTTAGATATACAACAAATATTTGGTAGAGCAGGCCGGCCACAATATGATACATCCGGTCATGGTATTATTATAACAAATACAACAAATATGATTAAATATATGTCATTATTAGTATCACAAACACCAATTGAAAGTCAATTTTTAAATTATCTACCTGATAATTTAAATGCTGAAATTGTCTTAGGTACTGTAACAAATTTAAAAGAGGCAATGGAATGGTTAACAAATACATTCTTATATTGTCGTATACGTAAAAATCCGTTAGTTTACGGTTTAACATTCACCGATATATGGGATAATGATCGTTTATATGAGTATTTAGAACGTAAATTATATGATGCTAGTATTATATTAGAACAAGCACAAATGATACGTTTCAATCAAGAATTGAATGAATTGCGTCCAACGAATTATGGACGTATTTCCAGTTTCTATTATATTAATTATCAAACAATGAAATATTATCATGATAATTTTAATCGTTATATGGAAGAATCTGATTTGTTATTATTAATAAGTAGATCAAATGAATTTAAACATATACAAGTACGTAATGATGAATTAGAAGAATTAGATCGTTTATATAATGAATATAATCAATATAATTATAATTTAGATCAAACATCAATTGAATATAAAGTAATAACATTAATACAAGCAAATATAGCAAAAGGAAAAATTCGTATAACATCATTAATATCAGATTGTGAATTCATTATACAGACTGTACAACGTTTATCACGTGCTTTATTTGAAATAGCAATTGATAAAAATTATTCATCACAAATTTCAAAATGTTTACATTTATCACAAATGATTGAACAACAATTATCATATAATCAACAACCATTATTACAATTTAAACAATTTGAATTAAAAACAAATTTACGGCAATTATATCTAATTGAAAATTATACAATAAATGAATTGAAACAATTAACAAATTATGAATTGAATAATTTAATGAATAATAATCGACAATTATTACAACGTTTACAATATTTTTTAAAATTATTTCCAATAATTAATTTAGATGTTATTATAAAACCAATAACAGATGGTGTTATACGTTTAAAATTATTAATACAATCAAATTTCCAATGGGATAATAATATACATGGTAATGTACAACATTATTATATATGGGTTGATGATCCAATTAATGATACAATTTATCATTTTGAAACATTCATTTTAACAAAACGTCAAGTTACAAATAATGAAACAATTGAATTAATATTTACTGTACCAGTTGTACGACCAAATGATTGTAATAGTGGTGAATATTTCGTTAATGTTGCCAACAGTAAATATATGCGTAAGTATCTTTTATTTTATATTTATTTCAAATTATTAATACATATATAAATAGTTTAAAACTAGCGCCATCTAGTATATTTCAATGCAACTAAAAAATGATCCATTGTTCACCTTGAAATCCATAGGAGTAAGGTTGAACTCGACCTGATCAAAAAATAAACATGATATGGTCATATTTAAAGATTCTGAAAAAATTATGAGAACTTAGTATTTTTAAGTTTAAGGTTTACTTGTACCAAATTTTAAGAAAATCTGTCGTTTAGTAGTTTTTTATTTCATGAATGAGAGGCCAGATTTTGTTTAAACTTTTTTATCACATCCGAGTTTTATTTTGCTCCTCATTTTTTAGCGAATTTTTTTAAAAAACCCTGTATATATATATAGGGTGAGCCAAGAGGATGGCACCCTAAAAGTATAAGGAGTTCTAATAGATGAAACTCTATGAAATTTGGTATGTGGCCGTTATGGCACTTGAACTACCTTTGGAAAATATTCTCGTTGATCTAGCTACCCCCCTTATATAGGGTAGTGCACCCTACTCTCTTATTTTAAATGGAATGGTATATTTTTTATCACATTTTTGAATTTCTTGATCAAATCGAAAGGGACTTTGATAACATGACCCATGGTCTAGCGCTGAAAGTTTTTCAGATATTTCAGCTTTTAGTGCAATTTTAAAATTTGCAGTGTTTGATTGAAAAATTCATATTTTAGAAGATATAACATCTGAAATGTTGAAACTTGGAATTTAAATAGTACAAGTAGTGTACTTGTTGCCAATTTAAACAGAATTCAATTATCTTTCAGCGTTTAGCTGAAATGAATTTTTCTTTCAGGCAATTTTCAAACTATAATAACTTGCTTATTTTAAATAGAACCCCATATTTCTCTTTATATGGTTGGATAGAGAAAAAAATTCTGCATCGAACTGTATTATCATTCCCTATACCTATCTTTAATAATTTTTCAGTTATTCAAAATTTTCAATTTCGTTCAATCACCTCCCTTGAAGCAAAATATAATACTTCTAGTCGCCTATGCCAAAATAATTCAACTATAATAATATGCATAGAAGGCTTAGCAAAATGACAAAATACCACAAATGACGTTAATAATGAATATTTTACCTGTATTTTTTACAACTTTAGCACATCCTACATACACAAAAAGCAAATGAAATTAATATAATAATTTAATTAATTACTATTTTCTGTTATTTTATTTCATTGAGACAGTCCAAATTTAATTAATTAATTTCATCTTAATTGTGACAATTGAATTGGAGGTTGTTTTGCTAAGCCTTCTATGTTTTACATTTTATTTCAGGAAAGAAAATTAGACGAAATTGAAAATTCTGAATAACTGAAAAATTATCAAAGATAGGTATAGGGAATGTTAATACAGTTCGATGCAGAATTTTTTTCTCTATCCAACCATATAAACAGATATATGGGGTTCTATTTAAAATAAGCAAGTTATTGTAGCTTGAAAATTGCCTGAAAGAAAAATTCATTTCAGCCGAACGCTGAAAGATAATTGAATGTTCTACAGTTTCATAGAAAGTACGTTATTTGTACTATTAGATTTCTAAATTTTAACATTTTAACTGCAATAGTTTCTATGCTGTGAATTTTTTATTTAAGCACTGCAAAATTAAAAATTTCATGAAAAGTTAAAATATCTGAAAAACTTTCAGCGCTAGACCATGGGTCATGTTATCAAAGTCCCTTTCGATTTCATCAAGGAATTCAAAAATGTAATAAAAAATATACCATTCCATTTAAAATAAGGGAGTAGGGTGCACTACCCTATATAAGGGGGATAGCTAGAACAACGAGAATATTTTCTAAAGGTAGCTCAGGTGCCAAAACGGCTATATAGCAAATTTCATAAAGTTCCATCAAGTAGAACTTCTTATACTTTTAGGGTTCCATCCTCTTGGCTCACCCTATATATATATATATATATATATATATATATATATATATATATATATTTATATATATATATATACAGGGGCGGATGGGGTTCTATAAAGCGGCCCGGGAAAATAATGTCAGCGGCCCACTAGGGTATTTAATGGCAATGGTTTATTATATCCATCCTTAGTTCCTAAGTTACTAATGAAATTTTAAATATTATCTTGAGAAGTATTATTAAGTACACTATCAAAAGTGTTACAGATGTGAATAATAAAATAATAGACGTACAAAAAAAATTTAAAAAGACATAAAGAAGGTAATAAAAAATATATCGAGTAATAATTAATATATTAATTCTTGTTTTAATAATGAAGTGGTATTAGCCAATTTATCAATAATATCGTCATTCTCTATCTTATTTAATAATAATTTTTCTGCATTCATAATCATGAATGCTTCGAGCCGATTTTCTGATAGGGTACTTCTTAAACGATTTTTAATTTATCGAAGTGTAGAGAAGGATCTTTCACATGCTACCTGAGAAATTTGAAGCGTAAGTCTAGAGATGATCGAGACGTTGAGCATTTACCCCCTTCATTCTTTGAAAATTTAAATAAGCAGTTGCAATGTGTATACAGGATGTTTGGTCTAAGAATGGTGAGTTCTAAGAAACTCCTATTAGTCGACGAGCGATTGGAAAAATATTTTAAGGATTTGTAGGAGCGTCCTTAAAGAACATGTCAGCAAAATTAGAGCCTCATAGCTCATTTGAAAGTTGGTCAAAAAACGCTCATTTCTGACGATGTAGTGATTTTCAAAAACTAACTAAGCACGCAACACGACTTAGAATGACTTTAGGATCCTCCCAAAATTGATTTTTTTCGTTTTTCTCCATATTATTCTGGAACAGGTGGAAATATTTCGTATTTTCTTTGGAATACAATGGAGAAAAACGAAAAAAATCAATTTTGGGAAAGTCTCTGAGTCATTTTTAGTCGTTCTGCATGTTTTGTTCGGTTTTTAAAATTGCTAAATTGTCCAAAACGATCGTTTTTTACCAATTTTGAAATGAGCTACGAGGTTCTAATTTGCTAAAATGGTTCCTAGGGACTCTTCTACAAATCCTCAAAATATTTTTCGAATCGCTCATCGACTAATAGGAGTTTCTTAGAACTCATCATACTTAGACCAAACATCCTGTATAAAAAAAAACACCAATTCTTGCAAAATCCGTATAATGTATTCTGTTATCTCTTTATTTTATTGTGTCTCGATTTTTTTCTCAATGTCGATGCCGATAAGGAAATTCACAGATGAAATGGTCGAATTGATTACTATAATATTATATTATAACACGTGCGCAAATGTTTAATTGAAGGATAATTAGAAATGAGCATTGAAAACTATAAATCATACCATCGTATTTCTAATGTAGTCATAAAATGCGGGTTTTATTTTTTCTTTAAATTAGGATAATGTGATAAAAAAATATTTGTTGCTTATTATTATACATATACATATATTCCAAAAAAAAAACACCTTTAAAATATACTGTCAGCCAAATCGTTAGTGAGGGCCTTCCATTTTTTCGATAGCGGCCCATCACAGCGCGGCCCACCGGGAAAATTCCCGAACTCCCGGTGGCCCCATCCGCCCCTGTATATATATATATATATATATATATATATATATATATATATATATATATATATATATATATATATATATATATGTATATCCACAATAACTGCCGTAAAAATACTCCAATCTTTATGAAACTTGGTACAAAAATCGGTCTTTGGGATAGCTTGGATGAGTTCGTTGGCCAGACTGGTAGGGCCAACACTTTTGGAATAAGAGCTGAAGAAATGTTAAAAAAAATCATTTTCAATATTACATTTGCTTAGATTTTGATGAAAATTAAAATAACAGTAGAGCCAGTAGATCCTCTATGACCCAGAAAAAATATCATCAAAATCGGTTCATTGGATCGCAAGAAAAATGCAAAAATCTCTTTTAGCGAATTTTTTTAAAAAAAATTAGCTAATGACGAGATCCTCACTTTTGAATTTCCGAAAAATTTTTGCACAGAAGTTCGTTTTGGAACCTCAGGAACCCATATCCACCGTTCGTTAAAATTTTTATATATATATATATATATATATATATATATATATATATATATATATATATATATTTATATATATATTTATATATATATTTATATATGTATATCCACGATAACTGCCGTAAAAATACACCAATCTTAATGAAACTTGGTACAAAAATCGGTCTTTGTGATAGCTTGGATGAGTTCGTTGGCCAGACTGGTAGGGCCAACACTTTTGGAATAAGAGCTGAAGAAATGTTAAAAAAAATCATTTTCAATATTAAATTTGCTTAGATTTTGATGAAAATTAAAATAACAGTAGAGCCGACCATTCTCTATGACCCAGAAAAAAAATCATCAAAATCGGTTCGTTGGTTCGCAAGAAAAATGCAAAAATCTCTTTTTTGAGTATAAGCAGTAAAATCGATTATCTCAGGTGGCTATATGTTCTCTGACTATTGATATTAGAAAAAAAATTGAATATCGCGGGGGGGCAACTAATTTTGACAGTTAATATTAGACGCAAGGCCTGCTAGAGAATTACGCTTGAAAAAATCAAGCAGGCCTTGATTAGACGTATTAGACAAACAAGAAACATCATTATTATTTTTTTTTTAGTGTTTCTTATTGTTTGTGGATTAAAAGTATTTTTCAATAAAAATCATAAATATTAAAATAACATCGGGGAAATGAATTTATTAGTTGATTCAATGTTATTAAAATATATTAATTGTCAGTATCATAAGAATGTTTTGCAATTAATATTTCAGTATGTAGATACATAAAAAAATTCGCTATATAAGGTACTTGCTGCCTTTGGAGATTTTTTTTTTGAGTATAAGCAGTAAAATCGAATATCTCAGGTGGCTATATGTTCTGACAATTGATATTAAAAAAAAAAATTGAAAATCGCAGAGAGCAACTAATTTTGACAGTTAATATTAGACAAACATAGGTCTAGTATCTAGTATGTTAATATTAGCATACTAGGGGCAGTATTCTGCTAATTCTTGAAGATCCGTTACCATGGTGATGAATCATCTATAGGAGACTCATCATCTAATACCGTCAGTCATCTACACCTTTTCCAACTGTAGTTCAGAAAGTAACAGATTAATTTCAGAAATCGTCAATTGTATTTCAGATTAGTAAAATGCGTTTCAGAAATCGTAAATTGTATTTCAGAAATGTAAAATGTATTTCAGAATTTGCGAAATGTAGTTCAGAAAAATTAAATAAATTTCAGAAAAGATTAATTTGTAATTTATTTTAATTTTCACTCAATTAAGACCCATAAAACAATAGATATAAAATATTTTTGTTATTAAAATTACAGAAATAATTTACTATTTTTGGTATAAGTGTCAGTTGAATCCAATCATCTTCAGTACTTCCCTTGAATATAAGAATTAAATGAATATAATTGAATAATCTGAAATACAAATGACGATTTCTGAAATACATTTGACTAATCTGAAATACAACTGACGATTTCTGAAATTCAACTTACAAATCTGAAATACAATTGACGGTTTCTGAAATAAAATTGACTAATCTGAAATACAACTGAAAATATCTGAACTACACTTGGAAAAGGTGTAGAACAGCGCTACCTATCGCACATTCTACAATTCATTATCTATAATAATTTGGTCAACTGCAATTGTATGTATCGTTAGTATGCTGTTATTACGGATTTTCGCAGAAATTTATAAACAATTGGTTTAATTAAACATTATGATGATCTAAATTCTTATAATTACCAAAATGTAAATACTTATTTACACTTGATAACGATTTCAGATCATTGGCAATCGAAAATTTGTGTATTATTTTGTGAATTAATTATAATAAAAACAATGGGAAAGTTCGACAAGTTGTTTCATTTAAAAATGCAATTTATCGTATCACCATATTAATTCTTTTAATTAAAACAATTCTTTATAAATTTTTGCGAAAATCCGTAATAACAGCATACTAACGATACATACAATTACAGTTGACCAAATTATTATAGATAATTAATTGTAGAATGTGCGATAGCAGGTAGCGCTGTTCTAGATGACTGTCAGATTTCTATTAGGTGACGCGTCTCCTATAGATGATTCATCACCATGGTAACGGACTATCAAGAATTAGCAGAATACCACCATAGATCTATGTAGACAAACAAATTTCAAACGAGTGAAATTTTATTAGTGTTTCTTATTGTTTGTGAATTAATAATATTTCAGCATGTAGATACATAAAAAAAATTCGCTATATAAGGTACTTGCTGCCTTTGGAATTTTTTTTTTCTTTTGACAATGTACTACGCAAGTGTCTGCGTAGTACCTCCACTAATTTAAATTACGACCCGCCGCTGGTTTGTACTAGCAATTCTACACTTGTAGAGTGTGAAAATTTCAAATTAACGAATATTTAAATGATTTCATAAGAAAATAAGCAAGGTACTCTTCCAATAGTATTACCATCGAAATACCCATTAAATTATCTATAAACTATAAATTGTGTAACCAAATAATTATTTTTAATTGGTCTAGATAACAAGTGAATTTTCAGAGAATTTTTCATGATAATTCATTTAATTCATACCAAAAATTGGATGTTTCAACCAAACGAGAATTTGTGTATCAAATATTCACATTCTCGGGCAAAAGATATAGTTCAACTTCTTAATTAACTACTTATATGATCAATTAATTATTTAATAATTTTCAGATGCTGAAACAACATATCGTATCGATTTAGATAAATTACATTTATTACCAAGTTATACAATACAAACGAAATTTTTAAGTGTACGTCCATTACCGAAGACAGCTTTACATAATGAAATGTTTGAAAAATTATATAATTTTACACATTTTAATGCTGTACAAAGTCAAGTTTTTCATTGTTGTTATAATACAGACAATAATATATTATTAGGTGCACCAACTGGTAGTGGTAAGACTATAGTGTCGGAGATTTGTATTTTAAGACAATTCACCAGAAGGCCAGATTTAAAAGTAGGTTATATATTAATAATTATTTAGCAGCGGGATCGGAAATTGATTTCAGATTGCCGCACGACTATCGTCAGCGCATGCTATAGACATATACGTGACTGTCGATATTTAATGTAATCGTAATTTGTAAATTTGTATTTTATCAAGTACTTGAACCCACCTACTCGCTGCGCTTGTAAAAATCCAGCTACAGTAGACCGCCAGTTTACTGTTTGTGACATCGTTCACTCATTTCATCAACTACGTTGAATGATTGTAGTGTTATAATCGCAAAAAATAAACTTCATTGGGAGGTCAATGGGGATCGAATGCGATTGGAAAGCGCTTATATTAAATTTAGTTCAGAGCAGTGACGTCAGGAGTGCGGAAATGCGTGCAAATCCCGCTGCTAAATCATTATACAATATACTATATACAGGATGTTTTTTTTTCTAATGTTATCAGATCTTATGAAGCTCCTGTTAGTTGGCAAGTGATTGAAAAAATATTTCAGGGATTTTGGGGGAGTCTCTGGAGAGCATTTTAGCAAAATTAGAACCCTGTAGCTCATTTTCCAAAACTATTCAAAGACTTAAAATGACTCGAGGATTCACTCAATAGTGATTTTTTTGTTTTTCTTCATTATATTCTGGAAATAGTGGAAATGTTTTGCTTTTTTTTAAAGAAAAAGAAAAAAATCACAGTTGTGAGGGTCTACGAATCTTTTTTACTCGTTTTACTGGTTTTAGAAATTTTCGACATTGCCCAAGACGATCGTTTTTCGACCAACTTCCAAATGAGCTACGAGGTTTTAATTTTGCTAAAATTGTCTGCAGACCCTCGCCCAAATCATTGAAATATCTTTGGAATCTCGTGCCAACATTAAAAAAACACTCTGTATTAAAATAATAATAATAATTATACATTAATTATTGAAATTGTTTACAGGTAGTTTATATTGCACCAATGAAAGCATTAGTCCGTGAACGTGTCCGTGATTGGACTGAAAAATTTGAGAAAATTTCGAAACGTATCGTCGAAGTTACTGGTGATATAACACCACATTCATCCTTAATCCGTTCATCAGATATAATAATAACAACACCAGAAAAATGGGATGGTATGAGTCGAAATTGGTTACAAAAAGATTTTGTTAAACAAGTTGGTTTAATTATAATTGATGAAATACATCTATTAGCTGAAGATCGTGGTCCTGTTTTAGAAATTATTGTATCACGTATGAATTATATTAATAGTATAAAAAATGCTAAAGTACGTATTGTTGGTTTATCAACGGCAATGGCAAATGCTGGTGATTTAGCTAATTGGTTAGGCATTGAACGGAAAGGATTATTCAATTTTAGTTCATCAGTACGTCCAGTACCATTAGAAATACATTTACAAGGTTTTTCAGCAAAGAATTATTGTCCACGTATGGCGACAATGAATCGTCCAGCTTATCAAGCAATCTGTCAATATGCTCCAAATAGTCCAACATTAATTTTCGTATCATCACGTAAACAAACTCGTATAACATCATACGATTTAATTAAATGTTTATTGAGCGATACAAATCCACAACAATGGTTACATTGTCAACAAGATGAAATGGATTCAATACGTCATCAAATCATCGATAATGATTTAAGTTATTTATTATGTTTTGGTATTGGTATCCATCATGCTGGTTTACAAGAGACAGATCGACGAATTGTTGAGAATTTGTTTGTACAACAGAAAATTCAAGTTTTAGTAGCTACAGCAACATTGGCATGGGGTGTTAATTTTCCAGCACATTTAGTTATTATTAAAGGTAATGAAACTGAATATTATTATACCGGGTGATTCATCTTAAATGAAAAGTTCTAATGATAATCCCCATTATTTGGCGAACATATCAAATATTATTTCAAGGATTTATAGAGGGGTTTCCATAGAACAAAGTTAGGGTCTTGTAATTGGAAAAAAATGAAAAAACGCATTTTTCACTATCCGGTTATACCCGTGAAAGGACTAAGAATGACTAGAAGATGATCTTAAAATAGTTTTTACTTGGTTTTCATCACTGGATCCTTGTGAAAGTGGGAACACTGATCTTCCGACATCTTTATCAATGAGGAGGTCATTTACCTATTTTAACTCAATGGGGGAAATTTTTTTTTTTTCTTAAGAAAATCGTTGATGTTGAAAACATTAGAAACAAATAAGACTAGCCATCATTTCATCTAAGAAATACACACATCTGTCCGAACGTTTGCAGACAGTGGCGTAGAGGTATTTGACTAGTACCTTAATAAAGAATGAATATAGCAGTTGTTATTCTGCAAAGAGCAGATTTGTTGAAAAATAAAACAATACACGGAAAAAAAGGACAAAACAAGACACTTCTCAATGCTAAGGTGGTTAGGTTGTAGAAAACCAGCTGGTTGTAACGCCGCTGGACTCAAACCTTCTCTAAAAATTTAAATATAGACGCGTTTGATTTCTTAGATGAAATGATGTCTACGTGATTTTTATTATTTTTATATTAAGGGCAATCACAATAAGAGCAATAAACATAGAATCAACATAAACAATCTTACCCTATCAAGTTAAAAATCGTAAACAACACTAGATGCATTCATTTTTTTCGACAATCTATCTCCACAGCGTTTTTTTATCAATTCTTCAAAGATACAAATGAAAAAATATCATACATTGGTCTACGAGCCATTCTTAATTGGTTTATACGTGTTCAGCTCAATCTTAAAAACCGTAAGTTTGTCCAAAACGAGCGTTTCTTGAACCAACTTTCCAATGAACTACAAGGCCCTAACTTTGTTTAAATATTCTCTGAGACTCTCCCTCCCCACAAATCCTTGAAATACTTTTCGAATCGCGCGCCAAATAATGGGAGTTACCATAAGGACTTCTCATTTAATTTGAACCACCCGATATATTATGGCTATGTGGGGTGTACAACAGTATTTCACTTCACAGTTGGCTATGCCTTTGATTACATAGTATAGTAATTTGGTTCACAATTGACATTTGCTAATGTATTTTTCAAGTGGCTCAACCGAATTACGATACTACGTAACCAAGAGCACAGGCAACTGTACAAGAAGATATGGTAATAGATCCGGTATATACATAGAACCGGTGGTAACTTACCTCGCAGTTGTTGGCTATGCTGTTCTTACGTAGTATCCTAGCTTTGTTCGGCCGTTTGCCGGTAATGCAGATTACTAAATAGACTATCGACTGAAACAAATGTCAAACGTCGGTAATTTATGACAGTAAGCTACATTACCGACAAACGATCGAACAAAGTTACGATACTACATAAGAAAGGCATGACTAACTGCGATTTAAATTACCATGGTAGATTCGATATGTCTTACCATAGTGGTATTCTCAATAGATTGGTCCCGTCCATGTCCGTTCTTTGTCAAATCACATGTTTCATGAATAACAGACAGAGATACCAAATCCACAAAACACATCTGGTTATTGTGATTATTTTAGAAGGCTGGGTGATAATATCCGCCATCATTTTTAATTTCTAAACCACCTATGTTCTCTCTGTCTCTTTCTAACTAATACTACTATGTAAGTAGTACAGATGGGCGGTACCAATGTTTCTCCTATGTATTTATTGAGAATACCACTACGATATAATTATTATAACATAATATATGTATGTATATATTTTTTTTGTGTTAAAGGTACTGAATATTATGATGGTATAACGAAACGTTATGTTGATATGCCTGTTACTGATATTTTACAAATGATGGGACGTGCTGGCCGTCCACAATATGATACTAGTGGTGTTGCATGTGTTTTCGTCCAAGAAAATAAAAAGAATTTCTATCGGAAATTCTTATTTGAACCATTTCCAGTTGAATCAAATCTATTAAATGTATTACCTGAACATGTAAATGCTGAAATTGCTAATGGTACAGTTACATGTAAGATGCAATTAATTGATTTAATATGTTCAACATTCTTCTTTCGACGTCTATTAGTCAATCCGACTTATTATCAATTAAATATCAATGATGATAATAATGAACAGAAAATAGATGCAAATAATTATTTAAATGAATTAGCTGATTCGGTAATTAATCGTTTAAATGAATTAAAATGTATTGAAATTAAATCTGGTGATATTTCTGATTTTTATCAAATAACATTCTTAGGACAATTATCAGCACAATATTATCTATCATGTAATACTTTATTATATTTAGATCAGAATTTAAGTGATCGTACAACATTTGATGATTTAATCTATAATATTTGTAAAGTTGATGAATATAAATTGTTTCCAGTACGCCATAATGAGGACAAAATCAATAAGTAAGTGTGTCCCAAAATTGTTGATTTCATATAGTTAAATAAGAGTGTACACTGGCGATCAAATAAATGAGACCACCTCATATGCAACTGTGTGAATCACAATGTAACAATTTTAACAGGTCAGAAATCGGTAGGAAAAATATTCTCAAACAGAAAAAGGGGTTGGGGTTACTGATGCCATTTTGGGTGGTTACCTGAATAGAAAGATAGTTTCTACAAATTTGTTATGGTTGAAACTAGCTCCAACCTGATTCACACTATCGAAAATATGTATGTGAAATTTTCGCTCAAGACTCGGTTCTTTTTTTTTGATCGCCAGTGTACAGGGTGGACCATTTTCGATGGTATTTGAGGATATCTCATATAAGCAATGATGGAACAAATTAATTGATAAACTGATAAGACATTCTGGTGCTACTTTTTCATGGCTAATCAGATCGTGTGATTAGATTTTGGCTATGTTCTTTTGTTTTCGTGCTATTTAACTTTTTTCATTTTTTCACTATTTTGAAGACGCTCTATATCTTGTAATCTTTTAAGAAAATGAAACTTTTTTTGGTTGCTTTTAACAGTTTTTGATGCAGATTTTATCCATTTTATTAAATTTTGAATAAGTCTTAGCATTCTTGAGATAGTGAAAAAATGAAAAACGTTGAATAACTCGAAAACAATAGAACATAGTAAAAATTTAATTACACTATCGGATTAGCCATGAAAAAGTAGCACGAGAATGTGTTATCAGTTAATTTGTTCTATCACTGCTTATACGAGATATCCTCAAATACCATCGAAAACGGTCCACCTTGTACAATGCTAATTCATCTCGTAGTTGGCCATATTTTTGGTTACATAGTGTCGTAGCTTTATTCATGCTTTATTACAATTGATATTTGTTAATGTCATTTTCAAGTGGCTGAACAAGGCTACGACGTTACGTCGTAACGAAAGGCATGGCCAACTGTGTGGTGAAATACTGTTATGCACATAGGTATACAGGTAAATTCCATTTCATTAGAGACATGGGAGAAACATTGATCCCGCCCATATCCCATCTTTGTCAAAATCAAATGTTTCATGAATAACAGACAGAAATACTAAATCCACAAACCAGATCTGTTTATTGTTATCTTTTAAAATAGAAAGTTTTCAAGGTTCTTTCGTACAAAAGAAATTGCTGTGTTTGGTCAAAGGACTAAGGATGGGTGGTAAAATCCGCCATCATTTTTAATTTCTATACCATCTACGCTCTCTCTGTCTCTTTCTAACTAATATGTAAGTAGTTTAAATAGGCGTGGCCAAAGTTTCTCCAATGTTCCTAGCGCTAGGTCACCGTACTGTATGTACATTATGTAGTTATACAGTGTTTTTCAGGTAATGATGGTACATGTCAGCAAATACGCTATAACTTTTTTAATTATTAATAGAATTGCTAATTTCAAAAATTCAAAGACAACTAAATATAAAAAAAAAATCTCCAAAGGCAGCAAGTACCTTATATAGCGAATTTTTTATATATCTACATACTGAAATATTAATTGCAAAACATTCTTATGATACTGACAATAAATATATTTTAATAACATTGAATCAACTAATAAATTCATTTCCCGTAATACGTTTAATCAAGGCTTGCTTGATTTTTTCAAGCGAAATTCTCTAGCAGGCCTTGCGTCTAATATTAACTGTCAAAATTAGTTACCCCCCGCGATATTCAATTTTTTTTCTAATATCAATTGTCAGAACATATAGCCATCTTAGATACGTGATTTTACTGCTTATACTCAAAAAAGAGATTTTTGCATTTTTCTTGCGATCCAATGAACCGATTTTGATGATTTTTTTTCTGGGTCATAGAGAATGGTCGGCTCTACTGTTATTTTAATTTTCATCAAAATCTAAGCAAATGTAATATTGAAAATGTTTTTTTTTAACATTTCTTCAGCTCTTATTCCAAAAGTATTGGCCCTACCAGTCTGGCCAACGAACTCATCCAAGCTATCCCAAAGACCGATTTTTGTACCAAGTTTCATTAAGATTGGTGTATTTTTACGGCAGTTATCGTGGGTATACATATATATATATATATAAATATATAAATATATATATATATATATATATATATATATATATATATATATATATATATATATAAAAATTTCAACGAACGGTGGATATGGGTTCCTGAGGTCCCAAAACGAACTTCTGTGCAAAAATTTTTCGTAAATTCAAAAGTGAGGATCTCGTCATTAGCTAATTTTTTTAAAAAAAATTCGCTAATAATATTTTCCTTTTGAGAAACTAATTTTTCTTTGGAAGAAAAAAATTAAAAATTTCTGAAAATTGAAATAGCTGACTGACCTGTTTTTGAGAATCTAGGTCGTGTGATTCCTTTCCCTAGAAATCATAAATTTAAAAAGTAGTGAACGATATAATAAAGTTTGAAAGATGTTCAATTTTGTCAATTCGATCCATAGAACATCTGTTTCTGTTATTCAATTCTTTCATTTACTCTGTCTTGTTTACTTTTTTCAAAAGTTTTTACATTTTTCTTGCTTTTTAAATTTATTACAAGTAAATTTAGGAATACGCTGACCTAAATTTATAAAGCAGAGTATTCACCCCTCTCAATATTCACATTTTTTTTATTCTTTCTTGCATAAGGAAGTTAATTTACAAAAGGAAAATGTTTATAATTTTTTTTGTTTGTAGTTGATTTTGAATTTTAAAAATTAGCAATTTTCATTCAATATTACGTAATTTCCAAAGGTTTACGTCAATTAATCCTATATTTAAAAATCGTAAAGTGGCGCTTTCACCTCCCATAGACAGCTTATGTGTTCCCCTTCAAGTTCTTATAAAAATTCTTTTATTCTATAAACAAATGAAATAATTATAGCTAATTTACTGCAATGACCATATTTACTTGAAAAACTCTGTATACGTACCTATACTACATACAAGATGACCTGAGGGTTCGTAATTGGTCCATAATTTTTTTGGTGTTCAATTGTATATCGAAATGCTGTTTCTTTACCCAGTAGGTGTGTACTTATATTTCACATTTAAAAAATGTTTTTATTGTATGTATACCGGCTGTCCGTAAGACCCTATAATGATGTAGAGAGTGTCCAGCCTGGAAGTATACAATTTGCCAGTTGACCAAAATAATAGAGTAATTCGAATAATATTTCAAGGATGTCTAGGATAGTCTCTAGAGAACATTTTAGAAAAATTAGAACCTTGAAGCTTATTTAAAAGTTTTATACAATGTAGCAATTTTCAAAAATCAACAACACACTTAAAACGATTTAAAATAACTTGAGGATCCTCTCAAAATAGACTTTTCCTTGTTTTTCCCCCAAAGAATTCTAGAGAAAATGCAAAAGAATGCTACTTTTTCCAAACGAAAATGGGAAAAAAAAGAAAAAAAATCAATTTTGGGAGGATCCTCGAGTCATTTCAAGTCGTTTTAAGTGTGCAGCTACTCGGTAAATATCGCGACATTATCAATGAAGTGTGTTTTTTGGCTGACTTTCAAATGAGTTAAGAGTTCCTAATTTTGCTAAAATGTTCCCCAATAAATTTTTAAAATATTATTCAAGTGGCTCTATTCAGTGCCGGCGCTAGGCTCGAAGACGCCCCCCCCCTGCAAAGTCGAAATAGGCGCCCCTAGTCCCTACCTAAACGCTATTTATTTGTTCATATTTTAATTTTTTGTTGCAGCCATATGGATCACAGTTTAGAATTCGAATTTGTTTTAATAATTACAAAATTAGCCATTACATTCTTAATGTCATAGTTAATGAAATTCTTAAGACTATTGCAAAATATGAAACAGATAAATTGTTGGAAATTATAAACTTAAGAATATGTATCTAAATGTAATGATATTTTTCGATTATAATTATAGAGAACTGAGCTGCAGATAGTCCACTAATCATCTAAACGCATATTTCAGTATTTACAAAAAGACGCTTTATTCCCTCTAAGGGCTCAACTCTTGTTTATTTTAAGAAAAAGTACAACTATAAGAATATACAAGGGCCCAGACTAAAATCTTGCGGGAAGGGGGGCAAATTTCAAGTTACGCTACTGGTTAATTGACGAGCGATTCGAAAAATATTTCACAAATTTGTAAAGGGGACCTGTGGACAATTAAAAAAAAATTAGAATTTTCGTAGCTCATTTGGAAGTTGGTCAAAAGACACTAAAACGAACTAAACACGTAAAGAGACTACGAATGACTCAAAAATCCTCTCAGCATTGATTTTTTACCATTTACTTCACTGCATTTCATAAAAAAAAAATGTGGAACATATCCACTTGTTTCAGAACAAAATGGAAAAAAGAAAAAAATCAATGTTGGAAGGATCCTCAAGTCTCAAGTCAAAGTTTTTAAAAAGCGTCGCATGGCCAGAAACAAGGTTTTTTTATTAACTTCTAAATGAGCTACAAAGTTCGAATTTTGCTAAAATGATATTCAGGGACTGCCTTACAAATCTTTAATTTTTTTTTTTTTTTGAATCGTTCGCCATATAATAGGACTTACCATAAGAACAATGTGGTCCCGTGTGAAAAGTCCTGTAGATTATAAATGGCGCCCTTAAAAATACACTACAGTTACTAGATATATACAGTACCGCAATATCCGCCATATTGGTGCAAAAATTTATGGGGACATTTGAATTTTAAACTATAAGTTGGTGACGTTGAGCGGTGAATTTAAAATCAAGCTATCTAACTCCATGACAGATTATTGAGTACAGCCAATAGAATGGCCGATTATTACAAATGCCGCCATATTGGTGCAAAAATTTGGTTTCTCTCTCTAACACATTGGCCCATAGAATTGCGGTACTGTATGTATTTACTAACTGTAAAATACACATAAAAGAAGCGCCCGCCTGTAATAAAGACCTTGAAGGCGTGCTTACGCCGACCCTGGCTCTATTATTTTGATTGAATTGGACAAATTTGATACTCTCAGAATGAACAGCCTGTATACATGCAATGTGTCTGTTTTAAGTGTGGTATATTCTTTTGAAACTCCTACTAGTTGATGAACGATTCGAATAATATTTGAAGGACTTATAGGGGCTCCCTGGAGATCATTTTAGTAAAATTAGAACCTTGTAGCTTATTTGGAATTTGATCAAAAAACGCTCGTTTTATACAATGTCGCGATTTTCAAATATCAACTACACATTCAAAACGACTTAAATTGAGGATCCTCCCAAAATGGATTTTTTTCGTTTTCCTCCATTGTATTTTAGAACAAATGAAAATGTGTCGCATTTTTTCTAGAATATAGGTAATGGAGATTAACGGAAAGAAATCAACGTTGGGGGAGGGTCTTTGATTGATTTTTGCAGTTTTACGTATTTAGCTCATTTTTAAAAATCGCGACATTGTCCAAAACTAGTGTTCTTGGACCAACTACCAAATGAGCTTCGAGGTTCTAATTTTACTAAAATGCTCTCTGGAGGTCCACCTATAAATCCTTAAAATATTATTCGAATCGCTCGCCAACTACTAGGTGGTTCAGAAAAATCGAGAAAATTTAAAAAACGAACAAACACAGTATAGGTAAAATTATGAAAAATACAAAACTAAACGTAAGTTCACTTCACGTTCAAATCATTATCCAACAGACATACGATTGAAAATTTTAGAATAACTTGTACCGGATGTACCACGATATTTGCTCTCTTAGTTGGCTGTGCTTTTGTTTGCGTAGTATCGTAACTTGGTTCACATTTGACATTTTTTAATGTATTTTCCAAGTATCTGAACCAAACTACGATACTACTTGAACAAAATTATAGCCAACTGCGGGAGGAAATACCGTGGTACAGCAGGTAGTTTCAGCAAATAGTACACTTACTGGGTGATGGAAACTGGATCTCGATATGTATATTGAATATCAAAAGAAAAGCTATGGAGTAATTATCCACCTGTATACAGGGTTATTCACGTCCAGCGAGATTTTTTTGTTGCAACTCCCATTATTTGGCAAGCGATTGGAAAAATATTTCAAGAATTTCTAGAGACCAAAATTAGAACCTCGTAGTTCATTTAAAAATTTGGTCAAAAAACATTCGTTTTTGGACAAAATTGGGATTTTCCAAAAAGGGCAAAGCATGCAAAACGATTAAGAGTGGTTTGGAGGCTGGCCCTCCAACAGTGATTTTTTTTTGTTTTTCTTTGAATTCCACAAAAAATGCGAAACATTCCCATCTAACGTTCCCAATAAAATTAAGAAAAAAGCAAAAATCAATGTTAGGAGGATTCCCTAATCATTCTTAGTCGTTTTACATGTTTACCTCGTTTTAAAAGTCCAAAACGAGCGTGTTTTGACCAACTTCCAATTGAGCTACTAGGTTCTAATACTCTCCAGTTACCCCACTACAAGTCTTTGAAATACTTTTCGAAACACTCACCAAATAATGAGAGTTGTCATAAAGACTTTTCGTCAGCCATTTTTAACCCTGTATGATTTTTAAATGTCTACTAATTTCTGAATTTCTTGTAGAAATTTATCAATGGATTTACAATTAAGAACGACTCTCCCTTACGATTCACCACATTTAAAAGTTTTATTATTGGTAAAATGCTATTTGTACGATAAGAAATTACCAAATCAAGAGTATGTATTGGATTTGAAAACAGTATTCGATCAAATCATACGAATAATTCAAGCAATGATCAGTTTAACAACATATAAAAATTGGTTACAAACAACAATTAAATTAATCTATTTAGAACAAATGTTGATACAAGGTGTAACAATTAATCAAAATCCAATATTAATATTACCAAATTTCACAAAAGAAACAATAAATCTATTGAAATATCAATTGATTAATAAACAAATGATTGGTAATCAACAAGAGAATTTAACTTTAATTAAAGTGTTATTATTATCAAGACAATATAGAACGAAATTTAATCATATCATCTATGATATTTTTGATAAGAATCGTGGTGATGAGATTTCAAAAGTTTTAAATCGTATACCAATATTATTTATAGATTTTACAATTAAACAAATCGATAATAATAATGATGATAATAATATCACATATAATATTAACGAAACTGATAAATTTATTGAAATTGATTGTATTAAAATAAATAGTTCGTTATTATTTGAATTTCAAATAAAACGTGATAGTAATTCAAATAATTTCAATGTTTATAGTCGAAAATTCAATAAACAGAAAGAAGAATCGTGGTTTTTTATTATCAGTAATGATAATAATGATGAATTATTGAGAATGCAACGATTTACAATAAAGAAAACGAAGAATGTTGATGTACAAATTGATACACCACAACAACGAGGTTTGTATACCCGTTAATTAAATTCAATGGTTTATTAATTTATTTAAAAATTTTAGGGATTTATTGGTATTCTTGTTATTTTATGAGTGATTCCTATATTGGTCTAGATCAAAAATTAACATTCCGTATTAAAGTGGTCGATTAATATTTATTTATTTGTTTAATAAGAATTGCAATAATAATAATAATTTAATCAATTTGATCAAATTTTATAACCTCTGTAGCTAAATCCAAATTTTCTGCCTATAAACTCAACAACTCTCAACATTTTATCGAAATTAGAGCCTTGTAGCTCATTTCTAAGTTGGTCAAAAAACGTTCATTTTGGATAAGGTCTCGATTTTAAAAATGGAGTTACAGGCACAAAACGGCTAAAAATGACCCGGAGACCCCCCAACATTCATTTTTTTATGTTCTTCTCCATTGCATTCTAGAAAAAAATGCGAAACATTTCTACCTGTTCCAGAATAAAATTGAGAAAAACGAAAAAGTGTCAGTGTTGGGGGGGGGGGAATCTGCTAGCCATTCTTATTGTTAGTCGTTTTGCGTGCTTTGCTCGCCTTTGAAAATTGCGACATTGTCAGAAACGATAGTTTTTTGACCAGCTGTCCAGTGAGCTGCAAAGTCCTAATTTTGTTAAAATGTTCCAGGGTCCATGGACGGTCGACATAAGTACGAGATTTCAAAAAAAAATCGCAAGTGAT
This sequence comes from Mylabris sibirica, assembly GCA_039776855.1. NCBI lineage: Eukaryota > Metazoa > Arthropoda > Insecta > Coleoptera > Meloidae > Mylabris > Mylabris sibirica. The sequence continues at coordinate 2,056,007 of CM077840.1, forward strand.
CAAATCGGTGGAACGGGCTGGCAATTCCCAATTGCCCCTTATTGGGCTGAGACGCCCTGGGAAATGTTTCCTCAAAAGAGCCATTCCTGTTTGGAAAAATGACGCTGAAGCCTAGCTTGTCAAGTCGTCGAAAAAAAATTCCTCCAGCATGTTGACATCACCGGCCGAATTTACTATGACTGTGACCTCATTTTCGTAAAAAATCCCATCTGAAGAAATTGCACACCACACTGTGACTTGGTGAATGTAAAGGCCTCTGATGCAATTCTCCGGGATTAGTGACAGTCCAGTAGCGCATATGAGAATGGACTTCATCACTGCGTCATCAGCAACATTTTCAAGGAACACCTCACATGCGTTCCGCCGAAAATCGATATCCTGTTCTGAGTCTTTCTGAGCAATTGCCAACTTGTACGGATGTTAGTGAAGGCTACTATGAAGAATTCGCCTCAATGAACGATCAGAACGCGTGATGGCAACTGACTGGGTAGTGAACAAAATTTTATAACTAATTGTAAGACTCCCGAATGAGACCACTCATGCCCCACCACGAACCTTACAGCCTGAATGGCGCAAATTTAAAAAAAAAAGAAATTATGTTGCCGAATCCTTTATTATAATCCTTTGCTACTCGGTTTATTCTCTCAGAAATGCCTTTAACGTATGTTATAGTCAGGAGAGAAGATGCATTTTGTGCTTCATTACTTTCTACATGGTTTCGGCTATGACTGTATCTTTGGATGGTTTCGATTAGTAACTTTTTGGAGTTATCATTTTTCTTTGTAAGTTCATAATGTTAATTTTATCGTCTAGAGTTTGTTGGTCGCTACACAGGCTAATTGCACGTTTGTATAATGTTTTCACTATTCCTTGTTTTGGGAGAGTGGTCAGTATCTTGGTGTTAGTACAGTTAGTACTGTCCCATGTGCGTTGATTCCCTGAATAACTAATTGTCAGTTTTGATTGTCCCTTAATGGCCGTATTTATAAACCGATCTTGAGACCGTTTTGGAGCTTGAGCTTGGCCTTGAGGCCATAATATGTAACCAAACCAAGATTGGGTTGTAGCTGCCTTGAGACGAGCTTGAGTTTTGCAGAAAGTGCGCGTGCGCACAAAAAGAAAGACGTGACCCTATAAAATGTAACTAGAATTCGCCAAGTTCTCAACCCTCCATATACTCAATCCTGACTTTCGCCGAGAATTCCCGAAACAAGACATATAAACCAGAACTCGTGCTTGGAAGTTAGACTTGAGATCGAGTATGAGATCGGTTTATAAATACGGGCATTAGATCTATCCACAAGTAGGTACGTCTAAAAATGGTAAGCAACAATCTTTTTCCCTTGTGAAATTAATAGTATAGGTCTTATATGTATTATTGAGATGGATCAGGAGTGCTTCAAGTTCTGAGTCGGTTCCATTTCAGACAATAAATTTGTCCTGAGTCTGAGATTGGTGTATAAATACAGACATTAGTCTTGCTTCGGGAATTTTCGGCGGCAGTCAGGATTGAGTATATGAGGGGTTTAAAACATGGCGAATTCTAATAACTCTTGACAGTGTCACGTTTTTCTTTTGGTGTAAACGCGCACCTTCTGTAAAACTTGAGCTCGTTTCAAGGCTGACACAACCCAATTTTGGTTTGGTTCCATAGTCTGACCTCGAACCCAAACTTAAGCTTCGAAACCGTCTCAAGTTCGGCATTAATTGCGGTCGAAATTTCGATTTTCAGTTCAGTTTCGGTTCAAAACCTTGGTATTCAAGATATAAACGATTGCTGAAACGACAAAATTTTCACTTTTTGCTTATACCTCGAAAACAAAAGAAAATAACCCACTTTTGCTTTTACAATTAAACTAGTCGGAAACAAGTTTTGATATTTGTGCCATTAGTTTTTTTTCTATATTTTCTTGTTACCGAAATAGCCTATAGTCAGTGGCGTAACTACCGTATAGCAAGAGTAAGCAACGCGTAGGGGCCATGTCACCCTAGGGGGCCCTTGCTTGTTCTCTATCTGCATTTCTTTTTAAATATAATAGATAGAATAGGACAAATGCATACGAAACAATTCATGTATTCGAACAGTTGTCGATCACAATTCGGGAACAGCTACGTAGGGTGCAGCTTTGAGGGCCCAAAACTATTTCTTTCTTAAAGGCCCAAAAAAACGTAGCTACGTCACTACCTATAGTTGCATCTAATTTAGTTCACCCTGTACTTCTTATTTTTTTTATTGAAAATAAAATAATAAATAGAGTGTCTAGTTCAATTAGAGGATTAAAATCCACGTTTTTCAGTTTAATTATCTTGTGATTTATTAAAAATTCAAAGATTGAACTTACAATAAAAAATAATAGCATAATAAATCATTCGTGTATTTCTCTAAATTTAACATATTACCACATAAAAAATTATGAAAAGTTAACTTAACTTTTAGTACAATTAATAATTCAATAATTTTAAGGCATTATTATGTCCATCTCTTGTCCACTTTTACTAGACGATTGTTGTTTCTTATTATTAAACTGAGAAGGTAAAAAATTTTTACATTTCTCTATGATTAAAATAATTGAAATAATTATAAGCAAGATACATGCAAATACTAATAAATAATTGGTGATTGCTGTCTTCTCTCTAGCTTCTTTTATTTCCTTTTGAACCTCAACTTCGCTCTCGGCACTGTCCATCATCAAATCTTCTTTAACATCTCTTGTTGTTGTTTTAACTTCTTTTTCAGCATCATTATTTGGATTTTTAACAAATTTATTTTCACAATTCGTTGTCTCGTTTGATTCTCGACCCTTTTTGCTTTGAAAACTCTTCTCAAACCAGTTTTTTTCATCTATACAATAATTCCCCTTAATATTTGTTACATTATATTGATTACCTTTCATTATAATTAAAGTCTTACTCTGTATAATAAATTGCGTAAATATCAAACAAGACATTTGATTGCCTTCTAAATAAATTTTTATTTTATTTGAAGTATTAAGTGATAAAGTCTTTGCTGTATCAATGTAATTCACATTATTATAGCTTATATTTACAGTTATTAAATTATCAATATTGAAAAAAATACCTTCATTAAATGTTGTTAATTGATTATGTGATATTGATAAATATTTGAGACTATGTAAACAAGCAAAAATTTCTGAATCTAATGTTGAAATCTTATTAAATGATAAATCTAAAATTACTAAATTGTGTAAATTTTTAAAACATCCAATTTCTAACTGAAAGATTTGATTATTATCTAAATATAAATATTCTAAACTGTATAAATTATTGAAAACATTTATTGAAATTTTTTCAATTTGATTAGTTTCTAAATGTAAACTTCTTAAATTTATTAAACCACTAAAGGTATCTTCTTCAATTGTAGTAATCTCATTAAAACTTAAATCTAATATTAATAAATTTACCAAATTGTCAAAATTATTTGTTTTTAAATCCTTAATCTTGTTATTATTCAATTTAAGTAGTGTTGAATTTCTAAGACCATTAAATGCTCCTATTTCAATAATCGAAATATTCTGATTAGATAAATTAAGTGTTTTTAATATTTTTAAACCATTAAAACCGTCTTGTTTCAATATTGTTAATCGTAATTATTTTCTAATTGTGAATTAATTAAATTAATTAAACCATTAAAAGTATTTTCTTCAATTGTTGTAATCTTATTGTAACGTAAATCTAATGTTGTTAATTTTTTTAATCTATCAAAAATGTTTGGATTTAAGGATGCAATCTCGTTATTTTTTAAATACAACATTTCTAAATCAGATATACTGTTAAATATGCCATTATTGAGATTTAAAATTTTATTGTAACTTAAGTCTAATGTACGTAAATTTGATAAACCATTGAAGGAAGATTTATCCATGTGTGTAATTGAATTATTATGAAGATCAAGATGATTTAGATTTGTTTTATAAAATGCGTCGCTGTGGATCTTTGTTAAATTTGTTGAAGTTGCTTTAAATCTTCTAAGATCCGGAATATCGAACATATTTGCTTTTATTTCTCTTAAAGATGTACTTTTTATTTCTACATCGACTCCATAACCACCTCCAAAAAGACTACGAGTATCGTTATTTGTGAAATTTTTACATAATACATAATATATGTAATCTTCATTAGACCATGCTTTATCACATGTTTGCAATGTTTGAGGAGAGAAAATGATAACAATCGAATATAAGTAAAAAATATGCCTAAAAACAGGATTATTTCAACTATACAGGGTTGCTGCTGTAAATATGCCAAATTCGTATGAAACTCCTAGTAGTTAGCAGGCGATTCGAATAATACTTTAAGGCTGAGTGTCATAGTCGCGGCGCAATTATCATTTACATGTAATTTCCATAAGAGAGTAAAACAAACATTTGTCTTAAACGATAACAGGTAGGTAAACAGGTAGGTAGCGGTAACAGGTAGACAATTATCTACCAAATTGCGCGAGTGGATTTTGGAAAATTTGCCAAGATTTTCTCTGTATAAGGAAAAAGTAACTTTTCGTGCTGAAACGAGTGGTTTGGTTAAACAAACATATCGGTGTGTACAAGTTAATAATTTTAATTATCGCGGTTATAAAAATATCGAGCAAAGTTCACTCTACAAAATTGAACAAGTCGATTTTCTATTTTCTTTGCTGTTTTTTTTATCAGCATGCAAAGTAATCTATTTTTCCGCAACTATGAATGAAATAACACGGACAGATATGAATTCGCATAGAAAGGTGGGAGAAGTGGGTTGTCTTTTGGTGGAGGCGCCGCTTCTATGACAGTCAGCCTTAAGGTTTACTGTCATAGTCACGGCGCCTCCACCAAAAGACGACCTAGTCTTTCACCACTTCTCTCTTTCTATGCGAACTAATGCCTGTCCGTGTTATTTCAATTCAATTTCGGGAAAAATAGTTTACTTTGGATGTACATTATGAAAAACCGGTAAAGAAAATTGAAAATCGAAACTCACATTTTTGTAGAGTGAACTTTGCTCGATCTTTTTATATACGTGACTATTAAATTAATCAACTTTTGCACAGGGAATTTTGTGTTTCGCCAAACCACTCGTTTCAGCACAAAAAGTTACTTTTTCCTTATCCTGTGAAAATCCTGTCGAATTTTCAAAAATACAAGCCCGTATTTTTGTATATGACTGCCTTTGGAATCGAATTGAACTATTTGCTGGTCGCTATCTGTTACCGTTTACGAGAAAAATGTGTTTTACTTTCTTAAATAAATAAAAATATAAATATAAGAGACGTGGGGGCGCAAGCGCCATCTAAAATTTAAGAAGCGTAATAACCACAGGTCTATCTTGAGGCAGGTTGTCCGTTAAGAATTTTCTAGGGTGGTCCGTGGAGAACATTTTAACACAATTAGAACCTCCTAGCTCATCGAAAAGTTGGTGAAGAAAACCATCCTTTCGAACAATGTTTGAATTTTTAAAAACGAGCAAAGTAGGCAAAACTACTAAAAGTGACTCGTAAACCCTTCTAAGTGTAATATTTTTCGTTTTTCTCCATTGCACACCTAGAAAAAAATGAGAAACATTCCTACCTGTTCTAGAACAAAATGCAGAAAAACGAAAAAAATCAGTCCTCGAGTCATTTTTAGTCGTTTTGCGTACTTTACTCGTTTTTGAAAATTCCGACATTGTCCAAAACAATCGTTTTTGTGACCACCATTGAAAAGAGCTACGAGGTTCTTATTTTGCTAAAACGTACACCGGGGCTTCTTATAGAAATCCTCTAAGTATTATTCGAATCGATCGTCAACTAATAGGAGTTTCATACGAATTTTTCATATTTGCAGAAACAACTATATACAGGGTGTGTCCTGGCAATGGGACATTAAAAGTATAAGAACTTTTAATTGATGGATGATTCTGAAATTTGGTATACAGCCATTTATCCATCTGAACTACCTTTGGAAAATATTTTCATTGTTCTATCAACCCCCATTATATGGGGTAGTGCGCCCTACTCTCTTATTTTAAATAGAATGTTATATTTTTTATTACATTTATGAGATCTTTGATGAAATCGAAGGGGACTTTGATAACATGACCCATGGTCTAGCGCTGAAAGTTTTTCAGATATTTTAACTTTTCATGAAATTTTTTATTTTGCAGTGTGTGATTGAAAAATTCATATTTTTTAAGATATTGCATTTGAAGTGTTAAAATTTGTAATTTAAGTAGTATCCAAAGATAGTTCAGATGGATAAACGGCTATATACCAAATTTCAGAAACATCCATCAATTAGAAGTTCTTTTACTTTTAATCTCCCATTGCCAGGACACACCCTGTATAGGGTGTTTGGTCTAACAATAAGTATGGTGAGTTTTAAGAAGCTCCTATTAGTTGACGAGCGATTCGAAAAATATTTTAAGGATTTGTAGGAGAGTCCTTAAGGAACATGTCAGCAAAATTAGAGCCTCATAGCTCATTTAAAAGTTGGTCAAAAAACGCTCATTTCTGACGATGTAGTGATTTTCAAAAACGAACTAAACACGCAAAACGACTTAGAATGACTTTAGGATCCTCTCAAAATTGATTTTTTTCGTTTTTCTCCATTTTATTCTGGAACAGGTGGAAATATTTCGTATTTTCTCTGGAATGCAATGGAGAAAAACGAAAAAAGTTAATGTTGGGAAGGCCTTTGAGTCATTTTTAGTCGTTCTGCGTGTTTTGTTGGTTTTTGAAAATTAAAGTTTTTATTTTGCTAAAAGGTTCCCTGGGGACTCTTCTACAAATCCTCAAAATATTTTTCGAATCGCTCGTCGACTAATAGAAGTTTAACACCCTGTATTTACATTAAATAAAAAACTTACCCTGAATTCATTTTTACGAGTTGTCAAAAATAATTCTTCATACGTAACACAAAATAATAAAGCTTAATATGTTTCTTTATAGAATTGACAACTTAGAATAATGTTTATCAAATCGTCTATTCAATTTATTTCTACGAAGTTTTATTTACAAGCTTGAATAGACCTTTTGTTTTATTTACTTTACTGCTAGCTTCCCATTATAGTTGTTCTAAACTAAAATAAATGTCGATGTACCCATATTTAAACCAGGGCATCGAACCTTTATTTTTTTCGTTCCGGTTTTCGTTCCGGTTCAATTTGAAAAAAAGTATCGGTTCAGTTCCGGTTTTCGTTCCTGCGAAAATAACGGTTTTGTTCCGGTTTTCGGTTTTCGGTTCAGTTCCAAGTGACTCATTTTCAAATTTTTAAATATAAACAATTAATTTTTAGCGTAAATTAATTAACAGCAACAACAACAAACCATTTCAAAGATCTTTTAAAGGCCTTTAAGATCCATATAATTTTAATTTTGAAAAATAATACCTATACGTAGTCAAAATTTAATATTTTTTATCATTGAGCGGAAAATTGGAAAAAATGATGAAAAGTGACATAAAGTCATCTAAAGCTTCAACCCCTAGCAAGTAATGATAGCGCAGTTTTCATTTTTAATAGCCCTTGTGAATCTCTATCATATAGTTTTTGAACTACTAAAAATATTCAACGGTTCCAGAGATATTTGGAAAAAACTGATTTTTCAGGGGTAACTTCAACCCTCAATATCTCCCTTAAACTTAAGTGTGAACACGAATGATAAAACCCGCATCCCTTAGAATAGAATGAACTACCTTTATACCGAAAATCATTAAAATCGGGAGTTTCGATCTCGGGTGGTTTACTTTATTTTCTTGGCAGGAGAGAAAGGGGAGACTGAAAGAAAAAACAGAAAAAATCGTGATAAAGTGGTATGCTTAAACCGAAAAAACCGGTTTTTGCTTTCGGTTCAGCTCCAGATTTCGCTCCGGCCAAAATTTCGGTTAATTCCGGTTTTCGGTTTTCGGTTCAGTTCCGGTTCGATGCCCTGATTTAAACAGATAACTCAACAACAATAGAAATTATCTTATTTTCTTGTTTATTAAATTGTTACAAACAGGGCAACGAACCGGAAATAAATTGAAACGGAAATTTAACGAAAATTTTGTCCGGAGCTGAACCGAAAACAAAAACCGGTTTTTTTTCAGTTCAAGCATACCACTTAACACGATCTTTTTCACTTTTCCTCCTGTCGAAGAGCTGAGTGAGCATACTTCAGGACATTTAAGGGTATGCTGGAACCGACATGAATTTTCCGACAATTTTCAATTTGTTTCCACAGAAAATGGCATTTTCTGGAAGTAAGAATGCTCTACAAACTAATTGGGAAATAAAAGCAAAATAATTATTTTTAATGGGTGCTTATAGCTCCTCAATACCTATGAATTGTTGGAAAATTTTCTTGTAACTTTTTAGATTTTTTTGGGCAGATGGAGCCCAAAAAATCCAATTTTTTAACATTGAAATTGTGGAAATTGCCTTTGTTTATCAAATTTTAACGCTTATATCAACTTCTATGGGAAACTGACAGTCTGATCGGAAAATTTCATGAAAATTCGGAAAGCGCTTTCAATTTGCTATATATTTTTCAACTTAAAGTGGAACATAAATAGTATTTTTGCGAAATTTCAGTCACTTTTAGGTATAAATTAACAAAAAAAAACATGTTTACAATTTTGCTCATTAATCAGAATTTCGTCAAAATTTTCCAAAAAGAAAAACTCCGTCGGAAGCACCGTGAAATGGCCGTTCCAACGCTAATTTACAAATTTTGATGTCTTAGAAGTTAAGCGAGATTTCGAAGATTAAAGATTGATAATTTATTGTCACTGAGTAAGGTATATATAGCCTTAAGGAGCCTATTGACTATTCGGCGTGCGAAAATTTATCGATTTTCAAACATCGATATATCGCTTATTTTTTCTAAAAAAAGAGCATTTCTAGGTGCATGCCCTGAAGCTTTCCATTAGAGAAAAGTGTGATAAAATTCTGAATGGCAGAGAAAACTGGCTAAAAAATTGTCAATATTATTGATTCTTAATTAAGTGACTTACATAGATGGCAAATTAAAAGAGCTTTCCAGATCTTCAAGAATCTTCCTGATATGTTTGTTAGTTTTCCCACAACTGAAGAAAATTTAAAAAAAAATTTGAAGAATTCTCCTGTGCACAATTTTTTGTTTTTAGAAAGATAATAAAAGGGGGGAAACACATAAAGCCCGCTTTAAATTTTTTTGAAAACTAAGTGAGTTACAGGGACGCCTTGAACCTTCTTTTTCACCTATTCCTACGAATTATTAAAATTAATTCATTAGACTTTTGATTGGTATGAAAATGTCGGAAATTTTATCTACTTTCACGATCATATCATAATAATGGAAAATATTTAAAAATCTTTTAATATTTTTATGTTTTAGTCGACCATGTTTGTACCAGACCTATCGGTAGCTGCGGACAACAACAGTAACAATAACATCACAAACATGGTCGACTAAAAAATTAATCTATAAACATTTTTTTCAAATATTTTCCATTATAATGATAGGGTCGTGAAAGTAGATGAAATTTTTAAGCGAGCCTCACGTCCTCACCCTTGCGTTATCTTTCTGAAAACAAGAGTATGATTCTCTATCTTTAAAATTATGCACATCATCATTGTTCAATATTTTTTTTAAGAATTTGCTCAAGAAATTGGAAAACTAATAAACGTATCGGAAAAATTCTTGAATATCTGGGAAGCTCTTTTAACTTTCTATCTAAATTCACCGGATAATTGATTAATTTCAATAATATTGACTATTTCTTACAATTAGCCAGTTATGAAGGAAAATGTACGAAAAAAAAACAGGATCAAAGCGTTTTCTTTGTCATTCAGAATTTTATCAAATTTTTCTTAAATAGAAAGCTTCAGGGCATGCACCTTGAAATGCTCTATCCAACGCACTTTTACTTTTTACAATATCTCAAAAAACAAGGGAGGTATCGATGTTTCAAAATTAACAATTGTCGTTTTTCCCAAATACTGTAACAATTTTCCACCAGATTTATGAGTGAATGGCGCTTTGTTTCATTAAAACTAGCAAAATTTAGATTTAGTAATAGTTATCCGCAATTGCGTGCAGGTTACGTCACTGTTTTGAATTATCTTACTGTTCGAACGGTCTAAGAACGCCATGTCTCGTGAAAAATAGATGCGCCAAGCGTGACGTCACACCACAGATCAGTAGCGTAACATTTCTCATTCAAACAGAATAGGAAACCATTTTTGGGTCGAAAAATATTTGATTAGACAATTTAGTTCTAATAACATACCTTAATAATAATGTTATCAAAAAGAAAGCTCGATTGTTTAAATACTAATGTGTAAATCACAAAAATAACCTAAAATTTGCCAAAACAAAAGCACGTGGGCAACCACGAACGCCTATGTTAGAATAGAAGAAAGCTTCCAACCCCGAAACTTTGAAAGTGGACTCGTCCGACGTAATTTGGTCGACTGCGCAACGATGCTCAATTGTTTCGGTGTGGCGTTCTTAGACTGTTCTGACAATACATGTTAGGGCTCTCCTATCGTAAGCAATCTCCATCAACTTCTCAACGGAGTTATCCGTTTATTTATTGCGATTATAGCACTATAGTCAATCAACGTAGTTGGTGAGCTGAGTAAGCGATATCACAAACAATAAACAGGCAGTCTACTGTAGTTGATTTCTGCCCCCCCCTTCTTCCATAAGCGCAACGAGTAGGTAAGTTCAAGTACTTGATGAAATACAAACATTCAAATTACGATTGTAGTAAAAATCGAGAGTCGTCACATATGTCCTTGGCGTGTGCTGACGATAATCGCTCGACAATCTAAAATAAATTTACGATCAAGCTGCTAAATTATTACCAGTCTTGTTGATTGTGGGTAAACCAATAATAATATATTGTTCTCAATTGGTAAAATTTTTGGTAAATATTTACTCGGATCAATATACACCACCATGTGAATGTCAATTTTTGATATTATTGCCCCTTAAATTGAGGGATCCATGGTTTTCCTTGCTTATCCTTGGTTTTAATTCATTCTGTTTGGTTCTTGATATTTTTGGATCGATTCTTGATTCTGTAAGTGCCATTGGTGTTCTTAAATATTATTTATTTCATCACCGACTAAAAAGGTTGTGGAATATTCAAGAACAACGAGAATCTCCGTTAACATCCTATGATCATTACCATCAGACCCTCAGAAACAAATAAGTGATAGTTGAAATAACGTCGAACCGTGAAAAAACGTCGAGCGCCAATTAGAATTAAAGGACATAGTTGAGGTAAAGTTCTTTCTAAATAATTGTAAGTTTACTGTGAATTCTATTTGAATTCTTCAATTTGAGCGGCAAATTTTGAGACAATCCGGCAACGTTGTGATCAGTTTCCTGCAACTAACCAATTACAGTATGCCATCTAGGATAAAGTAACGCAAACTCACTTATTATTTATAGCGCCAAATTTGATTTAATTTTGAAATCTTATCTGTTGTTTTTTATTATCGATTATTTCTGTGGCGTTTTGAAATAGAATCATATGGCGTATTTGCAGTCGATGATATATAAATATCGTTTTGTAAACAAATAAATTTGAAAATAACACGCAAATTTCTTGATTTTATAGAATGATTCTATTAAAAATAAATTTTTGTTTTTGATCACAAATAGATTAGGAAAAAAAATAAAGGTCATTATACTTCAAAAAAAAATAGAAGAAAAACATACGCTGCAATGTATTTTTATTAATTTATTAATAGTATTAGTAATAATAATAATAATATTTATTATTATAACAACAACAGGAATGACATACATTTCCGTTGCTTTGTTTAATTCTTGTTAAATTGTTGAATAAACAGCAAAATCCACACTAAAAACTAGCAAGGTGTAAATTGGCAGTATAAAAAAATGTAAAGTCCTGATTTTGGTTGCTTATTTAGTTTTCTGTTATATAAAAAGGGGCGCACAGATTTTTTTGTTGTTGTTCTAATTCTAATAAACTACCACATTTTAAATAAACAAAAAACTAACGAAAAACAACAGTGCAAGAGCTCTATATATATAAATGATTCTATATTTTTAACCTGCCTCCAGATTCAATTTTCCTTATACGTCTCATCTACTATATCAATGAAATTCTTATTGATTTTCATTAAATATAGAGTAACACAATTATTGTTGTGTACGATTTTATTTATGAAAGGCACTAATTACACACAATTGGCACGATATTTTGGGCCATACTGTTGTTATTCTTATTTCATTCTTCTTATTCTTATTATTAGTCAGAATCACCATCTTGTTTAATTACATTATAATTCGATTTCTTCGATTTCAACATTCTTAAAAACGAACCCAAGGCAAATATTGATCGTCTATGTTTTTGGAAAATTTCCGAATATAAAGTTTCACGTAACACTTTCCTATCTAAATCATGTCGTGTTGTTGTTGTTGTTGTTATTGTTGTTGTTGGTGATTTTGTTACAATTGTTGTTGGTGATGTTGGATTCTTTATTTTTGGTTGAATTTGTGGAATTCGACAATCCATTTCTTCCAAAAAAACAAAACAAAGAAAGAGACAATATTAAGAAATACAGCGAACGTGTGTGTAAGAGAAAGAGAGGAACACTTGTATTATCACAGAAATTTACAATAATAGGTAACTGTGATTCTCTTTGTTTTCGTGAAAATTAACAAACAAGCACTGATTGATGATAATAAGCTGACTTGATACTTTTTAATTTGTTGTTTTGTGAAATTTTAAGGCGGCTGTATGTGCTAGAAGGCAATTGTCGGTACGTACACATGTCACTATGATTCTCAATTATTATTAATACACATACACAAACTTTTTTTAATAATAGTTGGCTTTGCTTTGAACCTTGTTTTATTTATTATTGTTATTGTAATGATGATGACGATGATGATAGTGTTGTTGTTGTCGATGATGATAATGACGTCAATTTACTATTGCTGATGACATCATTCAATTGTTGATAATATTTATCAAAATGTTCTTGATATAAATTCGATGATTTCTTTTGGATATTAATGAATAAAGGGCTAGATAAGGAGGCGGCGTTGGTGTTATTCGATTGTTTTAATGATGATAATAGTGGTGGTGATAATAGCCGCCCCCACAGCCCTTCTTTCTCTATTAGATTAAATCGAATAAATTCACTAACTGATACGGCTTCACGGATTTGTTTTACCCTCTTATCATAATAAATGCCATAATTTCTTAAATTATCAATAAGTTGTAATTCTTTAAATTCCACTTTCTCTATTTGTTGTTGTTCTTGTTGTTGATATTCACAGTTTAATTTAAAATTCTTTTTATAAAATTTCAATTTTTCGTAATTATTTGATATTTTAATCAATTCAATTTTATTACCAATCACTGTTAAATTTACCGTTTGCATATTATTGTTTTTTTATCATTTTTATCAAACAATATTAAAAATACAAAAACACAAACAAAAAACCATAGCCAACTATGAGTTTAGAATAATGAATAATTAATAATAATATTTCACTTGTTCTTTCTTTTGTTAGATTATAGTTCATATACCTAGCCAACTGTGATGATGATCGATAAAGACGCAACGCCGCGACGCTTTTATATTTCAACATACACACTGACACTGGATAATATGTACAGCGTCGTTATTAATTATCAACAAGTCTATTGCTCTTTTATAATTTGATAATTCAACAAATTTACAAAAATTAATTGATTTTAATTAATTATGAGACAAACAAATGAATAAATAAACACACCTAGCTATCAACCGAATTTGATTAATTAAATTCAAATCGATTATCTTTTGTTTGACTTCCTGTCAACATTTCCTATAATTATCAACATCATCATTATCATCAATCAGTCAATCGTGCAATTATTAAATCAAATTGTATTTATTTGAAATATATCAATACAATTGACGTCATTTATCAATTAATTCATATTTTTTCTTGTTTTAAATTTAAATCAAGTTGGCGGCGATATTTTCGTATTGTAACCTTAACCACAACTAATCGTTGCTTGATTGTTCAGCTAAACGCTCTCTAATAGTAGATGCTTTGTTCTAAAAACTTATTAGAAGTAAATTTTTGAGAAAATACCACATTGGCGCTAGTTACCAACGCATGAAAAGAAATAGCCAGTGTGTCTATCTTTATTTTACTGTCATAAATTATGAGTCATAATTTATGACTTATAATTTGAACCAGTCACTATGAGTAAGATAGAGATAGAAATACCAGCTATGTATTTATTTTAGTGTGGTACATAGTAACTAGCGCCAATGCGGCAAAAATTGGTATTTTCTTAAAAGCAACAATTCAGAGAAAATAAGCCTGTTAGGCAGCGTTAAGATGAAAAATCAAGCAGGCCTTGATTATTAGTTAACCAATGATGATAAACTTAAAAGGAGTGCTCGATGCTAATACTGTAATGTTGTCGTTGAAACGTCACACCGAAACCTAGCTTATGGTGTGTTTGATTCGGCGTGCGAGAATAGCCAATTTTCAAACAACGATTTTTCGCTTATTTTATATGGCACAGCTATACATATTTTCATCTGACAAAGACGACATTTTCTTCACGATTACCGAAACAAGAGACTTCAAAATAAAAGATTTATACTAGGCTCCCTAGAGAACATTTTAGCAAAATTAGAACCTCGTAGCTTATTTGGAAGTTGATCAAAACTCTCGTTTTGAACAAGATTATAGTTCTTGAAAATGAACTAAACACGCAAAACGACTTAAAATATCTCGAGGATGCTCCTAACTTTGATTTTTTTCGTTTTTCTTAATTTTATTCTGGAATAGGTGGGAATGTATCGCATTTTTTCTAGAATGCAATGGACAACTAGAACCTCGTAGCTCATTTGGAAGTCGGTCAAAAAACGTTCGTTTTGGGCAATGTAACAATTTTCGAAAACAAGTTAAACACGCAAAACAACTAAGAATGACTCGAAGACTGTCCCAACATTGATCTTTTTCATTTTTCTCTATTGAATCTTAGAAAAAATGCGAAATATTCATAACCTGTTTCAGGATAAAATTTAAAAAAAGAACGAAAGTCAATGTTGGGAGAATCCTCGAATCATTCTATATCGTTTTGCGTGTTTAGTTTTTTTGACCATCTTCCAAATGAGCCACGAGGTTCTAATTTTGATAAGATATTCTCTAAAATAGTCCTTGGAGAATATTTTAGCGAAATTAGAATCACGTAGCTCACTTGGAAGTTGGTTAATAAACGCTCGTTTCTATCGATGTAGCGATTTTTAAAAAGGAACTAACAATAAGCCCGCAAAACGACTTAGAATGACTCTAGGATCCTCCCCAAATGATTTTTCCCTTTTTTCACTATTTTATTCTGGAACAGGTGAAAATATTTCGTATTTTCTCTGGAATACAATGGAGAAAAACAAAAAAAAAACAATGTTAGGAAGGTCTCTGAGTCATTCTTAGTCGTTTGCGTTTGTAGTTCGTTTTTGAGAATTGCAAAATTGTCCAAAACGATCGTATTTTGACCAAGTTTAAACTTCGCTACGAGGTTCTAATTTCTCTAAAATGTTCCCTAGGGACTCTCCTACAAATCCTTGAAATACAAAAACGAGCAGAGCACTGAAAACGACTAGTTGTAAGAGTGACAACATTGATTTTTTTCCCTTTTCTCGTTTTTTTTTCAGTTTTATTCTAGAACAGATGGAGATATTTTACAATTTTTCTAGAATGCAATGGAGAAAAATGAAAATAATCAATGCTAGGGAGGGTCTACGAGTCATTCTTAGTAGTTTTGCGTCTTCAAATCGATTTTTAAAATCGAGAAGTTTTCCAAAAACGAACTTGCTTTGACTAATTTAAAAATGAGCCACAAGGTTCTAAATTTGCTAAAATGATCTCTAGGCACTCTCCCACAAATCCTTAAAATATTTTTCGAATCGCTCACCAAATAATGAGAGTTGCCATACGAACTTTCGTCCGACGTGAACCACCCTGTATAGATTGTCCAATTGTACCCAATACGGTCCTGTTATTGCTTAATGATATTAAGGATAGATATACAAGCCAACTAATGTGATAGATAAAGATGGTGGAGTAAACTTTGATTTGATTGGTTATTGAATTGTCCGACTCTCAAGGTCTTATGTCTATGGATTAACAATTTACAAGAAAGAAATATTAGATACTTTTATAACATAAAAATAACACTATTAAGTGAATTAATGATTTTTGCATAAAAATGACTCAACTTAAATTAACTATTAGGAAAATGTTGGAGTTTCTTATGTACGATTTGTAACGACAGTTGCCGATCTTTGTCGATTGTGACGTGTATTGACAGTTGACGGTTGACGTTTGTTATTTGTTTTTTTTTCCGTCAATTAAATTTTGACATCTTATGATAACGATTTTTCTGTTGTTTGTCGTGATAATATGGAGAAATGGGTTGATTAATTAACAAAATCAATTAATTAATTGTAAATTATATAAAATAATACATAATGGAGATGACAACAATGGATTTTTACGATTTTAATAAAAGTGAAGCATCACAATGGAATACAAATACAACATACGTATTAGATGATATAAAAATGGATTCAAATTTTGCAATGTTATTATGCAGTTTAGTATTTGCAGTAATTTGGGTTATATATATAACGTTTTATAATTCACGTCTTGTTGGTTATATTATAACAAAGATTATTAATCGTTTTTTTATCAATGATGGTTATTTTAAAATAGGTAATATTCAAATTAATTATTGAACAATTTTTCTTATTAGTTCTCATTTTAGGATCGTTCTGTTTGAATGCTTTATCAGGCAAAATAATGTTCCGTGATTTCGTCTATATAACACACGATTATACTATTCGTATACAGGATGGTTATCTTATATTTCGTTGGTGGCGTTCATATGTACCGAAAGATGTTAGTGAAGGTATACACTTTTATCGTTTTTCAAGGTGTACAACGTTGGCCATGGATTTGGTTACGTAACGTCGTAGCTTGGTTCGGCTGTTTGTTTTTCCATTGAAAAATCTCAAATGTTGTAAAGTATATGAACCAAGCTACGATCCTATGTAATCAAAGGCATGGTAAATTGCAAGATGAAACACCTTATGTTATACAAGGGATTGCAAAAATCAACCCCCAAAATTGTGGTTGGTACGATAAGAGCACAAAGTTCTTATACATAGGCTTTTGTTGATCTTTTGCTAGACTTCGAAATAATCCTACCTAATTATAAAATTGATTTGTAATAATTGATGGAATTGTCGAAATCAGCCATTACTCATTACTTTCCTTGCTTATCACTTATTATTTAATTAATCAAGTCGATTTTTTTTGGAATTTCGAAAATTCTATAAGTCATACATGGGCTTACAAGAATCATTTGCCAAGATTGTGGCCTGCACAAAGATTTTACAGTCTTTTTTTGTGGAATGACCTTGGGGCTGATTTCATCAGACTTTTAAAGCACGTTTTTTCTTTCATTACTTAAGCTCGCCTTAGCTACACATTGCTTTAAATCGGACTAACGGTAGGCTTAGATGCTTCTGGTTGGGGTCCGTTTACTGACAGATCCCTAACTAAATGTCCGTAAATCTACACCTAGGTCGATTTAAGCTCACTTAAGATGAGCTTGAGTTAAAGTAGGGGAAGAAAAACCGAACCTAATAACCGTATTCTGTCCATAAAATTGCTTTGTAATTGAGTGTATAATGATGGCCACGGATTTGGTTACGTAACGTTGTAGCTTGGTTCGGTCGTTTGTTTTTCCATTGAAAAATCTCAAATATTGTAAAGTTATATGAACCAAGCTACGATCCTATGTAATCAAACTGCGAAACAGCTTACATTGTACATGGGGTTGCAAAAATCAACCCTCAGAATTGTGGTTGGCATGATAAAAACCCCAAGATCTTATAGACATTTGTTAGATTCGTCTTCGAAAGGATGGTTATTATAGGGGTTGATTTTTCGCTAAATTTCGAAATAATCATAATCATAAAATTGACTTGTAATTGATGAAATTGTCGAAATCTGCTTATCACTAATCACAGTCTTTTTGGGGTTGATTTTATTAGTTTTTTAATGAACGTTTTTTCTTCCCCTAATTAAGCTTGCCTTAGCAAGACCTTGCTTTAAATCGGACTAACGGTAGGCCTATATGCTTCTGGTTGGGGTCCGTTTATTGACAGATCCCTACCCAAATGTCTGTCAATCTACACTTAGGTCGATTTAAGCTCACTTAAGATGAGCTTGAGTTAAAGTAGGGGAAGAAGAGCCGAGCGTAATAATCGTAATCTATCCATAAAATTGCTTTGTAATTGATAGAATTTTCGAACTACAAAAGCCTATTTACATTTTTCTCACTTATCGCTTATCATATAATTGATTTTGATCATTTTTTTTCAGATTTATCACATTCTGATACACGTTTATCGGTTGTATTAAATGGTTTTGAATTGCACGTTTATAATCGTTCACAATTATATTCAAATTTAGAGCGTATCTTTGGTATTGGCCCAAATATTTTATCAAAATATGCAAATTTTAATAAAACTGATGATAATAATGATGATGATGATGATGATGATGGTGATGATATTAATGATAATAATGATAATAAAAATGAATTGGATAATCAAAATGATAATAATTCAATAAGGAAACAACGGCCTGAAGCAGCAATGGCACGGACATGGCGTGATTTGATACCTGTAATCAAAGTTGATGTTTGTTCGGTAATTATTTATGATTCATTAATATTAATTAATTGATAAAAGCCTCCATTAATAAAGCCATACGACGGAAATTAATTTGCATTTATGTGAATCACTAAAAATTATTAAAGTTGAGAATTAATGACTAATAATTTTTATAAAAGTCGACATTAATTGAGTCATAGAGTAGGAAATACAAATTTCCTTTTAAAATTTTTGCGCTTATTTGAATCACTGAAAATAATTAATTGAGTATGGCGAATTTAAAGATACTGTAGGACCTTTTAGTTCATTGGGGAGTTGTTTTTTTTTAGACCCGGTTCTTTTTCTACTTAAGCTTCTCTTAACAAGGACTTGGCTTAAATCGAGTTGCCATTAGGTTTGCAGACGTTTAAGTGTGGAATCGTCCATGTATAGGTCCCTACCAAAATGTCTGTAAATTCACGCTTAGGTCGATTTAAGGCGAGGTTTTGCTAAGGCGAGCATAAGTAGGAGAAGAAGAATCGGGCCTAATACACATTTTATACAGGGTGTAATCGAATTGCCTTTTATTACGAAAATCTCGCTATCCCTATGTGGGATAGGCTTCAATAAACATATTTTGAAGATTCGACGAGAAAAATTTACTTTAATTAAAAATTTTCAAAATTTGACTTAGAAAATATGATGATTTAGGTGAAGCATGTCTTAAAATCTCGATTTAAAGTCGAAAATTCAATTAATAAATCAACAACCTAAATGGTCTTCCTTTCACTTACATTTTGGAAAATCGAAAAAGTTGGAACATTTTCTTTATTTTTTTTTCAATGACTTTTCTGATTATTCAAAATTGGAATTTTTGGTAACCATCTGCCCTAAGCATATCAATAAGCTTTGAAACAAGTGCTGTACGATTTTTTTTATCTTTAAAATTGTAGACATGGCATTATACGAAAATTTCTTGACATGCTCCGATATTTTCCTCTGCACTTTACAATTTAGTGAAATTTTTCTAAAATCGAAAACTTAGTTAAATACATCGTGAAACGCCCAACTTATCGCTGATTACATCACTTGAATATCCCAGAAAACAACCGAGAAATCGATGATTAAAAATTGTCCCTTTTTCGGACACCGAATCGAGGATGGACTCCAGATTCCCCTTATTTCTTTGAGAAAAATAAATTCCCTTCCCAAATGCTCTACGTTTTGAGATCCTAAAAGGTCTCAAAGTGGCATAAGATGTGAATTTTTATCTTACTAGTACTGGTACTAAATTTTGGGTTCTTTACTACCCTAATATCGTAGACATTCTTCTTCAAAGAACAGTGATCTGTAAATAATCCCATGAGCTGCCGTGATTCTGTTCAATTCTGGGTTCTTTAGGTCTTGTACGCCTTGAAAACCCCATAAATATCATTGAAATGCTCATTACTGGTAATTCCTCCCAGTGCTCGTGTTTTATTTCTAATCTGTCTCTTATGGCCCCTTTAGCGTAAGCGTATTCGACACGATATGAGAGTCCGGGTCCAATTAGAGCTTTTTCGGTGGTCTTTTTTTTACTAAGCGGTCCACCTCTTTATTTTGTTATGCTCAGCAAGCTCTCTTTAAAGCATTGCAGCACTAACTTTAATCTTATTAGTGACCTTTTCGATGTGGATGTTTTAATTTGTAATGTAGTTTTCCCGGATATTGTTGGCCAGAGAAGAATTATTCGTTTTTAACAGGCAGAGGACGGACGGTGTCTCGGGCGCCACTCATCAAATCATGGTGGGAAAAGAGACAAACCGAAAATATATACAGAATTTATTTACAAAAATAATAAAACTATGTACAGAAAAATAATAAATATTGTAATACGAAACAAAGTAGAGATTCCGGTCGGGTGGATAACGGTGTTATTCCGGTCGCCAACAGCAAAGTCAGAATCACGCGGAGAATAACGATAACGATACGATTCCAGTCGCCATCAGCCACAACAGGATCGAGTGTACAATACAGCAACAATCACAACGGTAATATTCCGATCGCCAAAGAGCCACTGCAGAATCGTACATACAAAAATCACAACGGTAATATTCCGGTCGCCACCAGCCACTGCAGAATCGATATCTTCGGGTTGCCAAGAGCCATTGCCACAAGTGTTTGGAATGATGACCGGGTGGAAAAGGTTCCTCTTCTGGGTCGTCAATAGCCACTGCCAGAAGAGTTTGGAATGAGGACCTGGTGGAAAACTTCTAACGCTGCTCGGTTTGGATTATATTGACTTTATGATCAAGCCCACTCGGCGATCTAGTGCTCTTGCGACGGGGTGGTTATCAGTATAGGTTATCCTACTTTGCGGTCTTACGTGGCTACAAATTTCTATAGCTCTTCCACAGCATGACTTGTATACATGTCATTATGACTATTAATTCTGCTTGGAATATGAACCACTCGTTTCCCAGTACATAAATATTTTCCACATGCCTGAGTCCCACTGCGCCTATTCCTGTTTTTACAATCGTTTTGAAGCCACGTGTGTACCAAATACTTTCTCGATTCGTGTTTTTTGCTCGGTCCATCGATTCCTTCCGCTTCCAAAGAATGAATGGTATTAATGTGGTTCAAATTTGCGGAATCTGCGGTAGTTTTAGGCAGTGTTCCGGCTTAGAGGATGACAAATTACAAGACAATATGGTGGCTTTTATCTTAACTAATAGTAATAATAAGTATGTTGATTAATTCTTTTTTTTATTTATTTATTCACAATTTAGAGTCGTCTAGTGTTTGGTAATCGTTTAATTCCAACAACATTAAGTATAACATTTGAGGAATCCCATTTTGTTTATTCAACAAAACCGGCTGTATGTACATTAGATCGTTTTATGCATTTTGTTAAATGTAAAGCAGAGAATGTACGTGTTATGTTAGCACCAAGTTTAAAATATACAGGAATGTTAGATGAACCACCAAGATATATGGGTGAAGGTTTTGTATTAATGTCAACAAATGATTTAGAATTATATTTTTATATGGATGAACCTGGTTTAGTACCAGAACAACCAGTTTTAATAACATTAACAAATGGTGATATTGTTGAATCACAACCACCACAATGGGGTATTGATATTAAATGTGGTAAAGGTACAGATTTTAGTTATGGTCCATGGGCTGATCGTCAACGTGAACATTTATTTAAATTCTTCTATCCACAAGATTATTTACCAATGGAAATAACAAAACAACCAAAACCTGGTGATAAACGACAAATGCAAAGTTTCGATATACGTTTATTAATGCAAAATGATGCAACAATTGATATATTATTTACAAAAGATAAAGAAACAAATGCTATACATATAAATGTTGGTGCTGGTAGTTATTTAGAAATAACAATACCATGGATTGTATTACAAGATGGTTATAAAACGAAAATTAATGGACAATTATTACATTTAGAAGCAACAACAAGTTTACAATATCGTGATTTAATTGAAAGTGAAACATTAGAATTTTCATTATTATGTCATTATCCATTAATATGGAATGATCATCAATTATGGGAAATTAATTTAACTGGTTGTAAAGCAACAATTAAATTAATCTTTTATCATAAATGGTTCTTTCAAGATTTAATAAATGATTGGGCATCAAAACAATTACCAGATTTAATACATTTTATACCATATACATGGCGTTTTGGTTTAACATTAAAACATTGTGAATTAATTACATTAGTTAATCAATATAATTGGATTGATTGTAGTAGTATTGGACAAAAGAATCGTTTAGAAAACACACAATTAGCATTATGTGCACATTTTCTACATTTATCATTTGATCTACCATTTGATGAATTTTTACCTGAAACGATACCATTGAATTTCAGTGTTCAGGTATGTACATAATAAATTGGGTGGATGAAGAATTACACTTACGCCCTGTTTTTATTCCTTTATTTTTTAAGCTTGGTTTAGTAAAACTTAGACTTAAATCGAAATGGATGATGTTCTGTTCTGTTTTCGTTTCTTTCTTCATTTTAACAGTTGTCTTCCGTTTTTCCCTTTCATATTTGCATTGATACCTTTTTCTCTTGATTCCTTTCTAACTTCTTTCCTTCTTTACCGTTCCTGGATCCTATTCTTTTTTCCTTCATTTTTTTTTTGCATTTTCTTCTTTTACTTCAATTTGTTCCTTCCTTTTTTTCCTATATCTTCTTTTTTTTGATTTATTCTATGGCTTTCCATAATTTCTTTTTTTTTTCCTATTTCTTTTTTCCTTCCCTTGTTTCCTTTCTATTCGTGCCTTTGTTCTCATTTTTTTTTAATCTCCTCTAATTCCGTTCATTTTTTCTCTTTTTTTCTTTTCCTCCCTTCCTTTCTCCCTTCTCTCCTTCTGCCCCACCTTTTTTTCTCTTTCTTCCTTCTTTTCTTCTGCCTATCCCTCCTTCTTTCCTTTTCTTCTCCTTTTTTCTCATTCTCTTTTCTCCTTCTCTCATTCCTTTCTTCTTTTCCATTCGTGTCCTCTATTAAACTGCTTTCTCTCCATTTTTGTCTTCAAAAGCTTACATATTTCTCTTTATAACTACTCTCTTTGCTCTTATTTTTCCCTTCCCATTTTCTTCTACAAGTACTTCTTCTTGTATAACTTTACATATATGATCCCTCCCACAATTACCTTTCTGCTTTCCTTATCTTTTCTTCTACCCATCCATTCTTACCTTTTTTTCATAGATGTTTCTCATATTTTGTTTTCCGTTTTTATATATCGTTTTTATCGTCCCTCCTGTCTTCTTACTAATTTTTTGTTATCTTTCTACTGTTCCATTCGGTTCCCTTTCTATCATCCCTGACTTCTGATATTTCTACTAAATATTTTACATTTTTTCAATATTTCGCACCTTTTCTTTTATTGCTGTTTCCTTTCCTTTCATTTTTTCTTCCCAAGTAAACTTTTCTCTTTCTACAACAAATTTTGTAAATTCACGCTTAGTTCGATTTAAGACCAGCTTAAGCAGAAGAAGAAAAACCGACCCTAAGTTGTCATTGGCTATAAGTCATAATCTATGACGATAAAATCGAGATAGAAATATTTTTTTTTTCAATGCGAGTATAGCTAGCACCACTGCGACAAAACTGGCATTTTCTCAAGTTTTTATAGTTCGAAATTTTCACCAGTTGCACATCAATTTTATGAATAGAATAGAAATAATAGGCCCGGTTTTTCTTCCTCTACTTAAGCTCGCCTTACCTTGGCTAAAATTCAGTTAACAATAGGCTTAAACACATTTGGGTGGGGCTTCGTCTGTGTATCCAGGTCCCACACAAATGTGCGGAAAAACCAACCCTTAAATCGATTTAAGTCAATGTTTTGCTAAGATGTGCTTATTTCCGGTAACATTGTGTTGAAACAGTACTACATCTTTTGTCCGAAAATGTTTGAGACAAGATTTCTCGCTTATTTTTTATGGTGAAGAGATGCGCGATATAGCACTGAAAAGAGTGTTTCAAGGTGCATTCCAGAGTTGCTTCTGTCTTCCAAAATTTCAATGATATTCTAAATTACAGAGGAAAATCTTGGAGCATGTTTTTTATATATTTCTCGCCATTACTTAGTCTACATTAATTAGTTTGCAATGATTATCAGTATAGTTAATGGCAAATTGATAGGCGTCTCCGAATATTCGTAAATTTTTTCAATGGGATCGTTAGTTTTCCGGAAAATTAAGAAAAACGGAAAGATTGTAAAGATGAGTCGAACGATACCTTGTTTGAGAGCTTTTTACACGTTTTTTTTTTTAAAGTGGTCAGTATTTCTGAAACTCGTACCAGTTAGCGACTTGAAAGGGTGTCCTGGAGACCGTTTTAGCAAAATTAGTACCTTATAGCTCATGTGGAAGTTTTTTTCAAAAAACGATCGTTTTAGACAATGTCCTTTTTCTCCGATTTATTCTGGAGCGGCTAGAAATGTTCCCCATTTTTCTAAAATGTAATGGAGAAAAATGAATAAAAGCATTGTTGGGAAGGTCTCTCGAGTCATTCTTAGTTGTTTTACGTGTTTAGCTCGTTTTTGAAAATCACGACCCTGTCCAAAACGAACATGTTTTGAGCAACTTCGAAATTAGCTATGAGGTTCTAATTTTACTAAAATGATATAGAGACACCCTCCTATAAATCCTTAAGATATTTTTCGAATCGCTCGCCAAATAATAAGAGTTGTCATAAGAATTGACCACTTTTTTAAAAAAAAGCACTTGTACATGTGAAAGATCCTGAAAAATCCCGTTTTTGAAAATTAAATGCTGTATCGCGTCATTCAACGTTTTGATAAATGAGCGAGAAGTCCAAGCATCCGAAAAATACATGGACTCCACTCCCTTAAGGGAGTGGAGTCCATGTGTGTGAAAAATTTTTTTTTCTCTAGAAAACTGGAAAATGTAATTCTTCATAAATCTTGTATTCATTTCTCTATAACATCAATTTTTAGTGTGTTAATTTAATCTAATTTTAGGGTGAAAGTATTGATTTATGTCTGTTTATACCAGAATTCCATACTAGTCGTAATGTTGTTATAAGTTTAGACAAATATGCAAAAGTTTTATCCAAAGATGGTTCAACAACAACAAAAAAGACTGAAATTATACCAAAATGGCGAAATATTTGTCAAAATAATAATGGTTGGATAGATTTTTGGTGGGTACCAATTGGTGCAATCAATATTAATTATTTATTTCATCCAATACCACCAATTGGTACAGCACCACAAGCTGATATATCAACACCTGTAAAAGAAGAAATTTTATTATCACCAATACGTTTTCCACATCAACGTAATCATCATTATCAACATCATAATAATAAAAATAATAAACGACAATTAGATGATAATAATAAACAAAAATTTGATCCAACAACATTAAAACCGGATACTGTTAGTGTTGAATTAGAAATTGGACCATCGGTTCTATTACTCTATGGTACAGCATTAAAAAATTTCATGAATTTTAAAGAGAATATCTTTGGTGAAGATCAAGTATTCACTGATATGCAACAACAACAACAACAACAACAAACAATAGAGAGTAATGATTTAAAAAATGACGATAGTTTATTGAATTTACCTTTGGAATTGCGTGATGATTTCGATCATCGTAATTATCGTCCATTAAGTGTTGATGTATCAATTATAGCCCATGATGTTCAAGCACATTTATTGAAGAATTGTACAGAAAAAGATCCACCATGTCCAATTATATTAATTGAACGTTTTGGTTTTGAAATGAAGAAACGTTACGATCAAACTGAATTACAATTATTAATAAGTCCATCAATATTATTAATTAATGATAATTTAAATCGACCAATGAAAGATAAACATTTAAATCATGGTAAATTAACATTATCATCATTACAGGTATGTGATATTTTTTTTATATAGAGATTAAAATCTGAATGTATACGATTCGTATGAGACTCCTATTAGTTGGCGAGCTATTCAAAAAATATTTCAAGGTTTTATAAGAGGGTGCTTAGAGATCATTTTAACAAAATTAGAATCTCTTAGCTCATTTAGAAGTTGGTCAAAAATTGCTCGTTTCTGACGATGTTATGCACGTTAAACGACTTAGAATGACTCCGGGATGCTTCCAACATTGATTTTATTCTTTTCTCTATTTAATTTTTAGGATGCAATGGAGAAAATCGAGAAAAAAAATAACGTCGGTAGGGTTTTCGAGTCATGCTTAGTCGTTTTTATGAAAATCTCGACCTCGGCAGAAACGAACGGTTTTTGACCAACTTTCAAATGAACTACGAGGTTCCAATTTTGCAAGAAATTGCAAGAAAATTTGCCACAAATTCTTGAAATATATTTCGAATCGCTTGCCAACTAATAGGAGTTTCATCCGAATCGTATACATTTAGATTTTCATTGCTGTATGTGTAGAATACTTGCAATCGAGGTTGAAACTCTGTATTTTAATGAGACTCAGTGCCGTAATAAAGCAAGTTTGCGCCCGGGACAAAAATGAGAAGAGAAAAAATATGAATATTGAGATTGATAATCAACCAAAATTTGTTGAAAATTGATAATTTAAGAAGAAAACGTCTAATAATCTTGTTTCAAAGTCTAGAATCTAGCTCTAAAATCGATTGAAAGTGCCGAAATTGTTACCTTTTACAATTCACTAGTAAAATTCTCCGAAAAAAATTAATGATTTAGGACAATCATTTTTTAAAAACTTAGAATAAAAGTCAGTAATTTAGTAATTTTAAATCGTCCTAATTGTCACAGTTTATTAAAAACTAATGATTTAGGACGAAAATATCATAAAATAGAGTAAAAGCAAGATTCGCTTAAAACTAATGATTTAAAATGAAACTGGAAATTAAATTTAAATTGTTTTTTCAATATAGCTACTGAAAACGTCATAATTTTGTGTCCTCTGCCCGATTTAGTAGCAAAAGTTGATTTAGCGTAACAACTGACTAAAAGTGTTTAAAGTTTTTTTTTTTTTGGAGATTTGGGGTTGAATTTGCGAAAAAAGTTGGTGGTTTAGGATGTAAATTTGTTAATACTCAGCAAAAATATTGAAATTTTGACACAAAACTAAAAATTGCCTTGTTGGGCCCGTTTTTTGACTCAGGAGTAAAATTTTTGTTAGTTGAAAATGATTGTGACCAAAATAGTTTGAACGGCTCTATTTGGCAATTTTACTAAAATTAGTTTAATTTTGTCCTTTAAAATTTGTTATAAACTTATGGCTTAAAAAGAAAATGTCGGAAAATCTTAATAAAGCTTAATCAATGAATTCAGTTCAGGAGTGAATTAAAGTGTCCGAAAGTCTAGATTTTTCACAATGAATTACTAAAAGCATCAACGCTGATGTATTCTGTTCGATTTATGGCCGGTTTTTCGTCCCCTGCTTAAGCTCTTCTTAGGAAAATCTTATCTAAAATCGACCTAACCATAAATTTACAGACATTCCGGTGGAGACTTTTATCGAAGACTAAATAAAAGTCTCTATAATAGATTTTAGTAAGTCAAAATAGCACATGAAATATTATAAAATTTCTGATTTTTTCAAAAAAATACCAGCATATCATTGAATCTCCCCATGGATAAGCTTTCAAACAAGGTATCGATACAATTCTTTATCTTTAAAATTGTACAAAAAGTCTTGGCATGACATTTTACACAATTTAATTATTTTTTGGCAAAACGAACAGGTTTATCAGAAAATTTCATGAAGATTTGGAGAAGGGTTTCAATTTGCTATTTATTGTCTGATAATCATTGCCAAATAAATAATGTTGATCAAGTTATGCCCAGTTATGGGGAAAAAACATGCACTTCAGAATTTTATCAAGATTTTCAAAAATGGAAAATGTGCTCGGATGCATTCGAAATGCCTGTTCAAACACTAATTCGTGCGTTTAAATATTTCAGAAAACAAAGGAGATATCGATGATTAAATATTAGCATTTTTCGGACACCGAATCGAAAAATATTGTAATGCCCCCCTCCCCCCGCTTAAGAACGCGGGTCACTACTTTTTCCGTTTTGGAAAGAACGTTTCAAGGCACAAGAGAAGGACTATTCTGTTTTGGAAAATTTTGGAAAAATTCTGAATTTCAGATAATTGTCTCGGAACATGCTTTTTTTTACAATTTCCTCTATAGCTCAGCCTATGTTGATTATTTTTTGATGAAAATTTTATTATATATAACAAATTCAAAGGGA
Source organism: Mylabris sibirica (assembly GCA_039776855.1). Taxonomy (NCBI): domain Eukaryota; kingdom Metazoa; phylum Arthropoda; class Insecta; order Coleoptera; family Meloidae; genus Mylabris; species Mylabris sibirica. The sequence goes on from CM077840.1 coordinate 2,084,393, forward strand.
TTTCTAAATCTCCAAGAAATTTTCTGATAGGCTTGCTAGTTTACCGGACTTTTAATAAAAACGGGCACGCTTATGCAGTACTTTTTTAAACAGTTTTTAACGACGATTGCTTGTTCGATAGCTTATCCATGTGAGGGGCACGTGACGTCGGTGCCAAATCCAATTTTTGAAAATTTCAGAAAAGCTCATTTGTTCTTTTTATTCATTAATAAATGTTCTTAACAGAGTTGTCTAAAGATGATATTTTTGTTGGAGAAACTCATTTTTCGTATTTCTTGATGTAAGATGTGTTATCTACATTCTTGCGCGATAATTCACATACACTGATCACTGGTATAGTAACCAATCATTTTTTTTAATGCTTTTGGAATTTATTATTAGTGAAAATTTTTCAAAGTAGAAAACTTCCTCGAATGCACCGTGAAACGTCCAATTCAACGCTGCTTACAGCGTCTGAATATCTTAAATAACAAGCGAGAAATAGCTTAGGTACAGAATCAAGGCCTAACTCCAGCTTCCCCTTAACTATTAGTGTTTATTTTTTTTCTATAATCAAAATCAGAAGTTTCAACTTCGCTTGCTCTACTTACAATTATTAATTAGTTTAATTAGTATTTACTAATTTACTTCTTCTTTCATATAGGTAAGAGGACATGCAATGTTCTCAAATATTGGTCAATCTTTAGATCAAGATACAATTGAGTATGCGTGGTTAGTTGAGGTACAATTAGGTAAATTAAGTGGTAAATTAACAACACCACAATTATATTCATTGTTAATATCAATGGAAACTTTAATATTATTAATGTTGGATATAGAGAATGAATTAAATTCACCAAAAGATGATTTATTATTACAACAACCGAATATACCAAAGACAAATAATTTTAATAATAATAATAACAATAATATTAATAATATTAATAATAATAATATTGGTAATAATGTTCAAACAAATCAAAATTTACATGTACAACAAGTACAACAGGCTATACAACAATTATTACAGTCGAATCGTAATTCATCAAATCAACAAAATTCTAATCAACAAAAATTTGATAATAATAGTAGTAGTGGTAATAATCGTAAAAAATCTACAACTAATAATAGTAATAATGATGATAGTGGTGGTGGTGGTGATAATATTATTAAGAAACATGGTTCATTTCGTAATAGTACTACTACTACTAATACTACTACTACTAATAATAATAATAATAATCAAAATCAGCAAATTGATGAGAATTTAAATCAAGATTCACATCGTTTAAAATATAAATTGTGTCGTTTAGCAGTAGATGCAATCGATTTTTGGTTAGTTGAAAGTGGTGCAGCTTTACAATTATGGTTATCACCAATACGTTTAGCTAATTGTAATCTACATGGTAGACAAGTTAATAGTGGTTTAAGTTGTATTATTTATAATATGTCATTAAGGCAATTAATATGGCAACCACAAAAATATAATACAAACACTAATGGTAGTGGTAATAATAGTAATAATGGTGGTGGTAATAATAGATCATACGATAATGATTTATGGTTAGAAGTTGGTGCAATGAATTTCGGTCCATTAATTATTGAATCAGCAATGTCATTAGATGCAAAAGAACAAAATTTATATATGAAACAACAGAAATTTTTACGTTTACATGATGAACGTTGGAAGAAATTATGGTTTTTATGGCCGGAATTGAATAAAACAATTGGTAAATGTGGTTGTACTGGTGGTTGTATGTTTTTTGGTACAAATAAGAATGGTCAACGTTTCTTTAAACCGAATCGTAAGGATTTAGAAGAAGGTGTCAATGTGGCCGCTTTCAGGTTTGTATTTTTTCATCTTGTGTATAAAAACGTTAAAAATACGTTTCCCTGAACATTTTCCAAGCGCTATAATTTGAAACATAGCGAAATTTTTTCCAAAAATTTCATTATTTATTTTCATCTATTAAAATGAGTTATTTTGCAACCAGTTTTATCAGAATTGTAGATAATTTTATAGCCTTTCCAAATCTAACATTGGTGGTAGAGATAGTTGCTTATTTTCCTGGGAAAATTGAATTGAATTGTATGTAAAAGATGCTTATTAGTTTCAAAGATTCGGGATATATGGGGTTTGATGGGTACAAAATAGGGAAAGTTTCTGAATCGTTATTTTAAAATTGCTCTAAAAATATACAGGATCTTTTTTAAAAGATGGTCCATTCGAGCAAAACTCCTAATACAATAGAATCCCTCTATAAAGAGGTCGGCTGTAACGAGATATTTTTGTGTCCCGTGCAGAAATATGGTGAAATTGTTAGAACAAGACCTATTTAAACTGTAGTTTCCAGTTATTACCAGATCAAACAAGCAATTGCGATCTTTATAATCGGATATAACGAGATTCCTTCTTAGAATTCGCTTCATGGAACTCTGCTCGGTTTCGTAAATTGTAAGCAAGACTGAACTTTAAACACCGAGCACTAATTAATGTACATTGGCGATCAAAAAAAAAGATACCACCTCTTGTGCGGCTGTGTATGCGAACGGTCAATACAATGTAACAGAATCTTAATAGTTCAGAATTTGGGAAGAAAGATATTCAATGAGAAGAAGGGGGGTGAGATTACTGATGCCATTTTGGGTATTTACCACAATAGAAAAATTCTTTCTACTTTGCTATGACTAAAACTGGCTCTAACACCTCCTACCTAACCACCTTCTTACAATCACGAAAGAAACAACCTGGATCCACACTAACGAAAATACGTGGAATTCTCGCTCAAGACTCGGAGTGTTTTTTTTTTGATCGGCACTGTACAAAGCACGCAAAACGACTCACAATTAGAATGAGTTTAGGATCCCCCAACAGTGATTTTTTTCGTTTTTATTCATTTCATTCTAAAAAAATGCGAATCATGCCCACTTATTTCAGGATAAAATAAAGAAAAACGAAAAAAAAACACTGTTGGAAGGGTCTACGAATCATTCTTGGTCGTTTCGCGTGTTTTGCCCGTTTTTTTTTGAAAATCACGACATCGTCAGAAACAAGCGTTTTTTGAACAACTTCCAAATGACCTACGAGGTTCTAATTTTGCTAAAACTATCTTTAGGACCTCTCTTACAAATCCTTGAAACGTTTTTCAAATCGCCTTCCAACTACTAGGAGTACCATTTTGAATGAAAGACCCTATATACAGAGAATCTTTTTTAAATATAGTCGATTTTCACGACATTCCTGTTATTTACCGAGCGATTCGAAAAAAATAACACTATAGCGTGCCGTAAATGAAAAATAATATTTTGCCTGAAATAATGTTTGGAAAAATTCGGTTTTACCAAAATACTCCAATTATTCTGAAAATTGGCATAACCCCATAATTTTTCATTCGTAACAACTTTTCTCAGTAACATTATTCCATATTATGAACCGATAAGGTACTTTATCAGTTGCTGAAAGAGTTTTTGCTCAATAGTAAAAGCCCCCTTGATTTTGAAAAATCGGAAGTATATTGAAAATAAATTTCAGACTAAGCAAGAGTCATTCCCCCAAACATGAAATTTCTACTCAAAAATTGTCGATCAACCACACGTATCGTGAACTCGATCCGTGGACACACTGTATTTAGTTTAGTGCTGGTGTGGCTACCGTACTGGACGGTTCGTTACATGAGCTACGAAGTTCTAATTTTGCTAAAATAATCTTTAGCTACCCTTTTATAAATCCTTGAAATATTTTTTGGATTGCTTGCCAAATTGTGGGAGTTGCCATAAGAACTTTTTGTTTTAGGTGAATCACCCGGTATTTAATTTAACATAAGTTAAGCGATTTCAGTCTCCCGTTTAACAATACCCCCAATTATCAAGTTTCAAAAGAGTAAGCTTCAAGTAATGACTTACGTTTATTGTTTATTTATTATTTTCAGAATTAATGAACCATGTAAAGATCCTGGTTATGGTCAAAGTATTTTACATGAAAATATGTTAATATTTCGTACACCACCATATATAATACAAGAAATATCATTACAAGATACATTAAATCGTCGTGAGAAAAAAACAAAACGACAATTAAGTAATAATAAATGTGATAGTCCACGTATTATATCAGTTGATAAAAATGATGAGAAATTTAATAATAAATCAAATGATATTGATAAAGTTAATCGACGTTTCTCATCAACATCAATTAAAAGTTCAATAATAATGAAAGAGGTACCATATTCACGTTTAGTTGAAACATGCCCATCAATTATACCATCAAAATTAGATAGTGATTCAAAATTACATTTAGAAAATACAAAATTAACTGTACAAACAAATGATACAAATGATAAATTACCTAAAAATAGTATATCTGATTCGAAATTAGCTGTTGATTATTTTAATACTCCATCATCAACAATATGTATTGATGATAATTGTAATAATCATCAACAACAACAACAAACAAAAACATCAGAATCACATCATTCATTAAATGATGATCATATTAAATTACAACAACAATTACAACATGAGAAATATGTACAAAGAACTACATCAATATCCAGTGAGAATCAATCAGAAGCCTTCTATTCAGCCGATGAAGATATTAATTTACAATCACGAAGTTCCAGTTTAAGAAATTCGATTTTAAGTAATAATGGTAGTAGTAGTGGTGGTGGTACTTTAACACGTCAAAATAGCAACAGTATACCATCAACAACACGTAAGAAATTCTCAAGTGAATTAAGTATTGTAACAGATCGTCAATATAAAACAATAGGACCATTACATGCACCTAGTTCAGCACCTGAAACAAATCATTTACGTTTATCAACACATCGTAGTGATCATGAAATTCATACACCTGAACATCGTACAATTACTAATCAACAACAACAACAACAACAACTTGAAACAAATCAACGTGTTGTTCAAGGTTTAGTAACACCACAACGTTATCCAAATATTCAACGTTCAATTAGTCCAAGAATTACAACAAATAATCTAAAACAACAACAACAACAAGAAGAGATGATGTTAGAATTAGATGATCAATTAAATGATGATACATCAGATAGTTATAGTAGTACATCATATATATCAGCTATTGGTAGTCAAGAGGATTTCACATTAGTTGATTTACATATGCAAACGAATCGTTTAATTATTGATTCACCAATGTTAATGTCAAGTTATGTGACACATTTAAGTCAACATAAATGTTTAAATTGGCAACAAGAGAATTTTATACAAAATGATCAATTTTCTATACAATTATTTGAAAAGAATCAAACAACAAATAAATTAACATATGTTGGTGGTAGAATTGTACCAAATATGATACCAATAAATGATGGTGTAACATCATTGAAAATGATCACAAGATGTGATAATATTACTGGTAATAATAATAGTAGTAATAATAATAAAACACCAACATCACCATATGTTAATCTATGGGAACAAGATGATGATAATACAACAACAACTACTACTACTACTGCTACTAATACAACAACAACAACAACAACAACAACAACTACTACTACTACCCATAATAATAACAATAGTGATCTTATGTTAGAAGAAGAATTGTTAAGTAATCAGTTAGATGCCGGTACAAGAACTCTAATTATCATTAAACTTAAAGGTGATTTAGACGTAATGATAAGTCCATTATTGTTAGAATCACTACAAAGGTGAGTAAAATTTTTATTTAAATAAGGTGTGATCAAAATCACTGACAGTCCTTGAAACACGTGTAGCCTACACTGCCATAATCAGGGTGAGGGAAGCGGGGCAGTTGCCAACGGAAGCAAGGAAAATAATTTTATAAAAAATATCACTTGATAGTTTAACAATAAAAAAGATCACTCTTTCTGTACGAACATCTATTTAAAGTGATATGAAAAGTGATTGATTGTATGGAAGCACATATCCAGAAGCAAGCAGGTGCCGCAGTGTCGAGTGGTGTTTAAGCTCCCGGTGCTTTATACCTTAGGGCGCTATTCAATATGGAAGTCTCCTAATAACTTCGTCATTTTTCTTTTGCGTGAAATTTTCTAATTTATGTTTGGTTTTTAAGACAATTTCATTCTAAATCATCAGTTTTTCTAGAAAATTTTGCTACTGGATTGTAAAATAAGTAGATGCAGACATTTTTAGTCAATTTTAGGGACTGAAATCGTCAATTTTCATCATATTTTGCTATGAAATTGTATTACAAAAAAGAGATTGAAGCACTCTGGGCCGCTATTTTATAAGTATTTTTGAGTTTAAGACATTTGAGACGTTCTTGTCTTTAATTATCTTTTTCTTTTATCAAATGTTGCTATTTAGTCATTTTTAATCGAAGTTCAAGTTGTATTCTTGACTTTTAACCAAGACTGTAGGGCATTCGTGTACTAATTTTTAAATTTTTGGCAATTTCTGATATTAAGTTGTCAAGAGGATAAGACTTAGAAACTAATATTTCAGTTTCATACCAAATTCCTCATTTTTGTAACATTTTTCGACTTAAATTATCAATTTTTAATTAATTTTTCTACCAAATTGTGGAGATTATACGAATTTTGATGCTTCTAGTTGTTTTTTCCAGAGGAATTTTCTATTTTGACTCAATTGAATCATCAATTTTTTTCAATTTCTGCGCTCTCAAATTGTCAAAAAAGACTCAGGCAGTTCTGTTTCATTTTAGTGCTGAATTCATCATTTTTTAAGATATTTTTGACATCAATTATTACTTTTCTTACGAATTTTGATACAAAATTGTGCTAACATGAATTTTGATGCTTCTATTAATTAATTGTGGGGAAATTGAAATTTGGGCACTTCTAATCAACTACTAGGACATGCAGACAGTTTTAGTCAATTTTAGGGACTTAAATTGTCAATTTTTGTCATATTTTGTTGTAAAATTGTAGAAAGGAAATTCAGGCACTTTGGACCACTTTTTTAGGAGTATTTTTGAGCTTAAGACATGTAGGACATTTTTTTTGTCAAATTTTGCGATTTAATTATCTTTAATCAAGGTCTATTTTTGACTTTTAACCAAGATTTTAAAGAATTTGTGTCCTAACTTTTAAATTTTTGGCAAGTTGTTAAAAGGATAAGACTTACAAACTTCTATTTCAGTTTATTACCAAATTCCTCATTTTTAGAGACATTTTTCAACTTCTATTTTTAGTTTTTAACGATTTTTCCTACAAAATTGTTAAGAATATATGAATTTTGGTGCTTCTAATTTTTCTTTTTTCGAAAAAAAATTCTGTTTCAACTCAATGATTTGAGGCAATTAAATCATCAAATTTAGGGATTGAAATTGTCAATTTCTATCATATTTGGTGTAAAATTGTAAAAAGGAGATTCAGGTATTCTGGCCTTCTTCTTTTAAGAGTATTTTTAAGTTTAAGGCTTTTGAGACATTCTTGCCTCAAATTATTTATTTTTGCTATTTAATCATTTTTAATTGAAGTTCAAGCTTTATTCTTGACTTTTAACCAAGGCTTTAACGAATTTTTCTACTAAATTATGCAGAATATACGAATTTTGATGTTACTAGTTGTTTTTTTTTTTAGAAGAATTTTTTATTTAAAGTCTGTGACAATTTTATTTTAAAACATCATTTTTTTTTTGAATTTTTGCTCTCATATTGTCAAAAGGAGGAGATTCAGACACTTCTTTTTGTTTTTAGAACTTAATTCTTCTTCATTTGAGAAATTTTTGATTTCAACACGAATTGAATTAATTGTGAGAAAAATGAAATTCGGGCAATTCTCATCAGTTTTAAAACTGGATTAATTAATAAAGCTTAATTGATAATTTTAGACATTTTCTTTTTAAATCAGAACTATTTATAAAATTTTAAAGGACAAGATTTACAATTAGTTGATTTTACTTGATTCTTAAGTTAAATTTTTCAGTTTTAGTCAATGTTTCAAATTATGTTTTCCTCTTGAGTCGGGAAAAGGGCACCATAAAGCCACCTTGTTTATTTTTATGCCAAAATTTCATTTTTTGACTGAGTTTTAGCAAATCGTCATCCTAAATCGCCAAATTTTTCGGAAAATTCGGCTCTTAAATCGCGAGAATGATTGATTAACTTCAAAAACTTCTTATGAGTTTTTATTCTAGAGTATCAAATTTTGACTACTATGTAAATTGGGTAGATGAAAACTTTTCTTTTATAGCTTTATGTAAAAGTTTTTTGAGTTTGTGTTCTAAATCATTAGATTTTTAGTGAATGTTACTCTTAGATTCGATTTCAAGATATTTTTGTCATTAGTTTTCAATTTTTTTCCTTAATTGTCACAATTAGACAATTCATAAAAGTTTAGTCGATTTTTGAGCTAAATTATTGACCATAAATTTGAGTTTAAAAAAATGTTGGTCCCAAATCATTGAGACAGGAGATTTAGTCATTTTTAGTTATTATCGAGTTGAGTGAACATATTTTTCTATTCTTTTTTTTTAAATCCAAAATTAAAGGCGTCTTCTGATTTTTGCCCTAGTCGCAAACTTGCCGTGTGAAGGCACTGCGTATAGGGCCCGAAAAACTGACCTGATTTGTATGATAAGTATATGTATTATGAGGTGTGTATGACTTCGTTTTCGAGAAACAGAGCTTAAAATTTTTTGCCAACATTCTTATAGCAACCGTAATAGAATGTAATTAATTAGCAACGGCATTTGCACGCTCCATCGTGCTCATCACGTGACCCCTCTGAACTAAATTTAATGTAACCGTTGTCTAGTCGTGCTCGAACTCCATCGACTTCCCAATGGAATTATACGTTTATTTGTTGCGATTGTAGCACTCCAATCATTCAATATAGTTGATGAAGTGAGTGAGCGACGTTACAACCAATAAACAGGCTGTCTACTGTAACTGATTTTTGCTCCTCTCTTGCTGGGTTCCTATGAGCGCAGCGAGTAGGTGGGTTCAAGTACTTGGTGAAATACAAATATACAAATGACGATTATAGTAAGAATTGAGAATTACGGATGTATGTCTATGGCGTGCGCTGACAATAGTGGCACGTCAATCTGAAATAAATTCCCACCACCGTTGCCAAATAATTAATACCCCTCAACGTTCATGATTGCGAGCTTATTATTTTTTGTCTATTAAAACACATATTAATATCTATTTTTTGTGCAACTATACCTACGAAACAATTAGTGTATTAAATACCGATCGAAAATGTCGAACAGTTGCAGGTCTGAATTCATGAACTGCTATAACGTACAGCGTTCCTTGCTACATAGAATGCAATTTTGTGTGGAATAGGGAGGGAGACATTTTCCATAATTTTTGCGGATTTAGTTTTTAAATTTTAATCAATTGCGGTGTATGTGTATTGAGTAAGTAGGTTAGTAAAATTTGTGTGGGTAATTCATGGAAATCCCAGATGATACCTGCATTCTTATTTTTTTATTGTACGCTATTCCACATGGAGATAGTGAGTTTTGAAGGTTGTCAGTGATTTTGATTATACTTTTTATTATTATCGAATATCGATTATATCTATCTAACATTTGTCGTTAATATTGTAGATTTATCGATGCACTTACACCAACTGTAGCAAATTTACATCCATTAACTGTAATCAATCATTTACATACGTCTTGTGTTAATCAAGTTGAATCATCCAATATTTTGAATACAACCGAAAATATTTTGAAATTAAATCAAATATCCAATAATAACAACAATAATAATAATAATACTACAACTAGAAAAAATAGTAATATTAAAGATAATAGTAATATTATTGATAATAATGGTGGTATATATGAGGAGACAATAAAAAGACAATTACAAGCATCAATATATTTACCAAAAGTTAATGTTACTTTATTACAAATATCAATTGTTGAAGAGATAATATCATTTTCAGCATTAGATAATATTAAAGATCTAACGTGTGTATCATTATTTTCAATATGTTTTGATAATATTATAATCAAATTACATTGTGATAAACAATCACGTGAAACTTTAAAGAAATTCCATCGTCCATTAGTTGTACAAACTGGTAAAAAGAATTTAGGGAATCGTGCAAAATTATTTTTAGGTTTACATACAAATAGTTATAATGATATTATACAAGGTGAACCTGTTTATATTGAAAATTGTGAAAAATTACAACAACAATTCTTAATTAATTTAAATATTGGTAAAATACATGGACAATTACGACGTTTACATAATGATAGTTCAATATTAGATGATGCTATAATTACAGCTATACCAAATTATAAATCTAAAGTATTGTTTATACCAGTGAAAATTACACAAAATTGTCGTGGAATTGAATATTATTTACAAACGAATACATCTACAGAGAATTCGGTAAGTTTTATTTCTCTTCTATGCAGAGATGAAAATCTAAATCTAAACGTAAACGATTCGTGTGAAATTCCTATTAGTCAACGAGCGATTTGAAAAATATTCCAAGGATTTATAGGAAAGTGTCTAGAAATCACTTTAGCAAAATTAGAACTTCGCATGCTTATTTGGAAGTTGGTCAACAATTGCTCGTTTCTAAACACTAAAAATGACTCGTAGACCCTCCCAACATTGATTTTTCTTGTTTTTCTCCAATGCATCCTAGAAAAAATGAGGTACATTTGCCCACCGCTCTAGAATAAAATAAAAAACAAAAACATCAAAAAATCAATGTTGGGAGGGTCTCTGAGTCATTTTTAGTCATTTTGCGTGTTTAGCTCGTTTTTGAAAATCGCGACATCGTCAGAAACGAGCGATTTTTGACCAACTTTAAAATACGCTACGAGGTTATAATTTTGTTAGAATGATTTCTAAACACCCTCCCATAAAACCTTGAAATATTTTTCGAATCTCTCGCCAACTAATAGGAGTTTCATATGAATCTTATACATTTAGATTCTGATCTCTGTATGTATACAGAGAATATACAGGGTGTTCCATCTTGAATTTGATAGATTTTATGGATAATGATTCCGATGATATTTTAGTGATGTACTGACGTTAGAATTGATTCTGAAAGCAATGTCTTTTGTATAATTCAGATGTTTTAATTATACCGGGTGAGTCACGTAAGATGCAAACTTCTTATGGCAGTTCCTATTACTTAGCGAGTGATTCGAGACATATCTTAAGGATTAGTAAGGGGACATTTTAGCAACATTAGAACTTTGTAGCTCATTTGGAAGCTGGTCCAAAAACGTTCGTTTTGGTTAAGGTCACGATTTTTAAAAACAAGCTAAAGACGCAAAACGACTTAGAATGACTCGGAAACCCCGCAGCGTTGTTTTTCTTTTCGTTTTTTTTTTCATTGCATTATAGAAAAATGCAAAACATTTTGTGTAAAATTAGTATCCCGTAGGTCCGTTCGAAGATAAACAAAAAATCATTGTTTTGGGCAAGATGGCTATTTTTAGTGATTCGAAGACCTTCCCAGCATTGATTTTTTTTACATTCTTCTGCGTTGTATTCTAGAAAAAGAACCGAACTTTTTTTGACTGACTCCCAGATGAGCTAGGAGCTTTTAATTTTTTTAAAAAGGCTTTGAGGAACTACCCCTTAAATCCTTGAATTTTTTTTTATGGTGAGTGATCAGAAAAATATCTCAAGGATTTGTAGAAAGTCCTTAGAGAATATCAAAAATCAGGGCTTTGTAACTCATTTGGAAGCTGGTCAAAAATGCTTTATTTCGACAATATCGCGATTTTCACTAACCGGTTATACCCGTCAAATGACTAAGAATGACTAAAATAGTTTTTACTGTTTTTTATCACTGAGTCCTTGCGAAAATGGGAACACTGATTTGCGAAGATCCTTATCTTATGAATAACCAGGTCATTTACCTATTTACGATTTTTAACACATAAGGATCGCTCACGAGTTTTCTCGTGTTGCGCGTTCCGTCTGTTATGTTATAGATAACCCGTGTTTTTTACATGCTGTTTTTAGAAGTCATATTCAAACATTGTATCTTCCTTGTGTAGTTAAGTATTTACAACAGTAGCCAATGTATTAAAAAAGTGCGGTCCCAGGCGTATGACTTGCACATTTCTTTGCGATCCTTAATGTGTTAACTCGATGGGGGAAGATTGTTTATACTGATCAAGTGTTTGTTTTTTTTAGAAGAAAATCCTTGACATTGGAAACATTAGAAACAAATAAAACTTTATGGCTTTTATTATTTTTACATAAAAGGAAATCAGAATAAGAGCAGTAACCACTGAATTAACATAAACAGTGTTACCCTATGAAGTGACAAATAGTAAACAACAGCAAAGGTCCTACACTAGATCCATTCATTTTTTTTCATGATCAATTTTCACAACGGTTTTTTTTCTTCCATTTTTTTTAGGATATAAATGAGAAAAACGGATAAAATCAATTTTACGATATTCTATGAGCCATTCTTATTGTTAGTAGATTAATGTGTGTAGTTGATTGGCGCAAATCATCCGACATTGGTGGAAAAAAAGTTTTTTTAACCAACTTTTCAATGAGATACAAAGTCTTAATTTTGCTTAAATGTTGTCTGGTGGCCACCCCACAAATCCTTGAAATATTTTTCGAATCTCCCGCCAAATAATGGGAATCGCCATAAGAACTTTTCGTTTAACATGAATCACCCGGTACGTGCAGTAAACAAGAGCTTACTTTAAGGTGAAACACCCGGTATATACAAGTTTATACATAGCTTAGATTTAATTTTTAAAGTATGTTGTATTCTGGAAAAATCACCATTATTGATCCGATGACATTTTATCAGAATGCAATCAGTATTTCTTTAATTTTTTTCTCTTAATTCAGAATTAATTATAAAATTTACTGAATTTTATAATTAAGAGTTAAAATATACAGTAGCGGCACATGTATTTCAACCATAATTAATCAATTTGTTTAATAATTTCCATTTCAGGCAGTATTGCTTGATGAGATGACAGCTGAAGATAAATTAGGTTTTATAATGTTTGAATGTGGTTTAGAGGGTGTAACATTGAAAATTGTTAAAAAATCTCAATTTGAACATATTGAATGTAAAATTAATAACGTCAAAAACCATAATAATGCATGTAATAATAAACAAAAGCAACAACAACAACAACAACAACAACAGAAAGATGATAATGATAAAAATAATAATGAGCAAACAGAAAACCTAACGGGAACAACAACAACAACATTGAAACCACCAGAAACACCGAAATCAGGTGGTGAAAACTGTTCAACAAACAACAATTACGAAAAAACTAATGATGATAACAATACTAACAACAACAGCAACAATAATAATAATAATAGTAGTAGTAATGCAATAATGGCGAAAGATAGTGGTAATATTTCATCTTGTATTATTGAATTGAAAGTGGTTTGGTTTAATTTTGCTGCACCACCACGGGCACCAATTACACGTAAAATCGATTATACCAGGTAAAGATTATAATTTTTTTTCCAGGGCATCGAACCGGAACTGAACCGAAAACCGGAATTAACCTAAATTTTGACCGGAGTGAAATCCGGAGCTGAACCGAAAGCAAAAACCGTTTTTTTTTCGGTTCAAGCATACTACTTTGACACGATTTTTTTCTGTTTTTTCTTTCAATCTCCCCTTTCTTTTCTGCCAAGAAAATAAAGTAAATCACCCGAGATCGAAACTCCCGATTTTGATGATTTTCGGTATATACAGGGTGTTTGCTCTCAGTATGGAGAGTTCTAAGAAACTCCTATTAGTCGACGAGCGATTCAAAAAATATTTTGAGGATTTGTAGAAGAGTCCCTAGGGAACATTTTAGCAAAATTTGAACCTCGTAGCTCATTTCAAAGTTGGTCAAAAAACGATTGTTTTGGATAATGTAGCAATTTTCAAAATCGAACAAAACACACAGAACGACTGAAAATGACTCAGAGACCTTCCCAACATTGATTTTTTTCGTTTTTCTCCATTGTATACCAGAGAAAATACGAAATATTTACACCTGTTCCAGAATAAAATGGAAAGAAACGAACAAAATCAATGTTGGGAAGGTCTCTGAGTCATTTTTAGTCGTTCTGCGTGTTTTGTTCGATTTTCGAAATTGCTACATTATCCAAAACGATCGTTTTTTGACCAACTTTGAAATGAGCTACGAGGTTCTAATTTTGCTAAAATGTTCCCTAGGGACTCTTCTACAAATCCTCAAAATATTTTTCGATTCGCTCTTCGACTAATAGGAGTTTCTTAGAACTCTCCATACTGAGAGCAAACACCCTGTAGGTAGTTAATTCTATTTTAAGGGATGCGTGTTTTATCATTCGTGCTCACACTTAAATTTAAGGGAGATATTGCTAGGGACTAAAGCTTTAGATGACTATATGCCACTTTTCATCATTTTTTCCAATTTTCCGCTCTATGGTAAAATATATCAACATGAAAATTCTTCTGACGATAAAAAATTTCTAAAATAAGATTTACCTGTCCGAGGATTTTAGTGCATTTAAAACACTCACCCTATAAGCACCTTATATGGGTCGTACATTAAGGGCTGAATTTTGACTACGTGTATTATTTTTCAAAATTAAAATTATATGGATCTTAAAGGTCTCTAAAAGATCTTTAAAATGGTTTGTTGTTGTTACTGTTATTGATATTATTATTCTAATTTACGGCAAAAATAAATTGTTTATATTGGGTATATTTAAAAATTTGAAAATGAGTCACTTGGAATGGAACTGAACCGAAAACCGGAACTGAACCGATAATTTTTTTTTAATTGAACCGGAACGAAAAAAATAACGGTTCGATGCCCTGTTTTTTTCTCTATGATTGCACAGTAATTTGTACATGAAATTTTGAAAAAATTCTTAGATTGGATTGGAATCTATTAAGTACAGCATCACCAGCAATTAATGCATGGATGAATCCAAGTAATCGTTTAGCTATACGTGTTGTACATATGGTACGTACAATGTATAAACGTTCAACAGCAACAATTGCATGTTTAATGGTTGAAGCATTAGAACAACAAAAATTACATACAATAATTAAAAGTCGTTATGATAAATTAACACCATTAGCAAAAACATTACATGATGATCCAAGTTTACTATTGTGTACAATTTTACAAAAATATTATTTAGAAACGGAACCATTAATCATTGAGAATAATCTACGTGAATCTGAAATACCACCATTATTCACATTAAGACAGGTATTTCTATTTTTTTTTTTTTTAATTATCAGCGCCATTAAATATTGTGATTATTAACGAATTTTTTTAGGGTGTTATTGTATTAAGTCGACAGTGGAAAAATATTTTATATACACCATTATTACCACAACATACAGTAAAATCACGAATTAAACCATTAAATGTAACGATAGCTGTACCGGAAGTCGATGAGGTAGCTATACTTTATTTCCAAAAAAAAAAAATTAAAACAGGTGCAAATTTGAAACGTTAAGGGCCTTCCGCATTACTATTTTTTGTTCGATTCGATGTCCGAAAAATGCCAATAATCAATGGTTGATATCTCGATTCTTTTTGGGAATCGTTTTATCAAAATTAGAACATCGTAGCTCATTTGGAAGTTGGTAAAAGCGCTCATTTTGGTCAACGTAGCAATTTTCAAAAACCAACTAAACGCGCAAAACTCGTACATCCTCTTTACAGGTTTTGTTTTCGTTTTTCTCAATTTTATTCTGGAACAGATAGAAATTTTTCGCATTTTCTCAGGAATGCAGTGGAGAAAAACGATCGTTTTTTAACATCTTCCAAATAAGCTACGAGGTTCTAATTTTGGTAAGATGATCAACAGGGCCTGCTCTACAAATCCTTGAAATATTTTTAAAATCCTTCGCCAATTTTTGGAGTTTTGCTCGGATTGGCCATCTTCAAAACAAACGCTCTGTATAAAATGTTAAAATTTTGACTCCGTTTTTTATTTGCACAATTTTAAAGATTGAAAATAATCATCCAATAACTTACATGAAAGCTCATTCATGGGGAAATTTGAAAACCTGCTCGAAAAATCCCGTTTTGAAAAATCAAATGAGTTATGTGAAAATTCTTCAACAATTTATGTGCTATTTATTTGCACCCATTAAAAATAATTATCGGTGAAACAAAACAACAATCGGATTATTCCGGGTCGCCAGAGAGCCACTGCCGGAATCGGTATAACAATACAAACAATCGGAATATTCCGAGTCGCCAAAGAGCCACTGCCAGAATTGTTATTTTCTCTAGGTCGCCAAGAGCCACAGTCAGGAGAACTGGATGGGAAGTCGGAGGGAAGTGTTGTCTCGCTACGGCCGGTCGGTCTGCTTATATTTCCATTGTTATCTCTCTCACTTAGCGATCTGCGCGCTAGCACGCTTCCCCATTCCGAGGACGCGCGCTCAACCTTGGCGTAGCAGTCATCGGCTGGCGGCCGTATA
Source organism: Mylabris sibirica (assembly GCA_039776855.1). NCBI lineage: Eukaryota > Metazoa > Arthropoda > Insecta > Coleoptera > Meloidae > Mylabris > Mylabris sibirica. Next base: position 2,100,781 of record CM077840.1, read on the forward strand.
GAATGATTCGTTACAAATTATTGCAAAATAGTAGTAATTATTTTCGATAGGTGAAAATAACCCATGAATTGTTCAATTGTTTTTCCGTAACTTTTTGTGATTATTCCAAAATTGTATTTTTTGAGTATGTCTTCAAAGTTCGCCATGAATGAGGTTCCAAATAATTTTTTAAATTGTGCCAAAAATTTCTGCCAATGAAATTTTCCTAAAAACTATCAAGTCTATTTAAAAATTTCTTGTATATTTGGAAAGCGCTTTCAATTTGCTATTAAAAACATGATATTCATTGCAAAATAAGTAATGTTGGCCCAGTTATGGAATAGTATATTATGCAACGAGATTAGAATGACGGCTATTATTTCACGAGTATGAAGGTTCCGACACTCGCTTCGCTCGTGTCGGAATCATACGAGTGAAATAATAGCCATTCTATCGAGTTGCATACACTATTTTCTCTACGACCAGTTGCAATTTTAACAATAAAATTCTTCATTTTGATAAAATTTATTTTTACTCCAAATTGAAAATTGAAAATTATTTCTAATGATTAAACGTCAAACTTTTAAACAAGTTATGTTGTTATGGTTACCAAACAAATGCTAGATCTACTTTAACACCAAATGACATATGTCATTGAAAATTTGAAATTTGTTTGATGATTTTACCTGTTAAACGTCAAAATAATAACGTATCCATGGTTACCAGCCAAATACTACGCTGCTATTGGTTAATTTACCAGTTGTGGAATGAAAAATCTGTACTGGAATGAATTCATTCCAGTACAGATTTCGAATATAGTATGATGTCATTCTAAGTGCGAGTAGAGAATGACATCAATTCCAATACAGTTTTCGAACACAGAATGATGCTATTCTAACATGGGAGTAGAGAAAAAAATATATGTACCTTGAAATGCTCATTCCAACGCTGGTTCACGCGTTTCAATGACTTAAAAAAAAAACTGTTGCAAAATAATCATCCTTAATAGAAGAAAATAACATTGGAGTTGTTGGAAAATTTTGATTTCACTTTTTTTGATTTTCCAAAACTGGATTTTTTGTCTTTCCACGATTTTTTTCATGAATAAAATTCCATATGCGGGATACTCCGGGTCTTTATATTTAAAATTGTGCCAGAAATTTCTGTCAATGAAATTTTAATGTTTTTTTTTTTGATTTGCTGGAAAACTAACAAACTCATCGGATTGTTTCTTGGAGATTTGAAAATTGCTTTCAAATTCCTATTAAAAAACATGACATTCATTACAAAATAAATAATATTGGCAGAGTTCTGAGAGAAAATATTAAAACATGTGTAAAAAACGTGCTCCAAAATATTCTTCTATCACTCTGAATTTCGTCAAAATTCTTAAAAATTGAAACGGCCTCTGAATACGCCTTTAAATGCTCGTTCTAACGATGGTTCATGCGTTTTAATGTTTAAAAAAAAATGTTGAAAAATTTTCAATAGGTGAAAATAACACCGGAATGGTTGGTAAATTTTCGCGTAGCTTTTTGTGATTTCCTAAAACTGAATTTTTCGAGTAGGTCATCGAGTTTTTCCATGAATAAGCTTTTCTCGTCCGATTCTTTATCTTTAAAATTGTGCAAAAAATTCATTGAGTGAATTTATTCATGTTTTTTCTTTCAATTTTTTGTAAAATTGACAAATTTATCGGAATTTTTTTTTTGAGATTCGGAAAGCGCTGTCAGTTTGCTATATAAAAAACATGATTTTCATTAGATAATAAAAAATATTGGCTAAGTTACGGGAAAAATACAGAAATGTAGGGGTGTCTATTTTTAACTATAGTCAATTTTTATGAAATCCTCATTTATTGGCCAGTAATTCGATTAATATTTCAAGAGTTTACAGAATAATCCGTTTGGATAATTTTAGCAAAATTAGAACCTCGTAGTTCATGTGTAAGTTGGTTAGAAAACGATCGTGTTTGACGATGACGCAGTTTTCAAAAACTTGCTGCACACATAATAAAACCTTACATACAGGGTGTTTGGTCTAATTGTAAGTATGGTCAGTTCTAAGAAACTCCTATTAGTTGACGAGCGATTCGTAAAATCTTTGTAAGGATTTGTAGGAGGGTATTTAAAGAACATGTCCGCAAAATTAAAGCCTCGTAGCTCATTCAAACGTTGGTCAAAAAACGTTCATTTCTGACGATGTAGCAATTTTCAAAAACGAACTAAACACGCAAATTGACTTAGAATGACTTTAGGATCCTCCCAAAATTGATTTTTTTCGTTTTTCTCCATTTTATTCTGGAACAGGTGGAAATTGTATTTCGTATTTTCTCTCGAATACAATGGAGAAAAACGAAAAAAAAATCAATGTTGGGAAGGTCTCTGAGTCATTTTTAGTCGTTCTGCGTGTTTTGTTCGTTTTCGAAAATTGCGACATTGTCCAAAACGATCGTTTTTTGACCAACTTTGAAATGAGCTACGAGGTTCTAATTTTGCTAAAATGCTCTCTAGGGACTCTTCTACAAATCCTCAAAATGTTTTTGGAATCACTCGTCGACTAATAGGAGTTTCTTAGAACTCACCATACTTAGACCAAACACCCTGTATAGGTAGAGTTCCGAAAAATAGCTGCCCATATGAATATTAAGGGGCTGAAATTGCCCCTTGAAGTTACTACCCAAAAATACATTTTTTGCTATATCTCGAGTATCATACAAGATATCGACTTCAATCAAAAAGTAAAATAGTCCGCAGAGCCAGTAGTATATTTTGACCTAAAAAACAGCACCTTTCCATATTGCGGGGGTTGAAAAATATGTGGAGGTCAGAATTTTTTTGCCTCCTCTGGTATTGCTTTTTGAAAATTCAAGTTATTTTTTTGGGAGTTCACGAACTACATACATTGAAAACTAAAGCTACCTATTTTTAGATTTTTCGATTCATCCCTGTTTTAAGGGGCTGCAATCCTCAAAATATAATGATGCACAATCATTTTATTAACAGTATTTTCGTAACTAAATACTAATTTAAAATAAAAATGAAAATATAACTTGTACATTACTATATCTTGGAGGTTACAGCCCCTTAAAACAGGGATGAATCGAAAAATCTTAAACAGATAACTTTAGTTATTCAATGAAGTTTATGACTTTACAAAAAACAACTTAAATTTTCAATTTTTTTTACCAAGAGAGGCAAAAAATACTATCAAATATTTTTTAACCTCCGCGAGATAAAGGGTTGCTTTTTGTTGAGTTATTATATGGTACTGGCTTTGTGGAATATCTTAGTTTTTGATTGAATTCTAAATCTAGCACGGTTCTCGAGATATAGCGAAAAATGAGCTTTTTGTTGGTAACTTCAAGGGGTAATTTTATCCCCTTAATGTAGGCAGCTAAAAGATATGCAATTATTATTTTTTGGAGCTCTATGTATATGCAGAGTTTTATAAAAATTGGGGAGGGCTAGTTTTGTCACTTTTCTTATTAGAATGACTTGAAGATCCTCAAAACATTGATTTTTTTTTCGTTTTTCTTCATATTATTTTAGAACAAGTGAAAATTTTTCACTTTTTCTAGAATACAATGGCGAAAAACGAAAAAAAATCACTGCTGGAGAATCTTCGAGTCTTTTTTAGTCGTTTTAGTCTTTAGGTCATCTTTGAAAATCAACTTTCGAATGAGCTACGAGGTTCTAATTTCAATAAAATAGTCTCCCTATAAGTTATTGAAATATTATCCGAATCACTCGCCAACTAAGAGGAGTTTCATAAGAATCGACCACAGTTACAACAGACACCCGATGTAAAAAAAAACGTGCTCCTTTGTCGTCAAAATTTTCCAAAACAGAAACTGTCCTTGAATGCACCTTGAAATGCCCGTTCCAATTTCAGTTCACGGGATTATTAGCATTTTTCCGATATCGAATTGAAAAAGATGTAATGCGGTAAAGGGTCCTTAAGACAAGTATTTGCGTTAATGTATTGACCGATACAGTATGTTCCCTGGCCGCTAGAAACATTGGAGAAACTTTGGCCACGCCTATTTAAACTACTTACATATTAGTAAGAAAAAGACAGAGAGATCGTGGGATGTTTATAAATGAAAAAGATGGCGCTTTTTGCCGCCCACCCTTCCTATTTTAAAAGATAACAATAACCAGATCTGGTTTGTGGATTTGGTATTTCTTTCTGTTATTCATGAAACATGTGATTTAACAAAGAAAGGACATGGCCGGGACCAATGTTTCTCCCATGTGTCTATTGATATGGAATTTACCTGTATAAAAGATTTAACAATTCTTTTTTTGTCTTTAGATAAGACGATATTCTGATCCGGGTTGTAGTAATTTAAATGATAATAACAACAGTAAGAGTCTCTATATTTTTTTCCTTCATTTATTTTTTTTGATGTTGTTAAAGAATATTTTAACCTAAAACGTGCACTAATAATATCTCGTTATTTCATCATCATGATTATCAAAGACAAAGTGACTAACAATTTGCTTTATTTTTATTGTGTTTTTTTTGTGTGTGCTTTGTTTTTCTATATTTGCACATGCTACTACTCATTTGTATATAGGTTTATAATATGACTGATGGAGAGGCTAGTGGTAATGAAGATCATGATATTACCGATGAACATGCACGCTTACTACATTCAGGCATTCTGCTCAAATCAAATAATGCACACAGGAATATGGGTAGGTGTTTCTTTGTTTTTGTTTCTTTTTTTTGTTGATTGTTCCTTTCCTTTAACACACTCAATGTTGCTTTTACTATTCAAAAAAAAGTACTAAATTATAATTAAAATGAATTATTAAAATATAGGTCGTTCAAGTAAGGATAATATAGGATCACCACAATTAAACGGTTATTTAGAAACAATATCGCATACACCTCAAGTTGCTGTTGTTTCCGGTGGTGTTGAAAGTGTTTTAACTTCACCGAGTCCAACAGGTATTTTTTCTTTTTTTCTTTAATAAAATAATGATTAATTATTTAAAAATTTACAATTTAATAGTACCGCATCGGAAACGTAAGAAAAGCCTACAACCAATACAACAACAACAACCTAATAGTAGTCGTACTAGTATTGTTTTACCATTATTAACATCTAATCCATTTTCCACACAGAAACGTTTAATCAATGATGATAGTTTATGTGAGTATAAAGTATTTAATTATAGCGAGTCTATTTTCTAAATAAATATGGTCAATTCGAGCGAAACTCTTAGTAATTAGCGAGTGATTTGAATTGATTTGTAGGGTGACTCCCAGATGACATCTTGATAAAATTAGAACCACATAGCTCATTTACAAGTTGGTCAAAAACGATTTTTTTTCCGGCAATGTCGAAATTTTCACCAATTAGCTATACAAATAAAATGACTTGAAATGACTCGTAATTTTTTTGTTTTTGGTCATAATATCCCGAAAAAAAAATTGAGAAACATTTTTCTTGGATATCGATCGTGTAAATATTGAAATGTTCTACGCCTCTTTAACTATTTTGTGTTTTTTTTTTCATTATTCTCTTTTTATGTAAATAACAGAGAATAAACATGTGTGAGCATTTTATTAATTTTTTTGTTCTGTCAGGTATTACAAGTGTGTTTTTCGTTAAATAAATAAACATCAAACAGTTATTAACAGATTACTCCAGCGCTCTTTTTACTGTCGGCCTGTAATTTTTTTCAAAATCCTAAGGATCAATAATTTTTACAAGAAAAAAATAACAAAGTTTATTAATTTACAATTTATTATGTTGTGGATAAGACGTTGAAAATTCTTCTGCGGGCGAGAATCGGTTTCCGAGCTAGGTGTTGAGAAGCACTGGTTAATGTAGACGTAGACATTCATAATAAATTAAGGCTGAATGTCATAGTCACGGCGCCTCCACCAAAAGACGACCTAGTCTTTCACCACTTCTCCCATTTTTCTATGCGAGTCAATGTCTGTCCGTGTTATTTCAATTCAATTTCTGAAAAAATAGATTACTTTGGATGTAGATAATGAAAATTGAAAATCGAAGCTCACATTTTTGTAGAGTGAGCTTTGCTCGATCTTTTTATATACGTGACTATTAAATTAATCAACTTTCACACAGGGAATTTTGTGTTTCGCCAAACCACTTATTTCAGCACAAAAAGTTACTTTTTCCTTATCCTGTGAAAACATTGTCAAATTTTCAAAAATCCAAGCCCGTATTTTTGTATATGACTGCCTTTGGAATCGATTTGAACTATTTGCTGGTCGCTATCTGCTACCGTTTACCAGAAAAATGTGTTTTACTGTCTTATGGAAATTACACATGTAATTGGTAGCATTCAGTTTGGATAAAAGTCAGCCTTGATGGGAGAGAACAATGAGCGATACAGAGAGGTGAAGGATCTTTGCGTTTCAATGTTTCACGGTCAATCTTAGCTTGTAACTTTTTAATTTTTTTTCGGGGCATAAATGACAAACTTCAAAAATTTAAATGTTACGAATGTATTACAATATTTTAACACTTTTGAAGGGGGCACAAGGCTCGTCTTATGATTTCATCCATTTTCCGATGAGCTACGGGATCCTGCTTTTACTAAAATGTTCTCTAGGGACCTCCCTAAAAGTATTATTAGAATCGTCCGCCAACTACTAACTACTAGAAGTTTCGTTCTAATTAACTATATGTATTTACAAAAAAAAGACGGTGTATGTGTGATTATTGTAAAGTAACTATTAAGTTGTTTTGAGTACGTTTAACACTTACTGTTACTTGCACGTATTTTTAGACAGGATATAGTTTTGTAACGATTATCATTGATGCTAGTTTATAAATCAGGGGCGGTTCATCTGTTTATTCAGCTTTTCTCTCGTTCTTACCTTTGGTATTTTCTTTGCGTTTCCCGTCTTTTTTCTGTCTTCGTTGCTTTTCTTTATTTCTTGTCTTTCCGGTCTTTTTCCCCTGTCGTTTTTGTCTTTCCTGGATTTTTCCTTGCATTTCCTGTTCTCTCCGTTTTTCCTCTTTTTTTTATCTCTTGTTTCTTTTCTGTCTTTTTAATGATCAAATGTGCTTGTGTGAGAGTAACAATTTCACTAATTTATGTCACGAGCCACCACTGTATATGTATAGGTATGAAACATGCATTTGTATTTTGAAGTGAGCTTACGATTAGTATTTCTTGCACGTATTTGTGTACGGAGTATAGTTTTGTAACGATTAATGAATGATGGTGGTTTATAGAGCAGGGGCGACTCATATCTTTCTTTTTTGTATTTTTTATCATTCTTCAATGTCTTAACTATAGTTTCTATCTCTCCTGCCTTTTTGGTCCTTTTTTCTATCTTTCCTGTTTTCCTGCCTTTTTCCTTTCCTTTGTGTCTTTCTTATCTTTTTTCTCTTTTTTCTGCCGTTCTGTTCTGTGTTTCCTGTCTTTATTTATTTCTTATCTTTGCTGTCTTAATTTACTCACTTTCTTATCTTTATTCCTGTGTTTCCCTACTTTCGTTCTTGCCTTCGTTTTCATTTCTGTGATCTCTCTTTCAATTTTTAATGTCATTTCTCTCTTTTCAGTTTTTCTTTTATGCCTTTCTTGTAATTTTTAACTTTCCTGGGTTTTCTTCAGTCTTTCCTGCATTTCCTGTCTTTCTCGTATTTCTTCCCTGGCTTTCTTTCTTTCTCTCTTGTCTTATGTTCTTTATCTTCTATCTTTTTTTCTTTCTTAATAATGTTCATCAAATGTGTCTGTGTGGGAGTAAAACTTTCACTAATTTATATTATGAACCACCACTTTATGTAAGTATGAAACATTCAATCGTCCTCATTTTGTAGTAAGCTTACTATTAATTGCACGTATTTGTAGGCAGCGTTTAGTTTTATAACTGCTAATCAATGATGACTGATGACAATTTATAAAGCAGAGGCAGCTCTGGTGTTTAATTTTTGTATTTTATATCGTTTCTTCATGTTTTTAAAGTCATTTCTATCTTTCCTGCTTTTTTTGGCCTGTTTTTCCTGTTTCTTCTTCTTCTGTTTTTCCTGTTTTCCTTGTAATTTCAGTCTTTTCAATAGTTTTTCATGTCTTTCGTGTTTTTTCCTCGTTATTTTTCCTTTCTTTATTTTTCCTTACCTTCCTACATATCCTGTCTTATCTCTATTCATTCTTTTTAATCTGTCTTTCTTTCTATACCTCCTGTCCGTTTTCTCTCATTTTTGATAATGTTCGTCAAATGTGAGAGTAGCACCTTCACTAATTTGTGTCACGAACCACCACTGTATGTAATTATGAAGCATTAAATGGTACTCATTGTGAATTAAGCTTACTATCACTTGCACGTATTTGTAGAGTAGAGTTTTGTAACTATTAGTCAGTGATGGATGGTAGTATATAAAGCAAAGGCCACTGATGCCTTCTTTTGCTGTTTTTTTCTCTGTCGTTCCTGTTTTTTCTGCCTTTTGTCTTCTGTGCCTTTTTTCAGGAATTCCTGCTTTTCTCCTCTACGTCATGTCTTTTTTCTGATATTTCCTGTCCTATCTTTTGAATTGCCAGTCTTTATTTTTTAACCTTTCCTGCCTTTGTTATCTTTGTCTTGGTCTTTTTTGTCCCTTTTTTTTCTTGCCCTTCTTGCATTTCCCGTCTTTCTTATCAGTTTGCTTCCTTATTTTCTTTCTTAATGATGCTCGCTAAATGTGTCTGTGTAGGACTATCACTTTCACTAATTTACATCACGAGCCACCACTGTCTATATAGGGTTCGACGAAAATCGATTATGGCAAATTCCATTATTTGGCGAGCGATATTTCAAGGACTTATAGCAGGGTACCTGGAGATCATTTTAACAAAATTTAGAACCTCGTAGCTCATTTGGAATTTGATAAAAAAAACGTTCGTTTAGGACAATGTCGGAATTTACAAAAAACGAGCTAATCATTCAAAACGATTTAGAATGACTTGAAGATCCTCCCAATATTGATTTTTGTTTTGTTTTTCTCCATAGCATTCTAGAAAAAATGCGAAAGATCTCCTCCTGTTCCAAAATAAAATCAATTAAAACAAAACAAAAATCAATGTTGGGAGGGTCTCCGAGTCATTCTGTGTCGTTTTGCGTGTTTGGTTCGTTTTCGAAAATCGCATCGTCAAAAACAAGCATTTTGACCGACTTCCCAAATGAGATACGAGGTTCTAATTTTGGTAAAGTGTTATCTACGGACCCCCTACAAAACCTAGAAATATTTTTCGAATCGCTAGCCAAATAATGGGAGCTGCCATAAAAAAAATTCGTCTGACGTGAATAACCCTGTATGACTGAAGCATTAACACGTACTCATTGTTAAATAAGCTTACTGTTACTTGCACGTATTTGTAGACAGAGTATAGTTTTATAAAAACTAATCAATTATATTAGCAGCCTACTTAAGTACGAAACAATCAGTCGTACTTATTGGTGGCGAATACTTTGTGATTCTTGCTTAAACAACAATTATTATTATTATTATCACGGTTGAATTTGTTATTAGATAGAGTATAGTTTTCATTTGTTAATGTTTCAGATTATGGTAATTTACGTGAAGATGTGAATATTTACATGGGCTCAGATCCAAGTGAAGTTTGTAGTCATTCAAGTCCTGAATTACCCTCAAGTCCCACACATCGTGCGGGTGGTGGTAGTGCTACAGTTAGTGGCGGTGGTGGTGGTGGTGGTGGTGGCGGCGGCGGCGGACACGGTACACATTCATCTGAAGATTTATATGCATGGATGGCGAAACAAGATTCATTATCAACAAACCAATTAAAAGGTTGTATGGAATCGAAAATTGATACCCTACAAACTGAATCTAGTGGTGATGGTTATATTAGCGGTAATGATGATGATGATGATAATAATACAACAATTAATAAAAATAGCAATGGTAATAATAATAAAAATAATCATCATCATCATCATCTGAATAATAATAATACTAATAATAATAATAATAATGGTATAAGAAGAGAACATATACGATTACCGGAGATATCATTCTATCCAATACATGATTCTGTACGTTTATTGGATGCAAATCAGATCTTTCAACCTTTATTATCAGCATTAGGTGTGATGCCACAACAATTACGTTTCACTACAATGTCTGATTCAAGTAAAAAAATATATATATAATTATTAATTATTGGTGTTAATTAATAATTTTTGATTTATATTTTAGGTTCTGGTAATGATGTAACAACATTAGATGCATTAGGTTCAAATTTCTCTTTGATTGGTAATATGGAAACAATGCATATTGATATTGTTGTTTCTGAACATGGTAAAATCGAAAAGAAGAAAGGTAAAAATAAAAGTAAACGTTTAGTGATTGAAGTTAATACAAGTTAGTATTTTTCAACTAATTATTGTGATTTTTTTTTAATTTTTTTTCCCTTTTTTTTATTTATAGATGAATCACCAGCTTTCATATGTGAGAAAGTTTCAATTGAATTAGAAATTGATCGTATGACCGATATGGCAGTTAATGAAATGATGAAAACAAAAAATGTTTTATATATAAGTAGGGGACAATTAAAGAATCATACAAGTACAATAATAAATTTTACAATTGGTGTACGTTATATATCACAACGTGTTAATATGCCATTATTACGTTTATTACATCAAATTAGTAATATGTATCAAAATGTTAAAGATACACAAAATGAATTGAAATATGAACAACAACCATTAATTGATTTACGTCGTCCAAAAACTAGTACTAGTGATCATGTTGTTGATATTATTAAACATCATTCATCTAGTAAGTTGATCATTTAATGATTATTTTAAATTTTAATAAGTTTTATTTACAATACAAATCTTTGTAGTTAGTGATATACAAGAGGCTACAAATGATGTTATAGAAATTGTACAACAACAACCGACAACAACATCAATAATAACGAAACCTTTAAATACGATATTAACACAAAATAATAATAATAATAATAATAATAATAGTAATGTAAATAAATCATTCATATCACCATCGCCAAGTTTACGTTCACGTCCACAAAGTTTTGCACAAAAATTACGTTCAACTGGTAAAAGTGTTAAAGGTTATGTGAATTTAGGTGATGGTGGTGGTAATAGTACACCAATAACAATGAGTAGTCCAAGTGGTAGTGTATTAGAACATATTACAGTATCATCAGATAAAAGTAGTATTGGTAAATGTTGGAAGACAATTTATCATTTACTTGATCTATATGCAAATATGCCTGATACGAAAACAATAAAACATCGGTAAGTTCTATTCATATACAGGTAAATTCAATTTCAATAGACACATGGGAGAAACATTGGTCCCGCCCATATCCCTTCTTTGTCAAAATCATATGTTTCATGAATAACAGACAGAAATACCAAATCCACAAACCAGATCTGTTTATTGTTATCTTTTAAAATAGAAAGTTTTCAAGGTTCTTTCTTACAAAAGAAATTGCTGTGTTTGGTCAAAGGACTAAGGGTTGGGGATAATTACCGCCATAATTTTTAATTTCTAGACAACCTTCGCTCTCTCTGTCTCCTTCTAACTAATATGTAAGTAGTTTAAATAGGCGTGGCCAAAGTTTCTCCAATGTTCCTAGCTCTAGGTCCCAATCTGTATGTATACAGTATTAGGACCTAGCGGTAGCAACATGGGAGAAACATTGGTCCCGCCCATATTCCATCTTTGTCAAAATCACATGTTTCATGAATAACAAATAGAAATACCAAATCAACAGACCAGATCTGGTTATTGTTATCTTTTAAAATAGAAAGTTTTCAAGGTTCTTTCATACAAAAGAAATTGCTGTGTTTGGTCAAAGTACTAAGGATGGATGGTAAAATCCGCCATCATTTTTAATTTCTAGACCACCTACGTTCTTTCTGTCTCTTTCTAACTAATATGTAAGTAGTATCGATAGGAGACGGGACCAATGTTTCTCCCATATTTCTATTCCGAGCGAACCATACGGTATATACAGGGTGTAATTGAATTGCTTTTGAATAAGAAAATTACCCCTTGTATATAGCATAGAGTTACAATAAAGCTGTTTTGAAAGGTCAAAAAGAGGGCGGAGGGAAGACTAAAATTGATTAAAATTGCAACTTGAACGTTTTTTGACCAACTTCAAAATGAGCTACAAGGTTCTAATTGCGCTAAAATGTTGTCCAAGGACCCCCCCCCCCGCTTGCCAAGTATTGGGAATTGTATAAGAATTTTTCGTTTGAAGTGAATCGCCCGGTATAGCTTTGTAAATATGTAATTCCTAAAAATAGTATTGTTTGTAGTTGAAAATACCAGTTTAGTATAAAAAAAGTGTATGTATATACAACCCCCGTTATAGGGGTTGCTGCACCCTATTTTGTTATTTTGAATACAACAACATAGTGTTTTTTCTTTGAGATTTTTAGATTCTTTGATTAATTTTAAAGGTACTTTTATTATATGATTAAGAGTTTAACACTAAAGGTTTTGAAAATATTTCGATTTTTTTGATAAAATTTTGAGTTGTGTAGTATTTGTTTGAAAACTTTATATTTCAAGAATTATTAATGATGAACATTTGAAATTTTGCCATTAATTAATGAATATAATGGGCTTTTTGTTAAATTTTATTATTTTTGATTTTTTTTTTAATAGTTTGGCAGAGATCAACGTTTTTTGTAACCCAATTTTCAAATGCCAATAACTCGCTTATTTTAACAATAATGCTAAAATTTTTTTAGATTCTGTACTTATTTTTGATATTTTTGGATTTATTTCGAATTTTTACACTTGAATTGAGAGAAAGTTATTAAATTTTGAAAATTGCCAGAAAAAAATTAATTGCAGCTCAACGATAAGAGATTAGTAAAAATTGTAAAATTCAACGAAAACTTGAATTGCTTGAATTAAAAATTTCAAATTTTTAACGGTTATAGTTTAGAAGATATGAATTTTTAAATCAAACACTGCACGACTGAAAAATTTCCAAAAGTTTTCCAAAAAATCTAAATATCTAAAATCTAAAGACCGTTAACAATAAACTATCAATAATATATGTAATAAAAGTGCCTTTGAATTTTATCATAGAACTAGCTGTTGCCCGCAGCTTTGCTCGCGTAGAAGGATTATCGTAAATTTTTTTTTTTAAGTTTAAACTTGCTAGTGTATCGAAGTAAGTTCATTTCCATACACTGTATAAAAATGGAAAATGTAATACTTTTTTTCCTTAAAATAGGCAAAATAGAAAAAATAGTATAAGAAAACTCGTGTCAGAAGTCGTATATTGCACTCGTCATTTAGAAAACTCGCGCTTCGCGGCTCGTTTTCTAAACTTGGACACGTACAATAATTGTCGACTTCTGATACTTCTCACACTATTAATTTACGTTAATTTAGGACTTCCATACAAACTTTCAGCCTTTATTTCATCCCCCTACGGGTAGAATTTCCAAAAATGCTAAAACGATTACTTGTTGTTTTGTAATCAAAAGCCCAAATAGTAATAATGTTTATTGATTTTAAATTCAATTACCTTCAGAAATCATCCCCCATGTCACCTGCTTAAGGGTAGGATTTTCGCAAACGATAAATCATCTGTTTATTGTTTTCTATTCAAAAAAAATAATAATATTCCTTGGTTTTAACTTTAAAAATGACAGAGTTCCCATACAAACCTTTATTTCCTATTTCACACCCTTAAGGGTGAAATTAAAAAAATGGCTGAGACACATTTTTATTTATGTCCGATCAAAAGCATAAATGTAAAGTTTCATGCTTATAGCTTAAGAAATGACGAATTTCCATTCAAACTTTCATCCCTTATTTCACCTCCTTAGGGGTAGAATTCACAAAAATGTTTATGCGATTACTTATTGTTTCGTAAAAAAAAGCCCAAATAGTAAAAGTTATACCACCTTGTAAAATAATATTATCGCCATAGGTATATCGACTACTATTACTCGATAGTCATAGTTAATAGTAGTACATTATGTATGTAATTGATTTTTCCTATTTTGCGTTGGAAATAGACTTATTTTGACATAAAAAATAGTGTGGAAATGAAATATTTCTTAACTACTTTGAGTGTAGAAATATCTAGGATAATTTATTTTTTCCAAGTTGGTAACACTTGCCTTATTATTGAAATGCCACTTTTTGACAGATATTAAAAATAGTCGATTTAAATAATAATAATTTTATTTTATTTAATTCAAATTGTTTCTCCATAGAATTTTCAACGATTTCCCGCAGTTCGGGTGGAGTACACGATCATTCGTCACACATTTTCACTTAAAAATTGTAATGAAAATGGAGACTAAAACAATTGAAAATCAACTTGATGGATACTAGATACAAAAATTGAATATCGGTCACGCCTACAATACCAACTCCTATAAAATTCCCTAAATTTCCAAAATTTATTTTTTTTGCAAATAGGGTGCAAGGGGGTGCAAAATAGGAAAAATAGTATAAAAAACTCGGTTCAGAAGTCAATTTCTGCATTCGACCATTAAAAAACTCGCCGCTTCGCGGCTTGTTTTTTAATATTGGTCTCATGCAGGAATTGTCGACTTCTGAAACTCGTTTTTTAATATACTATTTAGACTACTCCCCCCCCCCCCATCACGCAAAACTGAAACTCAGAAATAGGTACTCAATCTAAAATTAAAATCGATTTAATTTTCCTGACCAGACTTAAAAAACCATAAAAATGATACCCATATTGATTTTCAAATTTTTTTACCCCATTTCACGAATTTAGGGGTTGATTTTAAAAGAAGCCTGAAACACGTATTTGCTTATTTATTGACACTTATTTAGTACTTCTGTGAATTTTCGAATAAAAAAGTTTATCTAATTTCATTTATCCATACAAACTGTGGACCCTCGTTTTATCCCCTTAGGGGGTGAATTTTGAAAAATCTTTTCTTAGCGGATAGCTACGTCATAATAACTATCTGCATGCCAAAAAATCTATCTTTTCTTGTTTATCCATACAAATTTTAGACCCTCGTTTCATCCCCTTAGAGGGTGACTTTTGAAAAATCCTTTCTTAGGGGATGCCTACGTCATAATAACTATCTGTATGCCAAATATGGCTGTCTAATCTTGTTTCTCCATACAAAGTTTAGACCCCCGTTCCCCCTTGGGGGGGGGATTTTGGAAAATCCTTTCTTAGCAGATCCCTACGTCCCAATAACTATCTGCATGCAAAATTTCAGCGCAATCCGTTCAGTGGTTTGAGCTGTGCGTTGATAGATCAGTCAATTACGGTCGCCTTTTATACAGGGTGCCCCAGGGGTACGAGCAAGCTCCATAATTCCGTCGCTAGAAGACATATCGACTTGCGGTTTTTTTCTCATAGGATCCATGGACACTCTGTACAACTTAAAATTATTTTCGCTATTTTAACTACCCCCCTTATAGGGGGTAGTGAGCCCTACTCTCTTATTTTAAATGGAATGGTATATTTTTTATTACATTTTTGAATTCTTTGATGAAATCGAAGGGGACTTTGATAACATGACCCATGGTCTAGCGCTGAAAGTTTTTCAGATATTTCAGCTTTTATTGCAATTTTAAAATTTGCAGTGTTAGATTGAAAAATTCATATTTTTGAAGCTATAGTACCTGAAATGTTGAAACTTCAAATTTACGTTGTACAAATAATGTACTTTTTATCAATTGAAACAGAATTTTACTATCTTTTACTGTTTAGCTGAAATACATTTTTCTTTCAGGCAATTTTCAAACTCTAATATCGTACTTATTTCAAATGGAACATCATATTTTTCTTTATATGGTTGGATAGAGAATAGAAATATGCATCAAACTGTATTAACATTTCCTATACCTATCTTTGATAATTTTTCAGTTATTCAGAATTTTCAATTTCGTTCAATCACTTCCCTTGAAGCAAAATGTAATACTTCTAGTCGCCTATGCCAAAATAATTCAACTATAATAAAATGCATAGAAGGCTTAGCAAAATGACAAAATATCACAAATGACGTTAATATTGATTATTTTACCTGTATTTTTTACAACTTTAGGACATCCTACATACACAAAAAAAAAATGAAATAAATATTAATTTTATTAATTATCAATTTTTTCCATTTTATTTCTTTGAGGTAGCCCAAATTTAATTAATTAATTTCATCTTAATTGTGACAATTGAATTGGAAGTTGTTTTGCTAAGCCTTCTATGTTTTACATTTTCTTTCAGGAAAGAAAATTAGACGAAATTGAAAATTCTGAATAACTGAAAAATTATCAAAGATAGGTATAGGAAATGGTAATACAGTTCGATGCAGAATTTTTTTCTCTATCCAACCATATAAAGAGAAACATGGGGTTCCATTAAAATAAGCAAGTTATTACAGTTTGAAAATTGCCTTAAAAAAAATTCATTTCAGCCGAACGCCGAAAGATAATTAAATTCCCTACAGTTTGATCGAAAGGAAGTCATTTGTACTATTAGATTTCTAAATATTAACATTTTAACTGCATTTGTGTCTATGTTGTGAATTTTTTATTTAAGCACTGCAAAATTAAAAATTTCATGAAAAGTCAAAATATCTGAAAAACTTTCAGCGCTAGACCATGGGTCATGTTATCAAAGTCCCCTTCGATTTTATCGAAGAATTCAAAAATGTAA
This sequence comes from Mylabris sibirica, assembly GCA_039776855.1. Taxonomy (NCBI): domain Eukaryota; kingdom Metazoa; phylum Arthropoda; class Insecta; order Coleoptera; family Meloidae; genus Mylabris; species Mylabris sibirica. Next base: position 2,117,409 of record CM077840.1, read on the forward strand.
TAAAAATTATACCATTCCATATAAAATAAGAGAGTAGGGTGCACTACCCCCTACAATGGGAGTAGTTAAAGGCATTAACATAATTTTAAGTTGTACAGAATGTCCATAGATACTGTAAGAAAAAAACCGCAAGTCGATATGTCTTCTAGTAACCGAATTATGGAGCTTGCACGTACCCCTGGGGCACCCTGTATATATAGAGATCTAAAATTTTATCATAGAATCTAAACTGTCAAAAAAAATTCAGATAGAAAATTATGGGTGAACTACCCTATATTTAGAGGGTTGTTAGAACTCTAAAAATATCTTCAACAGAAAGTTTAAGTGTCAAAACGGTTATGACGAAAATTTCATCAAATTCCAACAATTAGAACTTTAGATATTTTTGAAATTTAGTCACAATTGTAAATCATCCTGTATTTAAAAGCTGTAAATTGATTACAACCCTCTACAGATGGATAGAAAAAAAGCGGTAAAACAATATAAGTGGAGACTTTCTAGTTTTTTTCTTCTTCTATTATCTTTTTTGCTTTTGTTCTCTTCTTATTTACGACAGGTGAAATTTGAAGATTTCAAAAAAAATATACAGCACGTTCCAAGTTTTTCATCATACAGGGTGTACCACCATACTTATTAGTTACGATACTACGTCACCAAAGACAGCCAATTGCAAGAATAAATACCGTGGTACATCCTCTATATATCTTTAATTTTCATGCTTAATACAGTGTAACTTTCCTATGAGGTTTCGTTTTTGTTTTGTTTATTGGTTATTTTAAGTTTAAATACAGTGGAACTTTTTTGAAAATTTGTAAATACAGCAAGACTTCTCTATGGTGATCAATGTATCCATATACAGAGTGTTCCTCCAAATTTGCCATCAGCTATGTCTTCATTGGTTATATTTATAATAAATACAGTGGAACTTTTCTATCAGGTTTTTTTGGTTATTGATTATTTTCACGTTAAATACAGTGGGACGTTGCTGATTTTTGAAAATTTGTAAATACATCAACACTTCTGTATAGTGAGTTATAAATTTATTGTGAGAACCGTGTTTTAAACTACAAGATGGTAGAGGGAGATTGCTCGACCAATAGAAATTACTAGCACGTGACTGAAGCAGCCGTGACGGCAAAATGTGACAGAAAATCGTGACGCTTTTTCGATTTTTTACTATTGCTCTAAATATCTCCCGTACGTTGCGTAAGAAATTTCACTTCAAAAAACTTGATCTTGCATAAGTACACAGGGTGTAATTGATTGGTTTTAAGCCTGCAGACGACGTGAAGGTCCCGAAAAACTAAACCAGGACTTATGCATCCCGTACAACTCCGAGACTGTACGCGGGATGTACAACCTCGTAGTTGACTATGCCTTTAGTTACTTAGCATTATAACTTACAAGGGAACCTTCCCAGGTTTTCTCCTCCAATTTTAATGAAATTTGGATAAGTTGTTCTCTGTTAAAATCTAAAAGATGCATGTTTTTTATCGGATGATAAGCATATGTAGAGGGTGAAATCGCCGCTCAAAGTTTGCGGTCTAAATGGCTACTTTTGAAGTTTCATATACTTGCATTTGGAATAATCAAATGGGACAAATGGCATTATATTCACTATGAAAAATGATGAAGAGCGGTTTTTGTCAAACGGTAAAATATTAATTTGGGCGGGAGTTATAGGGGTTAAAAGTGACAAAATTGCTATAAAACGAAAACTATACATTGGATTTTGACGAAACTAATGTCAGATGAAAGAGAATAAGAAAGTAGGAGATACCTTTTTTGTATTTTTCTGAAAAATTATGTTTAGGGGGTGAACATCTTCAAGCTAAAATACAACGATCAAGATGAAAATTTCGACCAATTCTTTTTCTTTTTTTATTTTAATTCATAAAGGGTGGATTTTTCTCAATTTTCAACCACTGCGTTGTATCCTCTATACAGGGTGATTCATTTCAAAGGGAAAGTTCTTATGGCAACTCACATTATTTGGCTAGCGATATGACAAATATTTCCAGAATTTATACCCCCTCCCCGACCCAGAGAACATTTTAGCGAAATTAGAACCTTGTAGCTCTAGAATAAAACATAAAAAAAAATCAATGTTGGGAGGGTCTACGAGTCATTCTTGGTCGTTTTGCGTGCTTTGCTTGTTTTTTTGAAAATTCCCACATTGTCAGTAACGATCTTCTTTCGACCAACTTAAAAGTGAGCTACAAGGTTCAAATTTTGCTAAAATGTTCTCTGGAGAACCCCTCCTATAAATCCGTGAAATATTTTTCGAATCGCTTGCCAAATAATGGGAGTTGCCATAAGAACTTTTCGTCCGACGTGAATCGCCCTGTAGTCACCTTATAAATAGATCATCGGAGTTGTGATTTTAATGGTGAATTTAGGCCACGGATATTATTTTTGCAAATTCAAATTATGTGGGCCTTAGAGGTATTTAAAGGACCTTTGAAAAGATGTAACAACCCCTTAATGAATTATTTTCAAGACACTTTATTCACCCCTGTATTTGTACATAGCTGATTTTTAACTAAAATTTTACAATTTTATGTTACAGATTTTCTGTTGGTAATTATGATATATCAGAACATTATAAAGGTAATCGTAAATATGATATATTAACTGAGATGAAATCTGATGATGAATTGGATAAAACTGATAGAACAACAACACCACCAATCAAAATTAAAAATAAATCATCAACATCAACAATAACAGGCCCTACATCAACAACAACAACAACAAACACAAATAAAGAACATACAAAATTAATTGTTTTCGGTGTAGCAAAAATCCATCGTACACGTCTATTAGCAACATTATCTGGTTTAAAATTAGAAGCTGAAATAACAAATCTACATACAAGTTTAACATGTCGTAAAAAAACAACAACATTACCATTAATAACATTATTAGAATGTTCAGTAACTGGTCAAATTGGACGTACGATGATTGTTTTATTAGAAGGTGTACAACCAAATCAACAGACTGTTGTTAAAATAACAATAGGGAAATCACAAGTATTATATTCTACAATAATTAAACATAATAATAATATAAATAAAGATAAAAATAATGGATTATTAACAATCGGTGCTATCAATATTGATATACCACAACATCCTGTTGCATTACACGGTATGGTAACAAGGGGTAGTAAACAATTGAGTTCAACATTACAAGAATTACGTGTACAACGTACATCTAGTCGTTTATCACGTGGTGGTGGTGGTGCTAGTGTTGCTACAAGTAGTGGTACTACTGGTGGTGGTGGTGGGTTACAAATAGATGAGGAACAAGAACCGATACCTACAACAATACCACAACAACAAGAGGAAGAAAGTCCGAATCATTATAAGCCACCAATAATCCAAGCGATACATAAGACAAAAACCGATCTAGATGATAAGAGTTTATTATTAAAACCGTTAGTAATGCAATTCTCGATTGTTTTACAAAGTTTAACAATAACAGCAGCATTATTACCATCATTACAAGCACAATATAAGATGGATCAAGTGAATAGTACCGGTTTTACTGGTAGTAAAGCAAAATTTACAGTAGATTTACCACAACATTCATTGAGTTTTACAACAAAATTACAAGAAAAAATCGATATTAATCTACCATCAGAAGCTAGTATCTCATTACCTGCTGTACATGTTATAGCTGAATATATACCAGAACATGCTACAACAAATCTACAACAAAAAAATACAGATGGTGTTATTTTTCGTCAAGGTGGTTATTTGAATGCTAATGCTGATATTGGTGTATTTGAACATAGTTTAACAACAGATCTATTAAATCATCTAGTTTTTATACAAAAAGTTTTTATGAAGGAAATTAATGAAGTTGTACAGAAAGTTTATGGTGGTGAACGTCCAGTTGCTATCTGGTTAGATGATGGTGGTGATATCACTAAACAACGTGATCAATCACAACAACAACAACAACAAAAAGAGATAAATCGTTTATTATTCTCATTAGTGATAAGAATTGAACGTATACAATTAACAGCAACAACAGCTGGTAGTTCAGCTGTACGTTTAGAAACTGGTTGTGTTGTTTTAGAATTATCAAATCGTATACAAAATATATCAACAACAACATTAAATAATCGTTTATTTGGTAAAGCACAAGTTGATATTAATTTATCATTAGGACAATTAATAAGGAATACAGTATTTGAAGAAGCTGATATTGAATATCAACCAGTTGCATTTTTTAATACACGTATTAATCTACGTAATGCATTCCAAGATGAAATTGTTGATAATAATGATAAAGAAGTTATATTGATAACATTAAAACGTCCATTAATTTATATACAACCTAGTGCAATAGATAAGGCAATTTTAGTATGGTTAAATTATAAAAATGCTTATGATTATTGGAATGAGAAACGTGGTAATTTAAATAATGATATAATACAAGCAACACAACAATTTTATGAGAAATTTCAATTTGAAAAATTCACAAGTCAATTTACAATGCAAACTAATAATTTATTAACAACATTATTTTTACAATTAACTGTAGAAGATATGGGTATTTGTTTACCATTAAATCAATTACCAATACAATGGAATAATCAAAGGAATTTATATGAAGATATAAATAGTCGTGGTGCTGTTGTTATAACATTAGAGAATACAAGTATATCAGCATGTAGTAGTGGTTCATTGGTTAGTAAAGGGAAATTTTCAAATTTATGTTTACGTTTTGCTGATGATTTTGAAAATTCATTGGATGATTGGAAACCAGATATGACCGATACATCAATTATGAATTTATGTGTTGTTAGTGATGGTACTTATGAAGTGTGTAGTCGTACTATTGCTGCCAAACAACCAAATGGTAAGTGTTATAGTAATAATAATAATTAAGACGATACTGAGGGATGAATGATAATATTGTAAGATAGTTCTAATCGTGTTTTTTTTCTCTCTCAAGTTTATAAGAATTGGAGGGATATTTACTAAATTTTGAGAAACTAGTCCCTATCTACAAAGAGAGTCATGTTTGAGTCATCTGTAAGTTACATATCCCATATACAGAGATTTTTACCAGGAACTACCTGGTTCTTATGGAAACTCTTGTAATTTGACGAGGACCTTGTAGCTCATTAGGAAATTGGTCAGAAAACGCTTTATTTTATCAATATCGTGATTTCCATCAACCAACTACACGCATAAACCGATTAAAAACGGCTCTTAGACCATGGCAAAATTGATTTCTCCCATACGAACTTTTAGTCCGACGTGAATAACCCTGTATACAGGATTGCAGGTGTAAATGTGCCAAATTCGTATGAAACTTTTAGTAGTTAAAATTAATATTTAAGGCTGATTTTTATCCGAACTGAATGCTACCAATTATATGTGTAATTTCCATAAAACAGTAAAACACATTTTTATGGTAAACGGTAGCAGATAGCGACCAGCAAATAGTTCAATTCGATTCCAAAGGCAGTCATATACAAAAATACGGGCTTGGATTTTTGAAAATTTGACGGGATTTTCACAGGATAAGGAAAAAGTAACTTTTTGTGCTGAAACAAGTGGTTTGGCGAAACACAAAATTCCCTGTGCAAAAGTTGATTAATTTAATAGTCACATATATAAAAATATCGAGCAAAGTTCACTCTACAAAAATGTGAGCTTCGATTTTCAATTTTCTCTACCGGTTTTTCATAATCTGTATACAAAGTAATCTATTTTTTTCCGAAAGTGAATTGAAATAACACGGACAGACATTAAGGCTATTTGGAAGCGGGCAACGTTTTATTGTCTGAAAAAATGACAATTTTTAATCATCGATTTCTCGGTTATTTTGTGAGATATTCAAACGTTGTGACCAGCGTTGAATTGGGCGCATTTCACCGTACACCCGATAGACTTCCATTTTGGAAAATTTTCACTAAATTTCAAAGTGCAGAGGAAAATGTCGGAGCATGTCAAAATGATTCAATACAACGTATTATCTACAATTTTAAAAATAAAAATCTCCAAAGGCAGCAAGTACCTTATATAGCGAATTTTTTTTATGTATCTAGGTACAGCCGAGTGCATTGAAAATGTGACGACTCTTGAGCGAGAAATACCCGTTCTTTTAGTTTAGTAAACCAAGCTTTCTACTAAAGGGATGGTGTGGCGATGGAAACGGATTTGTGTCTGATGTTTTGTAAACATACAAGATAATACCCCCTAGTCCCACCTATGATTTTTTATTTTATGTTTCACTTTTCTAATTTTGACCTAGTAGACATCCGCCGTATTGTTAACCTGACTTACACAGCTTCACAACTATCGTCACATTTTCAGTGCACTCGGCTGTACATACTGAAATATTAATTGCCGAACATTCTTATGATACTGACAATTAATATATTTTATCTACGGCTTATATATAAAGTAATCATTATACTTGTGGTTTTTGTAATATAATGACCTACTTTATATCCCTAGGGAGATAAAGTAAATGAATATCCCTCTCATCAGCCAATCAGAAAATAGTATTTTAATTATAATTTCCGTCAAATGTAAACAAACCATGGTAACGACAAAAATAATTAACAATAGTTTCAACAAGTAGGCCTAAAGTGGGCGTTTTCATGCAATTTTGGATAAAATGACATTTAATTTTTCTGAAATTTCGAACAAATACTTAGTTGTGAGAATATACGTTGTATTTACAATGGAAAGTCGTAAAGAAGACGATTTTAGTACTAGATAACAGTTTCTATTAAATGTAAAAAACCATGGTAACGACAAAAAATGAATAACAGTTTCAACAAACAGTTGTAATAAATGTCCGTTTCTTGTGTGATTTTTGAATCGAAAATGATAAAGAAGGTAAATATTCTTGTTCGCTACCAGTATCTGTACAATTAGAAATAAGTCGTAGATAAAGTATAGTATACAACTCGCTTATAATGAATGCTAATTATAACCTAGAATGATTACAACACTCGCTCGCTCCGCTCGCTTGTGTTGTAAACTTCATTCTCGGTAATAATAGCATTCATTATAGACTCGTTGTATAATATACTATTAATCCACAAACAACAAGAAACCCTAATAAAATTTCATTCGTTTGAAGTTTGTTTGTCTAATACGTCTAATCAAGGCCTGCTTGATTTTTTTAAGCGAAATTCTCTAGCAGGCTTTGCATCTAATATTAACTGTCAAAATTATTTGCCCTCTGCGATTTTCAATTTTTTTTTCTAATATCAATTGTCAAAACACATAGCCATCTGAGAAATGCGATTTTACTGTTAATACTCAATAAAGATATTTTTGCATTTTTCATGCGAACCAACGAACCGTTTTAAGTGCTTTGCTTTTTTTTTGAAAATTCCGACATTGTCCACAACGATCGTTTTTTTAACAAACTTCGAAGTGAGCTACGAGGTTCTAATTTTGCTAAAATGCTCTCCAGGGATTCCCCTAAAAATTCTATAAGTATTATTCGAATCACCAGCCAACCAATAGGAGTTTCAAACAAATTTGGCATATGTATATATACAGCAGTAACTCTCTTTATAAATATGCTCCAAGAATTTCCTCTGCAATTCGAAAATTCTCTAAAATTTTTCAAAACGGAAAATGGTCGCGAATGCACCAAGAAGTGACCGTTCTAACACTGGTTTACATATTTCAATATCTTACTCTTATTCAGCTTACTGTTTAATCCCGCGTTTTTGGTCCCTAATATAGACCAATCTGTTGGCTCACCGGGCATTTGCTCGAGGCCCAGTCCGACACTGGTAACAAGTCTCCGAAAAGTTTAATGAATATCACTCAGTATGCTCGAATAACAAATTTTGCTATTGAAACAAGGCGTTTTTAATTGAGGATTTGGGATATTTTGTTCTTAACATTATCAGTTTTGGTCGGGATTTTTTATTTAATCGTGGAAAAAGCGATTTAGACACTTTTAATCATTTTTTCAGCAGAATTTTTCGCTTTAATATAAGACTTCTGAATATTCATATCCTAAATCATCAGGGTTTTTGTTCTAAAGTTTAAGAAAATTTGAAAATACAATACTTAACCGTTTGGTCTATTTTTGAACTGAATTCTGCGCTTTTTGTTTAGATTTCTACAAGACTTGTCCTAAATCATCAATTTTTGGATGATGATTTTCATTTTTAGGCTCCGTGTTTTTTTCTTCCTATTTAAGCTTTCACCTTGGCTTAAATCGATCTAACACTAGGTTTACACACACAGGTGGGTCTGTCTGTATACAGGTCCCTCACCCAAATGTCTGCAAATCCACGCTTAAGTCGACTTAAAGCAAAGTCTTGCTAAGGTGAGCTTAATCAGGTGAAGAAAAACCGAGCATAAATTTTGAGCGCCTTTTTTCTAAGTCATTGTTTTTTTAAAAGCTTTTATTCTCAAATACTGGAGAAGACACAATTTGGATACTTTTAGTCGCTTTTTCAAGCATATTTTCGACCTTAGGGATAGATTTTAAGACATTCTAGTCCAAATCATGGGTTCTTTTGGTAAAGTTTGCTATCTAAAAAGATATAATTTAGCTATTTTATTCAATTTTCGGGTTTGATTCTCGACATTTAGTCTAGGTTTTAAGAAATCTTTATCCGAAATTCTTAACTCGTCAAAAGATAAGATTCAAGCAGTTTTCAGTCAATTTTAGATTTGAATTCTCAAGATTTTGACTTTTTTGTCCTAAATTATCGCTTTTTAAAGAGTATTACTACTTAATCGTACAGAAGGGTTGCTTTAGACTTTAGACGTGTCTAATCTTTTCTTGAGTAGATATTTCAAAATTGAATTGAAATTTTGGGGCACTTTTCTATGTAATAATTAGGTTTTTTAGTCGTTTCTTATCAAAAACTTTCAGTTTGAAATTAAATTCATTGAGTTTTTCAGCCTCTTTCTTCCTCTAAATTATCAGATTTTACCTAATCTTTACAATGATTCGTGTAGAGGAGACAGTTTTTGATGATTTTAATCCATTTCTGAGAAGGATTTTCGAATTTAAGTCTAGGTTTTTAATATTGTTCGTTATTAAATTGTGAAAAGTAAACAAATTAATCTATTTTTGAGTTAAACTTTTGACATTTTATTTCTGGTTTTGAAATTTGTTTTTATTCTAACAATTTATTCATTTTATCGAATTTTACTAATTTACCTTTAAGTGAATAGTAAAATAGATTTCAGCCTTATGGTAGATTTGTAATCGAAAAATTTGCTCGGGAAATACTGCCATCTATTTGAATAATTGTAACTCCGTGTTTTTTTGTTTCTTCTAAGAAATAGGATTTTTTTTCTATTTTAGAATAATGCTTTTACTCCCTGTTAAAATTTATGTATTTTAGGATAGTAGCCTCCAAATTGTGATATTTTGTTTTTAGATTTTCTTCGATATGTTCATTGGGCTGTAATATGATGCAATTGTGATATTTAGCGAATTAACCCTTATAATTTCGTTTTCTTTTTTTGAGGAGAGAAATTATTCCTCTTAGGGAATAGATGTACTTAGTGATGGTTCTTGTCTGAAATTGTCGAAATTGTACTTCAATAGTAGGTAGTACATCGTTAGTGTCACCATCTGGTGGTCGGAATACTTACGACGCTAGGAGTACTTTCGGGTGTACTTTTTTTATTACATTGTACATAATAAAGGATGAACCTGATATCTCTATATTATTATTCACTCAATGAGTTTACTTTAATAATTATAAACTGTAATGACAAAATCATTTTTCAATTGTTTTAAAATTCTAGAGAATGCAAAATGGTTCTTGAACGTCCAATGGCAAATGGAAGGTGTCGATATACATTTAGATACAAATGTTGGTAAACAATTATCAGCATTAGGACACACGTTAACAATGTTAACAGGTGCAGAAGAGCCACCATTACAACACCATCATAACCATCATAACCATCATTATCATCATCATAACAAAAATATCGATTATGATAGTGATATTGATAATGATAATGAAAATAATGATATAATATCAATATCACAAGAAAGTATCCTACCATCATATATCTATGATCCAAAACTAGATAATCGTAGTCGTTCGAAATTAATTGAGAAAGAAATGAATGAACAAGCGAAAATTATTAATGATTTACGTTCATTGGGTGCATCACATAATACAATCGAATTAGAATTGAAACGTTTACATGAATTAGAAACAATGGTCTATAAAGATTTCCGTAGAGATATGTTACAAAAGTTACGTCGACAAAATATACGTACACGTTCAGTTAAAAGTAAATCAACAATAACAACACAATCAACAACAAAAACAACGACAACGTCGACGACAACAAATCAAAATAATACCCGTTCAAATTCATTTATCACGACAACAATTGGTGATAGTAATCAAGATAAGTTTGTTGAAAATCTACCAAAATCAAGTGGTCCATCTAGATCATCATCATTACGTGTACGTAATCAAGAATTAAATGATCCACAACAACAACAACAACAGAAATCGATTATTAGTACTAGCGAGATTAGTCTACCAGAATGGGGTGGTGATCATTTAGATATTGATGGTGAAACTGTTTTATTACGAAAGAAATTACCGGCTTCGTACGAATCAATCGATGATCAACAACTACAACAACAACAACAAGAACACAAACAAAGTACAAGTAGTGGGCAACAGTCAATACAACAGCAACAACAACAGAAACAACAAGAGCCAAATATCGATCTAGAATTAGACGTTAAAGTGTTTATAAATAGTGGTAAATGTGTTTTACATACAAAAGATGTTATGAAAGATGAGGAAATTAAATTGAATCGTATGCGAAAAGATCGAAGTTGTTCAGCTGGTCTCTTAGAATTTCCAACAACAACAACAATAACAAATAATAATAGTCCTGATACGAATCGTCGTAATAAAAGTGGACAAAATCTAGTAACAACACCAGCCACTAATACAACAACAATAATACCACAACAACAAACAACACGTTTGAAAAATCTACAACACGGTACTACATTAGTTGATTTAACAATATTTCATATACCTGGTATGGATGTTAAATTGCATTATCAATCAAAAGTGATAAATGATGAACCATTAATAACAACAAAACAACAACAACAATTTAATGATGATGTTGTTGTTGTTGATGATAATGAACGTATAGATCGTGCATTTAAACGACAAGAACAACAACAATCAATACAACATGGTATAACAAATCCTAATTATAATGAAAATGATGATGATGACGATGATGATGATTTAAGTCCAATAACAACAACACCATCATCATCATCACCTTCTTCTACACCATCATCATCATCTAAATCAAGTGGTAATTCAACACCAATCAATCAACATAATCATCATCATCATCACCACCACCATCACCATAATAATTTAAATTATCGACGTAGTGGTAATTGTATAAAGAAAGCATCATTATTTGCTTGGATGACATTACAAAGTGTACCAGAAGAAACGATAATTAGTCCACATATTTTAGAGTTTTTAGAACAAACATTAGAACCAATACCACCGAAAACCAATTTTAGTGCAACAGGTAAATCATTAATTTACTAATAATTATATAGTAGTAACATCATCTAGTGTCAATTTCTACAATTATATTGTTTAATTATACTAAATTATAATAGATGGCGCGGTATTAATTGGTTCATGTGACTAGGGCTTCAAACTGGAACTAAACCAAAAATAGGCAAAATGTAAAATTTTAATCGGAACTGAACCGAAAACAAAAACCGGCTTATTTTCGGTTCAAAAATACCATTTAACACGATCTTATTCCTCTCTTTTTCCTTTTTAGTTCACAAGAACAACTCAACTGAAGTTGCTTTTGGTGATAAAACGGCCTAAGGAATGCTTTTTGTAGATCATGTTGATACTCATGTTTAAGGGAGATATTGAGGGTTGAAGTTACCCCTGCAAAATCAGTCTTTCCAACTATCTTTACAACGGCTCAATATTTTTTAGCGGTTTAAAAAGTACTTGATATAGATTCACTAGAGTTATTATAAGGTGTAAGATGCGTTTTCGTCCCTATTTGAGGCTTGAAGTTGCAGCTGATTATATGTATTTTTTATTTTTTTTTTCAATTTTTTATCCCATGGTAAAACATATTACCGCCTTGATCTAATAGAAAATTTCAAAATAAAAATTGCCTATTTGAGGGTTTTTCTGTACTTAAAATAATCACACTGTAAATAGCTCTTAGGTGAAATTGAAAATATGATCATCTGGAGTAAATCAAAAACCGAAAAAAAAACGTATTTTTACCGGATTTTAGCAGAAATTTTTTTGGAAAACCGGACAAAAACACCTGGCAACAACACTAAATGGTGTTCAATCAAATTATCGGTAATTTTGGTAATTTTTTTTTCTTGATTTATTGTAGATACGTCATTCCTACCATCTGATCAAGATTTAACGAATTATGGCAATTATGTTTATGCCAGTTTTCCAGTTGATGTTATTGTTTATTTCCATATGCAACCGAGTACGTTCCGTTTCAGTTGTTTACCAGTATCTAGAGTTGAATGTATGTTACAATTACCATCTTTAGATATAGTTTTCAGTTCTAAACGTGCTGAAGATGAGTTCTTTAACAGGTATTTATTGATTTATTTTAATTTAATTATTATTTATTAAATTGGAATAAATTTTTTAGTGAATTTGGTGATGGTAATAATGGTACTACTACTACTACTACTACTACTACTACTACTACTACTGGTGGTAGTACTAGTGGTTCTAATATTGCCACTACAGCAATCGGTGGTCTTAGTGTTACTGGTTGTTTATCAGATTTCTCTGTTTATATTTTCCATCCATATGGTGGAAAAAAATCAACATTAAAAGAAACCCAATGGTCACCATTATCAGATAGTGAACGTAAAGATTCATTATCAATCAATGTTGAATTTGTTAAATTCCATTTATCTAGATCGAGAATGTTGAATTTCAAACCAGATAAAAGCAAAATTAATGATTTTAATAGTAGTAGTAGTAATGATCAAAGTCGGGCTGTTATACGATTTTCAAGTAAATAACCCCCACCCCTCTTCTTTACAATATTAATTAATTAAATTAATTGTAATTAAATTTCCAGCAATCGTTGATATTGGTTCAGCTTCATTCAAATATGATATGAGACGTTTAACGGAAATTTTAGCATTTCCTAAGGCTTGGTATCGTCGTTCAATTGTACGACGTATGTTCTTAGGTGATTTAAGTATGTCGTCAGTTTATAATGAAGATGATGATAGTTTAAATCAACAATCACCAAATCTACGCCACCAAGATCAAAGGTAATTTTTAAATTTAATATAATACAGTCGAACTCGGTTATATCATACTTGGTTGTTACGTATTTCCGGTTATAGCGTATTATTATTTGTATTAGACCGGCCGAATCTCTGTACAACGTAAACTCCGTTATAACGTAACATTTCTTGCGGTCCCTTCGATTACGCTATAGCCGAGTTCGACTATATACATATAGATTCTTCAACACTATTCCACCTCGCAGTAGGCTTAGCCTTTGATTACTAATATTAAGGGCCGGTTGTTCTTCATCCTATCTTAACAATAAGTCCCGTCATAGCAAGATCTTGTCTTAAAAGTATTGTCAAATGCGAGACTGAAATCGTATACAGGATGACCCATAAGGCTCCCACAATATCTTAGGGAAAGATAGGGGATGAATTTCTAAGACAAAAAGTCCTATACCATTTTTTTACCTGACGCACAGGTAATTAGTTATTAATTAAATAAAGTAGCCAATCAGGTGTTCGCTTTAGCTATGAAAGGAGAGAAGGAAAGATTCTTAATGGTGAGATGTGGGAAGCTGACCAGTTAGCTCGAATTAAGGTAGCATCTGATTGGCTACTTAGTTTAATTAATTACTAATCTCCTGTGCGTCAGGTCTAAAAATGGTACAGAACTTTTCCTCTTAGAATTCCCATCCTCAATCTGCCCCTAAGAGATGTGCGAGACTTATGGGTCAGTCTGTATATCAGACTGGATTAAGTAGTGTCTGTAATTACATAGAAATTCCATAAGAGGAATATTAAGTCACTTTATTTGTAAATGGTAAGAGGTATTGAGCTCTGAAATAGCTTAATCGATCATAAATTTTATTGTTCATGGGGGAACGCACTATTTTTGGTGGAAAACCGATTAAATATCCGGAAATAGCATGACTTTTGTCCTAAAAAGATAATGTCAAGTCGGGCCACGTAATTTCTTGTATAGTGAAGATATTTTAATTAAATTTGCATGAATAAATAGAGGAAAGTCAACTACATGGGGGGGACGTCGATCAAATCTCGATGTCCATTTTTGTTTCTGAAAATATTGCATTCAAAGTGCGGCATATTTATTCGAAATCCGAATAAACAATAAGAAACGAGTGTTGTATTCAACATAGTCGTACAAATTGACAGGTGCATAATAGACTGAACAGAATACAATCATACGTTAGTTATTATTCTAAGTGGTCTACTACATTTGCAAGCTAGATAACCGAATGTCTATCGTAAAATAGGTCAAAGAGGTGACGGAGACTAGTTTTGTTTTTAATGAATTGGCAATACACTTAAATCGACTTAACAATGGGTTTACAGACATTTAAGCACCTGTATTCCCCACTCAAAGGTGTGTGAACCTACTGTAAATCAATTTAAGGCAAGGTCTTGTTAAATCGGGCTTAAGTAAGCGTAGAAGAACCGGTAAATAGAGTCGTAACTTAGCTCATACTTTACTAGATTTGAGATTTGTCGCCGTATTTTTAATTAAAAAAAAAGAAAAAAAAACGAACTGAGCTGCGGTCTAACTTAAAAGACTCTTTACATTGTTCGAGTTTTGTATTCGATTTCATATCCGAATTCGATTTTTTGTAAAATCTGATAAAATTAGAGACCTTTCTGTACTGAAAAAATTGGATGAAAACTCGAAAGGCAACTCAGATCAGAAATTGTACACCTTGTATTAATTTACATTAAAAATTGCAGGAGATCCATTAAGAAATCGCCATTATTAAAATTGAACTTAGACCAACAACGCTATCGTTATCAATCAAAATTAAAAGATTTAGGTAAAACATTTAGTAATGAATCAACAATAACGATAAAAGATGGTGGTAATAATAATGATGATGATAATAATGGTAATAATGATAATACACCAAGTCCATCAGAATTTAAAAATTTAACATCATGGGAGACGCTGGTCTTGTTTGCTGTTAATTTTAAAAAATTGAACGTCCACATGAATATGGGCAATGTAATGGGTAATGTTTCGTAAGTATTGTTTGCTTTTAAAAATCACTGTAAGGCAGTTTGTCCGGGGTGTTGTTGGCCGAAAATAAACGAAGTCCTTTTTCTCGGGCGCCACTTACTAATTTAGTAATAATAAACAGAAAATAAAATATTTATTCTTAAATGAAATTGAACAGATTCTGATATGAATCAATACAAAAAAAAGTAAACAATTTGGTATGGCTGGAGCGGGGAGGGGGTAGCTGCCGCCATAAAGCCATAAGTAGGTCGGACGTCAAAGATGTTCTCTTTAGTCGCCACCAGCCACTGTATAGACTAGAGAACACAAGCTATAAATCTGGTCGCCTCAAAGCCACAGCAGAAACAGTTAGTACAAGGAACAGACCAGTAATGGTGCCAATATGGCTGAACGTTTCCGTTTCTACCGGGTGAGTCACGTAAAACGAAAATTTTTTTATGGCAACTCGCATTATTTGACGAGAGATGCGAAAAATATTTCTAGGATTTATAGGAAAGTAGCTGATGAACATCGTAGCTCATTTGGAGGTTAGTTATAAAATACATCTTTTCTGACCATGTCGAGCTGAACACGCAAAACGACTTAAAATGTCTCGAGGATTCTTCCAACTTTGATTTTTTTTAGTTTTTCTTAATTGAATTGTGGACCAAGTGGAAATGTTTCGAATTTTTCTAGAGTGCAATGGAGAAAAATTGAAAAAAAAATCAATTTTGGGAGGGTCTCCGAGTCATTCTTATTGTTAGTCGTTTTGCACCTTTAGCTCCTTTTTGAAAAGTGCGACCTTGTCCAAAACGAACGCTTTTGAACCAATTTTTAAATGAACTACAAGGTTCTAACTTTGCTAAAATGTTCTCTAGGGGCCCTCCTACCAATCCGTAAAATATTCTTCGAATTACTCGCCAAATAATGGCAGTTGTAGGTAATCAATAAAATTGGTCCTGATCTAGTTCAGAAACCGGTTCTTATTCGACATTTTGATTATCTCAATTTCATTTCGATATATTTTGGACTATGTGGGGTGGTCTTGGTTTAGACATTACATGCAGGGACGGACTGGCTTTGAGTGTGTGGTCCGGGCGAGTAAATCTTGTGATCTGACCCATTCTATGAATGTTACTATATAAGTATTTATATGTATTTTTCGATAGCTATAAACAGGACCGATGTGATAGATGTGCGAACTGCATAGGGCTCCGCTAATTAGGAGAGTTTATTTAATATTTTGTGTGTACGTTTCAATTTTTAGCCTAAATTTAAGACATTTTTATTATAAATCACCAGTTTGTGAAAAAATTTACCATTAATCTATGAAAATGAGACGATTGTGGTTTGTTTTTCGAGTTAAATTCTTCACTTTCAACTTGGGCCTAAAAAAAAGCACCTCTGCAAATTTTTATAATGAATTTTTTTCTTTAAATAATCTATATAGACACTTAACCATTTTTTGGAGTTGTATTCCTACTTTTATCTAAGACTTTTATACATTATCCTCTTTATTCAGCATTAATAGCGTATTTTGATATTGAAAACACTCAAAAGCAATGAATTTTAGAGGATCTTTGATTTGAACTCCTTACCTTTAACCGAAACATCTTCGTCCTAAATTATCTGTTCTGGCCGAATTTTGTTCTTGAGTCTAAGAAGGCAAAATTTAGACACTTTTATTCTACTAATTGTAAGTCCTAAGTCATCAGTTGCTACAGGAATATGAAAAGGAGATACTTTAAGTCGAGTTTTCAGCTAAATTCTACTCTTCTAATCTAGATTTTAGTACTGTTTTATCTTAAATCATTGATTTTAGTTACCTACAATATTAAATAATAGTGAGAAATATACTTTTAAAATTTTTGGACGATTTTTAAGCTGTATTCTTAATTTTTAATTCTAGATTGTACAAAATTTTGTTATTAAATCGTTGGAAAGAGTAAGATTCAAACAAATTTATACTATGTTACAGTCAAATTTTCCAATTTTAAGCTAGATCTTTAAATACAGTGGTCCTAGATCAACCTTTTTGAACAGTAAGACAACTTTCTATTATATAGGGATGAAAATCTAAATGTACAGGATTCATGTGAAACTCCTATTAGTTGACAAGCCATTTAAAAAATGTTTCAAGGATTTGTAGGACGATGCCTAGAGATCATTTTAGCAAAAATTCTCGCAGCTCATTTAGAAGTTGGACAAAAATTGCTCGTTTGTGGCAATGTTGCGATTTTCAAAAACGAGTTATACACGTTAAACAACTTAGAATGGTTCGGGGATCCCAACATTAACTTTTTTCGTGTTTCTTCATTTTATTCTAGAGCGGAAAAAAATGTCTCACATTTTTTCTAGTGTGCAATGGAAAAAAAAAACGAAAAAAAAATATGTTGGGAGAGTCTTAGTCGTTTTGCTTGTTTAGTTCATTTTTCAAAATCTTAACCTTACCCAAGGCGAGCATTTTTTGACCAACTTACAAATAAGCTACGAAGTCCTAATTTTACTAAAATGATTTCCAGGCACTGTCCTATAAATCCTTGAAATATTTTTCGAATCTCTCACTAACTAATAGATAGATTTAGATTTTCATCCCTGTACTGGGGGGCCAACAATACAGTAAATTTTCGTTTTTATGAGTGGATTATACGACTGGCCAGTCCACCCCTGGACACTTATATGAATTGTCAGCGTATTTGTATTTTATTAACAATATACGTATACAGATGGCGTTATTTTTGTGATTGTATTACAACATACGTTATGATTTTAATTCTCTTATTATTTCTTTCTTGATTTTTTCAGTTGGTTAACGAAAGATTTCCGAAGTGATGGACGTTTAAATATCGGCTCCACTGGTCATAAAAATCTTTATATAGCACTAGGTTTAGGTGGTTCCGGATTGGATGCAAAAGGTGGAATAGTTGGTGGTAATATTGAATTGGCTAATATTGATACATTTGGTAAGTTTTTGACATTATTATATAGATGATTTTTATGTGCTAGTGTAATACTAGAGATCATTTTAGTAAAATTAGAACCTCGTAGCTCATTTGGAAGTTGATCAAGAAAAACGCTCACCTTGGACAAATTTACCATTCGTAAAAACGAGCTAAACATACAAAACAGCTAAGAATGGCTCGAAGATTACATTGATTTTTTACGTTTTCTTAATTGCATTCTAGAATAAATGCAAAATATTTCTATCTGTTCGAGGATTAAATAAAGAAAAACTAAGTCTTTTTGCTCGTTTAGTTCGTTTTTGAAAATTGCCACATTGTCAGCGACGATCGTTTTTTGACCAACTTTCAAATGAGCTATAAGGTTCTAATTTTGCTAAAATGTTCTTGGGAACCCCTCTATAAATCTTTGCAATATTTTTCGAATCACTTGCCAAATAATGGAAATTGCCTTAAGAATCGTACGGCATGAATAACCCTGTATAATGTTACTTTATGATTTATGATACGCTAGCACATAAAATTTGACTGTAACTGATCATTATAGTACACGTAGTGTTATAAAGTTCACGACATACACCATAATGATTAACGTTACGATCCTTGTAACATAAATAACTATAATGTGATGTTTTTTTCTTTTAAAGTGCATATTCGTGAGGAGCCAGATTTAGAACCAGACCATACAGTTGGTTTACGTTTACATGCAATTGAATTACGTTTGGATTATATGGCAACTAGTGTATTAATGTTACGTTGTAGTGATTTAAATGTAAATTTACGTGATGAATGGAAATTGAATCAAACATTAACAAATCGTGATTCAATACCAACACGTCGACCAGCCAGTATATTTATGCATGGTGATTTAGCATGGGATCAATTACAAATAATGATATCGAAATCAACAACTGCTGATTTATTGAAAATGTTTACGAAATTAGAAGAATTCTTTTCACAACAATTTAATAGTAGTAAACGTGCATTTAGCGGTTTTGGTAATAAACAACAACAACAACAATCTACAACTACAACGAGTACAACAACAACCACAACTACAACTACAACAACAACAACAACACCGGCAACAATGAGTGGATCAAAACCGAAATTAGCAACACAGAAAAGTCGTGAATCCCCATCGATTTCTTCTACAACATCATCATCATCTTCAGATAACACAGTAGATGCACGACATCATCGTCATTGGCAAAAAGTAATGGCACAAGTTGGTGGTTTACATTTAAATACAATGGATTTACCATTACCACAATATGGTACAATCCTAGGTGGTACAATGGAATTACATGGTAATAATATTTCATTGGCATGTTTTCATGGTATCAATTTTAAAAGTAAATCATGGGCACTGTTTAGTTTAAAAGAACCATGTATTACTTTTAACACAGAAGCACAAGAGATACCATCAACATCGGGTAAATAATCATCCATAACTACAGGGTTATTCACATACGGTGAAAAGTTCTTATGGCAACTCTCATTATTTGTCGAGCGATTCAAGGGGTACTTGGAGATTATTTTAGCAGAATTAGAACCTCGTAGCTCATTTCGAAGTGGATCAAAAACTTGACTTGACCAACTTCCATGAACTAGGAGGTTTTAATCTTGCTAAAATGATTTCTAAGTAACCTCCTAAAGATCTCTATGATTTTTTCTTGAATCGCTCGCCAAATAATGGGAGTTGCCGTAACAAAAGTTTCGGCGTACGTGCATAACCATCGTGTAAATCGTAATTAAGTTCATTATAGTACAAATTTTATCAAAAACTTGTTCCAGATGAGGCTCCAGCTCAAGATCTTCACGTTGTACAAACATTAACATGCAGTCTTGGTTTAAGTACATATAAAACGCATTTATCAATGGCAACTGTTTGTAAAGTTAGTAGAAGTGTTATATTCCCACCACAATTTAAAACATTACAAGAATGGTTCCATTATGCGTTCGCCAATAGTCAAATTGATGGTAAATATTTTTTTCTAGAGCCATATACAGAGTGTTTCATCTCAGTTAATAGATAATCTCTATACTAAGGTTTCCAACTTGAATTGTTCAATGTTTTAAGGACTTGTTGCCACTGGTGTTTTTTTTTGTTTCGTCAAAATAGGCCGAAATAGATCATCGGCGTAAAACAGATCTTTTTAACAAAGTCGCGATTTTTACACACCAACTAAACATTTTTTCGTGTTTCTCTACTGTACCCTAGAAAAAAAAACACATCGATCGTGTTAAAATTGAAACATTTTAGTCATTTTTTTGGTCACTGTATAAACAGAAACAGAAATATTAAGGACTTATTTTCTTCTATTAATGGAAGTTACTATAAGAATTTTTCATCAGATGTGAATCACCCTGTATAAGATTTTTCACCTTAAACTGGATAGCTCTTATTTGACGTTTTATACTTGTAATTTTATGCCAAAAAATTCTTCCAGGCATTGTAAAAATTGAAATGTACTAGTCGTTCACTTCCGCATTGAGTGATTATTAGCATCGACAAGGCGAAGGACTGTGCTTTTCAATGTGTCACTACTAATCGTTTGTATTGCTCTCATTTTTTCTCGTTGAGAGGCTACTACAGAAACAGAAATGTTAAAAGAGATTTAATATGCTCAAAAAATTGTAAAAACTGTTGCATATCAAATATGTATTAGATTTAGCTTCATCTATTTTCATTTGAGTTACACGGCTCTTAATTTTATTAAAATACTCTCCAATAGTTAATCAAGTGATTACTAGAGCCAGTTTTAGATGATCTCTTACTCTATACAGGGTTTTTCACCTTAAACTGTATAATTTTTTACGTTTTTATTTTTCTTGTAATTTTGTGCAATAAAAATTCGATTGTATGAAAATTGAAATGCACTAGGAGTTCACCTCCTCAGATTTTTTTGGAATAGCGACATCTGAACACTAGAGTTTTTTTATTTCGATGTTATTTCTTTTACCTCATGATCATAACTGTACCTATACAGGGTTTTTCACATTAAACTGGATAGTTTTTTGACGTTTTATTTTTCTTGTAATTTTGTGCAATAAAAATTCGATTGTATGAAAATTGAAATGCACTAGGAGTTCACCTCCTCAGATTTTTTTGGAATAGCGACATCTGAACACTAGAGTTTTTTATTTCGATGTTATTTCTTTTACCTCATGATCATTACTGTACCTATACAGGGGTTTTCACATTAAACTGGATAGTTTTTGACGTTTTATGTTTCTTGTCACAATTTTGTGCAAAAAAAATTCGATTTTGTATAAATAGAAATGCACTAGGAGTTCACCTCCTCAGCTTTTTTTTGGAATAGCGACATCTATACACTAGATTTTTTTATTTCGATGTTATTTCTTTTACCCCATGATCATTACTGTACCTATACAGAGGTTTTCACATTAAACTGGATAGTTTTTGAGGTTTTATTTTTCTTGTCGTGATTTTGTGCAAAAAAAAAATAATGCAAATTTCGATCATGTACAAATTGAAATGCCCTAGTTGTTCACCTCCGCAGGTGTTATTTTTTTAGAATACCGATCTGAGTAATAGTGTTTTTTTAAATTTCTTTCAGCTCAGGTTGCAATGTTTTTCGAGTTGTAAAAGACCGAATTTTTCTGCCAAGAACTCGATAATCAACATTTAATTTCATTGAATTTCCACTGAGCGTTGCCATCATACAAAATTTTAAAATATTGTTTGAAAAAGTAGCTAGCTTAAACTGGAAAGCCCTGTATTTTATGCTAAAAGAAAATGCTAACATATATAATGATAGAATTTTTAGGCGTCCAGTGAGCTGAAACACTCTAACGTGGCTTTATGATTTGAATGTTTGTATTTTCATACTTTTTTTATGTTGTAGAAGTGGACCGTTTTCCATCATTGGAACGTGAAAAAGATGGCAATAATTCAATGGAACGTAATCGTAGTAGTAGTAGTAGTAGTAATACTAGTAATGTAACAACGAAATTAATTGATCCAAATCATAATCGTGAAGTAATTTTTGCATTACCAAGTTTACAATTACATTTAAAAACTGAACATTTACAAACATCAAAAATACCAAATTCAATTGATGATAAACCAATAGTTGAATGTTCATTTATAACTGAATTCGAGGATCATATATTTGTTACAGTGGATGCTGAAGCCTTCTTCTTTTTACATGATTTAATCACCAGTTATGTTAAAGAGAAAGAACGTGTGGTAAGAACAAGTATATATATTTATATTTTTATCCAACACCGTTATATAAATGTGTAAAACAGCTTATAACACACTAATGGGTTATATGTACAACACACTAGTGTGTTATAGAAATTTGCATCTCTATTGGTTGTGATGTGACTATTATAGTATGGTGTTTTAACGCGCATAATTTTCTATAACCACAGTATAGTGATAAATTAGTAACTTTCCACGCCAACTACAAATTTTTGTTCTAATTTTTTACTTGTCAAATAAATTTATTAGAAATAACTAACACTTCTCAGAATTATTAAAAATGGTCTTTTGTTCGGTGTTGGATAAAATTTTGTATACAAATCTTGCGTTAAAGGGCAAATAATTACTCCACCCGGTTAACGCCTCATGGGTAAACTTTTTCTCTAGTGTATTATTTGCTCCATAACGCACTTGTTGTATAAACAACTATTTGTTATTGTTCTAATGATGTGATTCATTTTCAATAGTTGGGCACAGGCGAGAAACGCAACAGTATCGATCTATTACAACATGATAAAATCAAATTAAATGATATAACAAAGAAGTCATCAATTGATGTTGATATATTCGCTAAAGATTGGCGTAATTATAATTGTAAAACATGGCATTTAGAACCAACAGTACGTTTATTGAGCGTTGCTGGCAAATATATTGAACCATATGGTATTGATTATATATTACAAAAATTAGGTTTTTCACATGCACGTACAACAATCCCGAAATGGATGCAACGTGGCTTTATGGATCCATTAGATGCCATATTAGCTGCTTTAACATTACGTATGGTGCAAGTTGTACGTGGTGATGGCAGCACTAGTAGTAGTCATAGTCATAGTCATAATCGTAATATGTCTAGCAATAATAATTGATGAGCCTAAATTAAATGTTTAAATTATTATTATTCATCTTGTGTGTAGAATTTTAGAGTAATAAATTATCAAATTATGAAAAAGTAGTTTGATGAAAGGGGGTGGGAAGGATTTTAACAAATAGGGTAGAATTGTATAAAAATTTATTTTTTTGTGGAAATTAATTCCATAATTCTACCGAAATAAATACAATACTTTTTTTCCTCTTCAACCAATCAATCAATCAATAATAATAATAATATACAATATAGTTAATTAAGCAATCTATCGCAAAATATGATTATAAATATATCCCTTATTTTCACTCTATCTCTCTCACACATACACACAGACACACTATTGCATATTCAAATAAGTATTTCAATTATTTGATAACAAAAAGTCAAATTTTAGAATTTCTAAGGACAGCAATTTCGTTCGATTGTATGTATAATAAAGCATAATTCTACTTTAGAAAATTTTTTAAAAAAAAAACGTATAAAATATGACTGATGTGTTTAATTATTACAGATACATACAGGCTGTACCATCTCACTTAACATTGCTATACCGGTAAGGCATTATAAATAAATACATATGAGTCTTAAATGATACGGGTCTCTTCATGTGTACCTATTTGGGATACCTTACCTGTATATCATCATTATCTTATTATAAAATAAATGAAATGAAACATTCTGTATATTATTGATCTTAAGTCGACTATTGAACGTAAAAATGAAACTTGACGAAAATTTAAGTATATTTTATTGAACTAATAATTGTCGTATTTCATTATTTTCACATGATTCCAAATAAGTTTTACCATCTGGTGCTACACCATCTTTAGATGCACCATTGTCTAATAATAATTTAACACAATCTTTATGACCTTCCCAGATAGCTGCCAATATTGCCGTTATACCGTGCTTATCTTTACTCTAAAAATTAAGTACAAAATCAATTAATTAAATATCATTAGCGGCTCGTCACTTGAATTGGGAGGTGTGCTGTTCTCACTCATGTATTTTGAGGATAGACAGAAGAGAAAGAATAAAAATAAAACACGAGACAAAAAAATTAAAGAAAGGGAGAATAAACGAGAAAGAAGGGATGAAAATAAGGAAGAAAAGCAGGGTACAAAAAAATAGAAGGTAGCAGGAGCAAAAGGTGAAATGTAGAAAGATAGGAAAGTAAAAAAAAAAGTACAGAAAAAGAAAAAGCGACAGAATGACAGCAAAAAATGAAAGATACGAGAGAAGAAAAAAAAGGAAAGGGTAAGAGGACATGAGACAAGGAAATAATTAAAGAGAGGAGAGAAATAATGATAGGAGTGAAATGAAAACAAGAGCAAGTAAAAATGCCAATAAAGAAGAAAAGCAGGGGACAATAAAGAAAGAGTGACAAGATAGAAAGAAAAACAACAACAGAATGTCAGCAAAGAATGAAAGAGATAAAAAGAGACGGAAAAGAGAACGGAGGTAAAGAAGTAAAAAATGGCAGGAACAAATGAAAAATATAAGAGATATGAAGAAAAAAAGGCTACAAAGAGGAGGATATTAAAGAAGAAAAGCAATTGACAAAAAAATAAAAGAATGACAGAGGAGAAATAGAAATGTGAAAAGATGGGAATTCAAAAAGACGGGAGAGAAAGAAAAATTTAAAGAGTAATGGCAGAATGAAAGGCAGGAGAGAAAAGAAAAAAGGAAAAGGGAAGAGAGACAAAAAATAAAAAAGAAGGAAAGAATGTCAGTCAATAAAGAAGAAAAGTAGGTGGAAATAAAAGAATAAGTGACAGGAAAGAAAAAGGAAAGCTGGCAAATTAAAAAGACAGGAGAGAAAGAAAAATGACAACAGAGAATGAAATATAGCAGACAGAAAAAAAACAGAAAAAGAAAGAAAGGCATAAGAGAAAGGAAAGAAAAGTGTAAGAAACGAGAAAGAAAAGGTAACAATAAAGAAAAAAATGCCGACAAGCTAGAAAGAAATGATAACAATAAGTAGGAAAAAAAGTAGATAAAAAATTGAAACAGTGGTTGGGGAGAAAAGAAGAATAACAGCAGAATGAAAGGTAAGAGAAAGTAAAAAAAGGAAAACCGAAAAAAGACATATGAGAGAGAAAGCAAACGAAAAAAAAACATTAGACAAAAAAGTAAATAAAAAGGGGAGAGAAAGAAACAATGTCAGTAGTGAAAGAAAGAGAATTACAATAAAGAAGTAAAGCAGGGGACAAAAAAGTGACCAGTGAAAAAGAAATGTGGAAAGAATTTCAAAAAAAAAAAAACATGAAAGAAAGACAGAAAAGAGAAAGATGCTATAGAAAGGAAGAAGCAAAGGTTTTAAATGGAAAAGAAAGAGTGGCAGGAGAAAAAAGAGGATAAAACAGTAAATTAAGAAAGATAAGAGAAATAAAGAAAACAACTAAGCATTACAGTGATTGGATAAATTTTAAGTGAAAACAAAGGTATTGCATGCAGTTCTTAAATGCTTACAGACGAGCCGCCTCTGTTAATTAGAAAAATGAACACTTGCATTAACATCAGCACCTGCTGATATTAAATATTCGATAACATCAATTTGACCATAATCGGCTGCATACAATATAGGTGGACGGCCATTGATTTGTTCATTAACATTTACAGCCTGTTAAATTACCAATTGAATAATTAAAATTTGGTAAAAATAAGCAAAGATGTAGCGAGTGGTGAGAAGAGATGCGTCCGGAGCGCAGTGTTTCAGGGATGTACATACATGGTTGCTGCTGTAAATATACCAAATTCGGATGAAGCTTATATTAATTGGTGAGCAATTCGATTTCCTAGAGAACATTTTAGCAAAATTAGAACTTCGTAGCTCATTTCAAAGTTGGTCAAAAAACGAGCGATTTGAACAATGTCAAAAACGAGCGTAGTACGCAAAACGACTAAAAATGACTCGTAGACTCTTCCAACATTGATTTTTTTCGTTTTTCTTCATTGCATTTTAGAAAACATGCGAAATATTTGCATCTGTTCCAGAATAAAATGAAGAAAAACGAAAAAAATCAATGTTGGAAGAGTCTACGAGTCATTTTTAGTCGTTTTGCGTCTTTAACTTGTTTTTTTAAAAGTCGCGACGAACGTTTTTTTGACCAACTTCCCGATGAGTTGGGAGATTCTAATTTAGTTAAAATGTTCTCCAGGGACAACCCTAAAAATCCTTAAAGTACTATTTAAATTACTCGCCAACTAAAGAGTTTCATGATAATTAGGCATATTTACAGCAACAACCCTGTATTATCAGTTTGACAAAAAAGTGACCAGCTTCGCGAACGTTATTTGCTTGGTGTGAGTCAAGCTGTTTCTCTCGTCGTGAGGGCAAAAAAATGGATAGGTGGAGGTGGTCAGACTGAGTTTTCACCATATCAAATTTGTAAATTCACTCGTTTAACAGAAAATAATACCAGTAAATCCACCCCTTTCTCCTGATTAGTGAAAATTCTGTTACATTGTTACAACCGCTCTAAGAAGCCTGTTTTACACAATCACACAAAAAAGGCCACTTTTTTGTGAAACTGATAGTACTACAACCGTACATTTAAATAGCCATACTAGGTCTTTTTCTAAAGATGGTCAATTCGAACAAAACTCCTAGTAGTTGGCGGGTAACTTAAATAATATTTGAAGAATTTGTAGGAAGGGCCCTGAAGAACATTTTAGCAAAACTAGAACCTTGTAGCTCATTTTGAAGTTGGTCAAAAATACCTCGCTTCTGACGATGATGCGATTTTCAAAAACTAACTAAATACCCAAAACGACTAAGAATGTCACAAAGACCCCTCCCAACAGGTTTTTTTTTTCGTTATTCTCCATTTTATTCTGTAACAGGTGGAAATGTTTCGCATTTTTTCTAGAATATGATGGAGAAAAATTTAAAAAATCGCTGTTGGATGGGTCTACGAGTCACTCGGACGAATCGTTTTGTATGCTTGGCTGGTTTTTGAAAATTGTGACATTTTTGACCAACTCCCAAATGAGCTACGAGGTTCTAATTTTGTTAGAATGATCTCCAGGGCCCTTCCTACAAATCCTTGAAATATTTTTCGAATTTCTTGACAACTACTATGATTTTTGTTCGAATTGAGCATCTTTTAAAAAAGACCCTGTAGTATTACTATTGATGAAAATAAGGGGTCTAAGGGGCGCCTCTTAACCATTTGCTTCCGGATGTTGAAAATCTTCGCTACGCCTCTGACAATAAGAATAAAAGGCTTAGGATTTTCAAGATTTCATCAGTTTTATAAAAATACAATTTCTGATTAGAAGAAAATACATAAATTCGAGAAATCAACCCCGCAAAACCGTCTCAATTTGGGGTGTCATCAACCGTTTAATCTTCAATTAAACAATTAATTTTTAATTTTTATGATAATTATTATGTCACGTTTAACATTCCTTGCTGGAGTTGGTTCTCATACATCAACCCTTAGCTTGGGGGTTGATTTTTTTCGATTTTACATTATTTCCATTCATTTCCTTTTTTATTTACTTATAACTTCTAGAATCATCAAAATCTCCAAATGCCCTATTCTTAATCGACTAAATCCTAACACATATAATTGACTTAATTATTTAATTATAAAAAAAAAATCGCGAAAATAATTAATCAGTCAAGATTTTTACCTTTTTCTCAACGAAATCTTTGACCTGTTCTAAATCACCATTTTTTATACCCCAAACTAATTCGCTCATTTTAATTAAATTTAATTGAAATCCATGATTGGTATTTAATTAATTAATTAATTAATTAATTCTATTTTGATTCGATTTTATTTTTAATAGAAGGGATGGTAGAAAAAATAATAGAAAAATCACAAAATTTTCGATGTTCAACACAGCTGTCAAATGTCATATACAACACGTAGTTGAAATTTCTAGTGTACTTCTTATTGTTCTGTTGGTAGAATTGTACAAAACTAAAGCGCTAAATTCAAAACAAATACAGCAATTTTGCTTATTTTGAAAATTTCTAATACATTTTTCTTATATTAAATAAAATAAAAATAGTATAAATTATAAATACTAATAGTCAATAACTATTATTTTTGAATAAGTTTCATTATATTACGGTTTTTTTGCTAATTACTAATTAATATCATTATGAGTATTTTGTAATCGTAGAGAAAATTTGCAACGTTGCCAAGTCTTTATATTTTCTCTCATATAGCATGCTAAAAGTAGTAAATTTAAAAGAAACTCCTAATAATTAGCGAGCGATTCGAAAAATATTTTCAGGACTTATTGTGGCGTCGAGCGTCCTTTGGTAGCATTTTGGCTAAATTAGAGGCTCGTAGCTTACATGTAAGGTTGGTTAAAAAACGACTTCCTTGGCAATGTCGCAATGTCGAAATTTTCAGTAATCAACTGTACAGAGTGTCTCATTTTAGATGGTCTTTATGGATATCTCCTATACCGGGTGTACCACGTTATTTATTCTCGCCCTTAGTCCGTGTGAATCCATATACAACTCTGCGGATGCGAATTGGATGGAAACATTTAGCAAAGTATAAATATATATATATATATATATATATATATATATGTATATACTATATCTCCCGCTTCCATCATTCCATCTCATATATGTATTTATTTATCTTGTCTAACTTATGGAAACTGGCAATGTTTCCACTTTCTATCCTTGTCTCATCAACTTAACTTAAAGAGAAACAGTAGACATTTTTCTCCGTCTATTCAATGGAGTTATATGAGTATTAGGAGGTGGAACAATGCTCGACCTCTTTCTAATACATGTGAGAAAATGACTGCGGAAAGGAGAGAGATGATTCTCTAATGTTTCTATCTAATATTTTCTGCCGGTATATCTGTCCTTTAGTGTTTGAACACTGCAGGACAGATAGATGTTTCCATCTCGCTTTTCTGTAAGAATTTTATGCCTAGAACACGCAATATATGAGTATTATATTATATACATATACAGGGTGTTTGGTCTAAGTATAGTGAGTTCTAAGAAACTCCTATTAGTATATGGTAATAAGGATAATAATTAGAAATACCGGAGCCAGCAGAAGTTTTAATGCTCCCAGTTCCATCTTCAGCTCCACTGAATTAATA
This sequence comes from Mylabris sibirica, assembly GCA_039776855.1. Lineage (NCBI taxonomy): Eukaryota > Metazoa > Arthropoda > Insecta > Coleoptera > Meloidae > Mylabris > Mylabris sibirica. The sequence goes on from CM077840.1 coordinate 2,146,862, forward strand.
TTCAGGAGCCAAAGAGGCCAAAGGTAACATTCAACTCCTTCAAAATTGTCCGGCTCCGATTTCGGCTCCCCAGCCCTGCATCTAACTAATCAAATAATTGGAAATAATACTAATAATTAGGTATGCATCAACTTTTATTCTTATTATTGTCGTTAAAATAAGCATTGATACTTAATTATTTATGCCAATAATGGGTAACTAGCAACAGATGCAATACCACACATATTTTGATTACGTGGCAAACGAATATAACCCTCCTCACCCCAATCTTTACCCCATGAATTCTTAACAATCCAATATTCTTTACCATTCTTATCAGTACCATAACCAACAGCTAATACGCCATGATTTAATAATTTTTTACTTTTAAAACAATTACCATCAAAAATACCTTCACTATAAAATGACCAGGTTATAGAATCAACAGATACACTAATTGGACCAATTGTTGCAACAGCTGATAATAAATTTGTTTCATTTCCACTAGGTATAGCAATATAACCTTTGGTACGTACAGATTCTGATTTATTAGCACGACGACACTGATGGACAGCAGCTTCGTATGGGTATTCTTGTTCGGTTGTTAAACCGTGATCTTTAACATAAATGAAAGCATTATTCATTTCACCACCATTACAGCCAATATTCTTTGTTGAACAGTCGACTAATTCTTGTTCACTCAATGAGACTAACTTGCCTTTCTTGAGAGCCCTTTGGCCTTCCAAAGATCCAGTCTGTAGACAATAACAAAATACTTTTATATATTTATATATACAAAATAGATATTACAATAGAACTTACAGCACTGAAAGCCCAGCAAGATCCACAATTACCTTGATTTTTAACCGGTGTAACACTACCATTCTTCCTCCAGTCAACCTCTTTAGGTACGTTAACATTTAAAGGTTGTTGAAATGTGAATAAAGCTTCATATTGGATACGTTTTTGTTTTGTTAAATATCCCATGAATTCTTCATGACTCCAATCGGCAAACTTATTAACCGCCATTTTGTATGTAGTCAAACCTTGTTCGTATAATTTATTGTGTTCATTAATCTTTTTCACATTGTTAGCGAATATTTCAATACGTTTCTTTTCTTCAACCGGATTTTCATAAGTTTTACCATGGATGAGTTTAAATCGGTTCCATTTAGAATCTAATTCTAATGTTATTGGTGTTGCAATAGTGATAACAAAAAAACAACACAAAATTATAAAGATTTTCATTTTTATTTTGATCGCAATCGAAGGCCAAATAAAAAAATTATTATTTTATACTCCGTTTTATCATTGCATCAACTGTTTTAAGTATGCTTATCTATCTGAACAACATCGGAATTGTACGTACATTTAACTACTTGACGATAATCTGAGACACAAAAGTGGAGGAGAAAAAAAAACAAGTACAGGGTGTCTTATTTTCGATGGTATTTAAGGATAATTCATTATCCGATTTTACATCCGATTTTTTGTTCCGAGCAAATCATACAAGAAATTCGTGTCTTTACACCATTCGATTTTTTTATTCGAACCATTACATCCGAGATATTTCATCCGATTTTTTCCTAATAGGACGGTCACTAATTTTATCCGACTTTTCATCCGATTTGCTAAAAAGTGTCGTGCACAGTATTTTGTTTTAACAATTTGGGGTTGTACGCAAGTTGAAAATATGATAATTGTTTGGTGTTGTCGTCGAATTCTAAATGAATTCGGATATAAAATCGAATAGAAAAGTCGGTTATAAAATTCGGACAATGTAAAGAGGCTCTTATGGGATAAATTAACGGATAACACATTCTAGTAATACTTTTTTGAGCTTAATCAAAAAGCCTACTTGGTTTATTGTTACATTCATTTGTTTTCGAGTTATTCATTTTTTTTTCAGTTTTTCAGCATCCTAAAACTGTTTTGTATCTCTTCGATTAATAAAGATATTAGAAAGGCATTTATTGATTCTTATACAGTTTTTTTTTCCGTAGATTCGAATTAGCATATCAAATATTAAATAACTTAAATAGTTTTTGCAACATAAAACAAACTTGTATTTTTTTTAAATACGAACTATAACTGATTTTTTTAAATTTTTGATTTCACAATTTTATACTGATTCCAAAAATATGTGGTTTATTATAAATATAAATATAAGACATAGGAGTAATTTTTAACTTCCCGCTAAGAAAATTGAAAATTTTCAAAATTTCGGGAAGTTATTGGTTTTACCCCGATTTTAGAAAATTGAATTTTCAACAGATCTGGACGTTTTGTGGTTTTAGGGAGCTATTTTGACTATTTTTGCGAGGGTATCTGTATGGCTGTATATGTGTGTGTGTGTGAGAGAGTATGTAAGCAGCTTATAACTCTTGAACGGATCGGCGGATTGAAACGCTCTCTACGGCATTCGAAAGGTTTCCACCAAACTTAGATTTCGTGTAAATTTCAACCGATTCGGGCCGATAGATTATGAGATATTCCAAAAAAACTGAAAAATTTCTTTTGTTAAAATCATGTTTTTTCAAAATAACTATTTATCTGCTGTACCGTTAAATTCCATAATCTAATCAGCCCTTAACCTTAACTAATGACGTCGAATGCCGTTTGAACGATTAAAATCGGTTAATTCGTTCACGTTCGTTGTCGTAAAATTTCGAAAAAAGTGTTTTTTCAACATAACCTCAAAATTACTCAACCAATCAAATTTATACTCCTTACAATATTTTTGGAGCATCAAAAACTGAATCGAATACCGCAAAGCTCGTCAAAATCAGTTGATTTGTTCACGAGATATCGTTGTCGAAATGTATCGAAAAAAGTGTTTTTTCAACATAACCCCAAAATTACTCAACCAATCAAATTTATACTCCTTCCAATAATTTTGGAGCTTCAAAAACTGTAAAACTTACTCAACAATAAATTGCATAAGTCAAGTTCGCTTAAAAAATTGTAGCGATCTGTAATGTCAAAGATACAAAGCATTTTTAAAATCTTGAAAAATTGAAAAAAAAATTGAATAATTCGAAAACAAATGAATGTAACAAAAAAAAAGAAGTAGGCCTTTCGATTAAACTCAGTAAAGTAGTAAAAGAATCTGTTAGTTATCAGTTAATTTGTCGTATCATTGCTTATATGAGATATTCTAAATAATATCATCGAAAATGTGACACCCTGTACATTCAAACAACAGAACAATGTAATCGATTTCAAGTTTTATGGATTATAATTCTTCAATTTCAAGTGCTATGTCAATAGATAAGAATTTTTAACTGTCAAGAATATTGATTGATATGAAATATGTAGATTTGTCATTTTTCTAATGGCATTCAAAAATTCTTAAGATTTAGGTCATATTTTTAATGTCTTTAACAATTTCACCCTCAAATATAGAAATGTAATAATTTCTGTTCAAAATAAGACAATCATGTGTACTACTACTACTACTACTACTAATAAAAGAAGGGTTGTTAAAATAATAAAACTTCTTTCTAAAGATAGCTCGACTATATTATAAGATGACCATACGTCCCGAATTTCCCGGGACAGTCCAGAATTTTTAGTACATGTACCAGTTGTTTGCAACTCGTCTTTTGGCACGAATTGTCCCGAAAAACAATAGTGTGGAAAAGTAAAGTTTTAAATGCACAAATTTATTTGAGTAGTATAGATTGAAAACTAAGAGTACAGTCAAGTGCGTAAAAATTTTAACGACTCTTGGTGAAAATTTTGGCCTGCTTTACATAATATATTGAACCGTTCTTCCACCATATTTGGTAGTGGAGATGAACCGAACCTACTTTGTAGAGGGTAGCAAATTACCTCAGCCGCTATGGGAGGTATGGTGTTTGCTTTATTCAGGAACATCAATAAATTGTGCCCTTCTTTCTCTCGATAACTAATAGTAGGTATGTTTGTCCTCTTCAAACGAAAGTCTGGTTTACACTGTACAATCTTCACCGTTAATTTTTTTCCGTACCTGACTGTACAAGCGTAAGTTGAGAGACGCGCTATACCGGTTATATAAACAGGGGACTTTCCAGCTAGCGTCTTTTTTTTTAAAAAAATGTATTGTGGGAGATCTACCCCTGATACAGGAATGAAAATCGATTCTTATGAAACTTCTATTAGTTGGCGAACGATTCGAATAGTATTTCAAGGATTTGTAAGGGGATTCCTGGTGAAAAAATGCTTATTTTTGTTAATGGTGCGATATTGGAAAATGAGCTACACACTTAAAACAACTAAGAATGTGTCGAAGACCCTCCTTCAACAATGGTTTTTTCATTTTTTTCCACTGCATTCTAGAAAAAATGCAAAACATTTTCACCTGTTCCACAATACAATAAAGAAAAACGAAAATATCAATGCTGGGAGAATCCTCGAATCATTTCAAGTAGTTTTAAGTGTGCAGTTAGTTTTTGGAAATCGCGAAATCGTGAGAAAAGAGCTTTTATTGACCGACTTCCAGATGAACTACGGGGTTCTAGTTTTGCTAAAATGTTTTCCAGGGACCTTCCTATAATTTTTTTCAAATATTTTTCGAATTACTCATCAAATAATAGAAGCTTTATATTAACAATAATATACTTGCACCTGACAACACTTTAAAGGGACCTTCCCTATGTAGACCAAAACCGAGAACTAAATTTGAAATCAATTAAGAAAAAATAAAGGGAGCTGACCACAATGATAATACTATATACGATTTTGTATACAGGTAGAGCATCAAAAAATAAAGGATGCTTTTTTTAGCTGCCCATATTGACATTAAGGGGGTGAAATTGCTACCCTCTCAAAACACATTTTTCGCTATATCTCAAGAACGAAGCAAGATATCAAGTTCAATCAAAACCTAAAATATTCTGCACATCCAGTACTATATTACCAATTACCACCCAGCAAATAGCAGCCTTCTATCATGCAAGGGTTGAAAAATATGTAAGGGTAGATACTTTTTTGTTTCCCCTGGCAACATTTTTTGGAAATTTAAATTGTTCTTTTCAAATAAAAACATCGGAATGATGTCAGAAAATTAATTTTAATTTTAAAATCCTTGTAGATAATGCAATTTCGAGAAAGACCTTTCCATGAAATCTCCGGCTTAAAACTTTCTAAAATATTGTAGAAACGACCCTTCTACCTGTATGTTAATTACTTTCAATCTATGTCCCGTAATCCAGTCAGGTATAAAAAGCCAACCCTTAACTCGAATTAATTCAGTTCGTTTCGAGTATCGATCAAGAACGTTTTGTGTGAATTTATTTAAAAGTTTTGCTTATTTCCACTAAAAAAAATGGAGAATTTGACACGTCGTCAACGTCGCAATTTACGTCCTTGCATCCTGATGGCAACACCAGTTGAATTAAAATCGAAATTATTTCCAGAGCCGACACCAAAAATTAAAGATGTATTAGAAGCTCGTGCAACAAGACGTAATGCAAACGATTGGAAATTTATTCGTACCATCTTTCATGTTAGATCAATACCAGAAGAACGTTTAAATCAAATGTTTGTTGATAGTTTAACGTGTCATATATGTACAGAACGTTTAGATCCACCGATGATTGTTTGTGTAAATGGTCATACAACATGTTCAACATGTAGATCACGTTGGAATTTATCATGTCCGTTTTGTAAAGGTGATTGGACAGAATATTCATCATCAACATTGGAACATTTCTATAATATAACCATATTTCCATGTAAATATAAAGAGAATGGATGTGATCGTCAATATAAAATTACAACGATGAGATTACATGAATTAATTTGTACATATAAATGTGAATAAATCAATAATTTGTATCTTTTATTTTGTATTATCTTAAACAAATAAACAATTTGGCAATATCTTTTAATTTAATTGAAAAATTACAAGACGTGACAACGTTGCTTTTCAGCGTTTCTATAGGGGGATACTGCCAACTTTAACAGTTAAAAGCAGAAATTTAATAACAATTATTTCGATTTATTCTGCAATATTTTGGAAGTGTTTTGATATAAAATTAATTAAAATTGCCTAAAAATTTGATATTCAGGCAAAATTTTTGAGAAAATTCGTTATTTACGAAAAGAAATCAACAAATTGAATCATGGTACCTATGAAACAATGGCGCCTGTTTAGTTTCATGCATTAAATTGACAACGTTTACACCATAGACAAGGTTTACACCAAGTCCACAATCGATTTACACCAAACCACTTGAAAATATCAGCTTTAACATAGAGGAATTTTACAGTGACATTCGATATTATCCATTTAAAATGATTTAAATATGATGAGGATGAGTAGATACAGTTACAACATAAATAAATGAGTTAGAATATGTACAATTTCAGTTGCAATGTGGCCTTCGGTGCACAGATGGACCCAACTGAGATTGTGTTGATGTCTACTATTCGATTTAAAAATATTGTCATAATTCTGGCAGCGCCATAGAGTTCATACTGATGAGTGGGAAGTCTGCACGTGTTTTTTTTTTACAAATTCATTACATTTTCTTTGAAAATGTTAATTGTACGAGGTCGTGGCAACACTGGTTTAGTTGTTTAGTCTTTAGTGAGTTTAGTGTTCGTTGTGCCGGTAGTGGTAACAGTGGTAGCCGCCCTAGTGGCGCTAGCCGCCCTAGCCGCCATTGTGTTACCTGTTGTGTTTTTGTGATTCAAGATTCAGTGAACTGTGTACGTTTACAGAGACATTGTTTTGTTGATAAGTTCATTTTTCACTTTGTTTTTCAACAGTTTTTGTTTTTGTCAAATAAAAATCACGTAATTTTAATTAAAAATTCATTAAAGAAACATTGTGCAATCGTAGTGACAATTTGCAACGTTGCCGAGGCGAGTCATATTTCTCGCGAACGAATTTTTTCTTCAATATCAATATTTGCATAGAAATTGATAGAAAAATTGTACATTATGAATTATATCCATGAATATGTTTTAAAACCATCAATAATGGTACATTGTGGCAGTTTTGTGTGTCGTTGTTTTGAGTGAAATTTGGCAATGTTGTAATTGGTATATAAAGGCAGGCGGAAGTGAATAATTCGGCCATTATTGTGTTATTGTGACATTTGTGATTCTATCGGTGTGGTTGTTTACAGAGGCGCTATTGCGTTATCTTGTTGGTAAGTCGACTTTATTCTTTTGTTTTATTGTACTTTTTGTTTTTATTAATTGAGAATCTTGTAATTTATTTGATTTGAACTACAAATACAAAGATTTAATAAAAAAAAAGACGGGTTGCACTCCGGGAGTGCCGGCAGAAGTGAAAACTTGATTATTAACGTTGTGCATTTTTGATTTATTGGAATAGTTAGGGAATAATTTTGAACGAATTGCTTTAATTATCAATATAAAAGTACTATCATTTACGTGGTAGAATACAATATTTATTTATTGCGCTATCGTACACAAACATTACAATTTATATTACATTAATAGTATATTATACAACGAGTCTATAATGAATGCTATTATTACCGAGAATGAAGTTTACAACACAAGCGAGCGGAGCGAGCGAGTGTTGTAATCATTCGAGGTTATAATTAGCATTCATTATAAGCGAGTTGTATACTGTACTTTATCTACGACTTTTTCTACATGTACAGGTACTGGTGGTGTACAAGAATATTTACCTTCATTATCATTTTCGATTCTTAAATCGTACAAAGAATTGACACTTATTTACAACTGTTTGTTGAAACTGTTGTTTATTTTTTGTCGTTACCATGGTTTTTTACATTTAATAGAAACTGTTATCTAGTACTAAAATCGTCTTCTTTACCACTTTTCATTGTAAATACAAGGAATATTCTCACAACTAAGCATTTGTTCGAAATTTCAGAAAAATTAAATGTCATTTTATTCAAAATTGCATGAAAACGCCCACTTTAGGCCTACTTGTTGAAATTATCGTGTTAATTATTTTTGTCGTTACCATGGTTTGTTTACATTTGACGGAAATTATAATTAAAATACTATTTTCTGATTGGCTGATGAGAGGGATATTCATTTACTTTATCTCCCTAGGGATATAAAGTAGGTCATTAATGTCATTATATTACAAAAACCACAAGTATAATGATCACTTTATATATAAGTCGTAGATAAAATACATTATATTACATTAAAAAGTTTATCTCTCAACAAAATCAACTTACATCCATAATTTCGTATGTATCTATATTAATAATTTCGTCGAACAGTACGGTAGACTCGATCAAAACCTAATCTTAATAATAAAATTACATTAATTAATAAATGAAAATTAATGAAACCTAACCTAACCTGAATAATAAAATTATGTTAATTAAAAAATGAAAATTTATTAAATTTTCATCTAGTTTATTTATAAAGAACTCACTCATTTTCTTTCGCTATTTTTTCATTAATAGATTCACTTTGTTCAATTTCCATATTTTAAACAGTTTATATACATCAGCTGTCACAAAAACATTGTGCTATCGTAGCGACAATTTGCAACATTGCCAATTCTCAAGAGTAATTTTCTTGCAACAAATTTTAACGTTTCTTGTATAGAAATTGATGAATAACTTGTGAATTGTGAATTATACTTATGGGAATTTTTGAAAAAAATGGCTAGGACGAAAAGAGGAACTCTTAAATAATGATCATTTTTCAACTTTTTTTACCGAAATGGGTAGAATACACTTAAAAATAACCGTTAAGGTGAGGATTTTTCCAAAATTATCAATAAATAATAAAAAAATAACGATTGTAACTACCCTCTAATTACGCAGTAATTTCTTAAATGCTTTACAATAATAATGATTTTTATGTATTTATATGATCCACATAGCGAAATATTTTTGAAATGATGTGTATTTTCGTAATTTTGATGAATTTTTATGATAATTTTTGGAAAATATAAAATGCATAAATTTTATGTCAACTCCATATTTGTAGCAGTATGGTGCATTGAGCAATGTTGCCGGCTTGTCATTTATATTTAGTTTTTTTCTCGATAGATGGCAATTTCTAAATATTGTTTCTACAGTTACTAGATATATACCGTACCGCAATATCCGCCATATTGGTGCAAAAATTTATGGGGACATTTGAATTTTAAACTATAAGTTGGTGACATTGAGAAGTAGAATTTAAAATCAAGATACCTGACTCAATGACAGATTATTGAGTACAGCCAATAGAATGGCAGATTATTACAAATGCCGCCATATTGGTGCAAAAATTTGCTTTCTCTCTCTAACACATTGGCCCATAGAATTGCGGTACTGTGTATATTTAGTGACTGTAATTGTTTCACCCACAAATAGTACATTTTAAATGCCCTTATATTCAACTTTTGGTCTTGCTCAAAGTTATGTTGTCTTATTTTTTTTTTTCAAAAAAATAAAATAAAAATAGGTTCAGTTTTCTGTCTTGGTCTTGGTCAGGTCCCTTTTATTTTTTGTGTTAATTTCAAGTTAAGGTCTCCGTCTTCGTCTAGGTCAGGTTCCTTTTCCTTTTTATTGCCATATTTCGTACATATTGTCTGTAAAGTATAGTACGACCATGGGTACTTTTGTATTATACCATCTATCTCTCATAACTGTGCCCTCCTATGGTTCATGCCATCGCGTAGCGATGGCATTTGATAGTCATCTTGATAATTCTATTTATTATTATTATTATTATTTCATAAATTTAATATGTTTAAAATGTTTTCTTTTGGAGATTGCTTTTCATTTTCGCGAACGTTAAGATGTCGACGGGATAATACCGGAGCGTGTTTAAAAAACGCGCGCTTTATTGTCTCATTTGCAATGTTGCCAAGCGCGTTTTTGATACACCTTTATTTATAAAAATTAAAAAAAATAATGAAAAATCCTCATTTTTTTCCTTTGCAAAACGTTTAGAAATAAGCATTCATAGTGATATTTCTATAGAAAATTTTTCAGTTCGGAGTTCCTCATTTCGTCCTACAACCTTGAAAAATAATTGAACAATCGTAATTTGTAGCAATTTTCTCTGACTTTATTACAGGTAAATCTGTCAACATTGTGTTGAGTATGAAGATAAGCGGATGGCACATCCAGCTTCTATTGTGTTTTTTGTGGTTGTTTCCAGTGGCGTCGCCTTATTGGTAAGTCCATATTTTTTCTTTGTTTCATTATAATTTATGTATTTATTTGAAAAAAAAATTATTAATGTGTATTAATTTGAACAATAATTCCAAAAATGTTGCATATAATTCGAATAAAATTCAACAACGTGTAATGCATACAGATTGTTGAATCACGAATGATTTGGTTTTAAATCAAAGTATTCTTTATTCGATAAGAAAAATTATCAATCATACAAAATATGTTCGTAAGAAAATATTTTATCAGTGAAAATCATCTTCGTCCTAATAGATTAAGCCGCCTATATGTATACAAAAGGGTAAGATGGTTGCTCCTTACATTATTGATAAAACAATAAACTTTTTTTCCAACTTTATTAAAAAACAACAGATATAAGCATTAAAGTTATATTAATTTTGTCACCCCGATAAAATACGATAGAAATAGAACCAATACACTAAAGAAATATCATTGAGCACCATCGTTGGTGTTCTAAGAGAACCCACTTTAGTGTCATGAGAGGTTCTGCTTGTAGAAGGCTGAGAGATGTTTTCAATTGTACTGGTGGTTGGGAGGTGCTTCTACAATTGTTGCTTGTTCAGATTCTTCTGTTGTGAAGTAGGTGTACTGTGGAATTGCTGTGATATCAAATGGCGAGATCCCAGTTGCTTTAAATCGTGATAAAGCAGCCGTTGCTGCTTTTGCCCAAGCAGTGCCCAACAACGTGCCGAATTATAACCTCGTTATCTGACGCCCTGGGTTGTTGTTGACAAAGATTTGAAAAAAGAACGGTCTAATGACTGCAGGTAGTGCGTAGTATGACTCGGTAGGCTAAAAAATATGATGTCATTTGTTTCTGCATTTCGACCATTGAGCAGTGGGAAGAATGTCCATCCAAAATGATAAGAACTTTTACAGCTGGCTTTCTTGGAACGAAATGGCTTTTTAGCCAAGAATAGAATATGCCAGAAGTCACATAGGCTGACTTCTCATTCATAACGACCTCTGATCCTGGTGGCATTCCATCAGTGAACTCCTTTTTCTTGTTTTTCCTTTTTAAAATGCAATAGGGAGGGGGGGGGGGGAGATATACACCTTCGGCGTTGAAGCAGACAACCACCGAAATAGTTTCACCTTTTTCTCCGCTGACGTTTTTTGGGCCTTTCTCCGCAATAACTTGTCCAGGCTTATTATCCAGTTGTAACCCACTTTCATCCACATTGAAAATGTTCCCTGGTTTTCCAAATAAAGAATTTTCGCGTAAAATTTCCTCCACCATGTTGAAATACTTTACAACTGTTTGCTTGTTCATTCGTGCTACCCTATTGATAGAGACATCTTCTACTTTTCTAACTGACAACTCCGGATTTCGGTACAAAAAACTTTCCAGCCAGTCATACCCTCCTTTCTGTTTTAAAGTATTAAAATTGTGCGGAATGTTTACGTTTTCCGCCAATTTAAACGCCATAGTTTGAACGGTCTTTATTTGGAGTAAATCTCCGTGATTGTTTTTTTTATGATGGACTATTTTGTTCTCGGTATTTTCACCAAAAATTGACGGTGGTCCCACTATTCACACCCATTTTCTTCTCCTTTACAGCTTCCATAGCCTTTAATAAATTTTCCTTCGTCCAGCTTCAAAGAGATGAACCACCTTTTCTTATGTATCGCGTTGGCATTTTCCTGAAAATGAAATGAAAATAAGTCTGAATTTATTTAATGAAAACAGTTATACAAGCTTTTGAAAACCTATTACAGCAATAAATAACATGACCAGTGTTGCCAGACGTCCAGAGAGAAAATACCGTACATGCGCATTCAATATTTCCGTATTTGGTACAAAATTACCGTACATTTTTTATTTAACTTTAAAACAAAAAGTACTAATAAACGTGTATTTAAAAAATGAACAAGAACATTCTTAATATTAAATAGATTCAATATGCATCTTCAAAAAAGAAGTCTTCGCCATCATCAGTTTGTGAGGCTTCCCCGATTTCCATTGGAAACTCCGCCTTTTCTTTTTCTTTGGGGTACAAATTTGAGCTTGTCATTCTAGAGAACATGTCCCTATTTGGCTCAAATTTTGTACAATTGCCGAATGTTGCGACACATTCGTTGGCAAATAAACAGCCGTTAATTGTCTTTGTAATTAATCTATTCCTAGATTTCGTTTTAATATTGTTTACTTTGCTAAAAATGCGCTCACAACTGGCATTTGAATGAGGAAATATCAAAATATTTAAAACAAATACAGAAAAATTTTCAAAAATATTGAAATTAGCATCTTTTCTAATGTTTTTCAATTTACTCCAATATATGTCGATATTGTCTTGAACATTAACTTCATCGGGTTTAAAAACATAGTTGGGTAACAATCTCCTCTCATCGTCTATTAATTGTTTTGTACCTAATTTATATAATCTTGGTAGTTTAGTAAGCATTGGTGCTAATGTGGGAAAACTAATTCTAGTCTGTGGCGATATAGCACTTTCAGGTTTGAATATACAGTTACTTGCAAAATTGAGCGTACAGCATGAATAATACGCAGTTTAGTTACTTTTTCTTATGATAAAATATATCAACTAAAAAAGTAATACAGTAAATAAAAGGCTTAAACCTTAAAGTTGTGAAAATTTATTCAAAAATTCCTGTATATAATTAATAAATTTTTTCTACTCACTGTACAGAAAGTATGATTTTGATCTGTCATTTTAGGTAACAAAGTTGTCAATTTCTAACCGGCGGGAAGTAATTTTTATTGCCTCCCACGGGAGGCAATTTTATTTTGCTCCCGCTGTTGCATTCTCTGCAATTTGATTGGTCATTTTACTAATATTCTTGTTTTTATTTATGTAACCACGGATACCACATCAAAGCCTTTCTTTGATGTGGAAATTGACAAAGTGTTATCATCATCACCATCACACAATCTTAACTATTTCCGTAACAAAATAGATACTAATTTGATAGCATTTTAATTTAATTTTTCTACTCACTGTACAAAAAGTATGATTTTGATCTGTTATTTTAGGTAACAAAGTTGTCAATTTTCGGCAGCAAGTTCATTGTTGTCGAAGATGCCTCCTTCCAAAAGATCAGGTGGCGTACAATCCATGTAATCGGATTCTTCGTCGTTATTCATTTTGATTTCACAATTTTTTTCAATAAATTAACAATAAGCACAATTTCAATAACGTTTCAGACTTGGAAAAAATTTTGTTTTTATTTGTGTTGCTATGGACACCATACCAAAGGTATCTTGATTTGGAAATTTGACAAAATGTCATCACACAATTTTAAGTATTTCCGTAATAAAATAGGTAATAATTTAATAATATTTAATATTTTATTGTTTCAACATTCGTTCGAAGAAAAAATCATATATATATATCACGGGAGCGAAGATTCATTTCCTCCCTTGCGTGTTTAATGCCCTCCGCTTCGCGTCGGGCATCAAACTTCACGCGCGGGAGGACATGAATACTTTCTCTCCCTTGATATATAAATAACTATTTATCCAAGATTTTGCAATAAACCTAACATAATTCTATATTGCATAATTGAGCATACACACAGTTTTAACATTAATTAGCATTTAGTACAATATCCTTTCGCTTCTATAATGGCTTGTAACCTCTGTGGCATGGACTGTACAAGGTTTCTTGTCACGGATTCAGGAATATTTTGCCAAATTTCCATTAACTTCTTTTTAAATTCCTGTTTATTTGAAGAATTTATGGTTTGAGCACGTTTTTTAAGTTCCGCCCACAAATGTTCAATCGGATTTAAGTCCGGCGATTGTGGGGGAGTCTGCAACAACTTAGGAACATTGTACAGAAGCCATTCTTTAACCACGTATGAAGTGTGCTTCGGGTCATTATCTTGCTGAAAATAATAGACCCGAGGCAAATTTAATTTTTGTACGGAATGTTTGAGATTTTTTTTTAGAATTTCCAAATATTTCATTTTATTCATAATTCCATCAATAAACTCCAGATTACCTGTTCCACTGGCTGCCTTACAGCCCCAGAATAGAATGGAGCCACCACCGTGTTTTACGGTGGGAGACAAAGTTTTATTGTGCAATTCAGTTCCTGGTTTCCTCCATACAATTTGTCGGCCGTCCGAACCAAATAGATTTATCTTTGATTCATCCGAAAAAGGACGGTTTCCCAAAAGTGTTCCGACTGACCCACATACTTTTTGGCAAATTCCAACCTTTTTATTCGATTTATTTTTGATATAAATGGTTTTCGCCGACTAAGTCTACCGTTGTACCCCTCTTTCTTGAGGACACGTCTGATAGTATCATTCGAAACTTTTCTTTTTATTCGTAATTGTATTTCTTCACGTATTTTTGGTACACTAATTTTAGGATTTTGTTTTATCTGTCTCACGATAACCCGCCTATCATTCGCACTTAAAATAGGTTTTCTGCCTCGTCCTGGTTTATTTCGCAGTTTCCTCATATTTGAATTTATTAACAATTTTTTGTATCGTCGAATGTGTTCTGCCTACTATGTCACCAATTTTTCTTAACGAATTGCCTTTACAATAGAGTTTAATTATCAATTCTCGCATTGAATTATCCGTTTCTTGTCTTTTGGTTTTTTTTGCCATTTTAACGCGCACACTACTTATCTATTGAAAACATAGACATTAACTAGGCACAATAAAGATGTATAAGGGTATTCCCCTGAATATATAGAGAATTTCCCTTGCATTAGGTATAAACACGACGTATGTTCGCTGTGTACGCTCAATTGTGCAACATTGAATCATATTGTGTATTGCAAAATCTCAGCTAAAAATTTATTAGTATTGTACAATGGAATTTTTTAAATTGGTTTTTGAAAATTTAGGGTTTAAGCTTTTTTTTTACTGTATTACTTTTTTAGTTGATACATTTTATCATAAGAAAAAGTAACTAAACTGCGTATTATTCATGCTGTACGCTCAATTTTGCGATTAACTGTATGTAGTTGGGACAGCAAATCATCACTAAAATCATATCTCTGTTGAATTTCTTTACAAAATACACAAAAGAATTCCAGACATCTTTCATGAAAATAATTTAGTAAATTAGGATTTTCTTGAATTCCAGCCTTGCTAATTTCATTATAAACTTCTACATCAAAATATATGGCATTTCTGGATAGATAATGTCTTTGATCTTCAGGATCTATTAAACTTAGTGCTGCCCCCATTACATACCTTCTTTCCATAAAACATAAAAGTAATTCTTGATACATATCGCTTAAGGCACTATGGAGATTTAAGATAAGATCGTTTTCACCTTGAAAATATTGATTGATTTTGTTAATTTTTTTGGTAAAACGAAATTTAGAAATAGATAATATAATTTAACAAAAGGGTCGTTCAAACCGTTGTGAATTTGTTCTGCAGCTCGTAGACGTTCTTCCAAAAAATTTTCTGCAAAAAACCGCTGCCAGTGACAACCACCTCGTTTGGGAAGGGTGAAGTATTTTATGTACCTCCACCTCTGCAAACTGTTGAAATTGCTTGTAATCATATTGGCGTTTACTGCTTGACTGTAAAAAAGTTCCATAAATAAAAACAAATTACCTAATAGAATAAAATAAAACAAACTAACTTTGAAAAAATTGTAAATATTTCGAGCCAAATCTTCGCAAGTTCTCGGTAAACGTTTACAAGCTTGACTTGAGGGAAGGTGCAAGGAGTGACAAATGCACTTCATGATTATAATTCCAGGACAAGATTCTTTAAATCTGGATGATAGGGAGTTGTGTGCTCCCATCATTAGGTTGCACCCATCAGAAGCAAATCCTATAATGCTTTCAAGCGGAATATTTCTGGATGTAAACGTTTCGATAATCAGATTGTACAATTTTTTGGCTGTCCCTTGTGCATCACGTTCGTCAAATAATGGTACAAGCTCACATAATAATGTTTGGATTTTTCCAGAATTCTCTTCAAAATATCTTACCACAATACACACTGTTTTCGTAGTAGAAATATCTGTTGATTTATCAGTTAGAATGCTGAATGTGTTTTTTCGTAGAATACTTGTTAAATTTTGTTTATAACTTTCAGCTATTACATTTGTTACAATAGCATTAGACTTTGTTCGTCGAACTGATAATTTTTGAGTCAGGAAATGCAGATGCTAACAATGGACACAGATGGTCCATTGTCAAAAAAGAAATATTGTGCTCAGCCAAAAATCCACAAATTTTAATTTCAGCTTGATTTACTGGATCTTGATAGCTAGTAGATGCAGATTGAGTAAATGATTCCATTAAAGATGATAAAGAGGTTTTCTTTAATTTCATTTGTTTCAAATGTTTGGCAGATTTGTTATGCTTTTTAATTGTGGTAAGCTCCGATACAAACGTTTGATGGCATAAAACACATTGTGCTTTGTATTTACTTTGTTCTACTGGCCTTAACCATGCTTTATATTCCGCTAAAATTTGCCATGCACTTCTGAATTTCTAGAATAAATAATACAAAAAAATTGTGCCTCCCAATGTTAATTAAACATATTTTAAAAATATGTAAATAAATACGATTTAATACCGTTACAATTAATCTATTATTGCAAAAAATTTGTAATATTTAAGACTATAATTTGTAATTTTTATTTATTTTAATCTTTATTACAAACACGAAAATAATACATACCTGTGGCCGGTGAGTCGTTTTGTCTCTTTTTGGCTCACTAGTATCACTGTTATCATCACTAGACATTTTACACCACACCG
Source organism: Mylabris sibirica (assembly GCA_039776855.1). Taxonomy (NCBI): domain Eukaryota; kingdom Metazoa; phylum Arthropoda; class Insecta; order Coleoptera; family Meloidae; genus Mylabris; species Mylabris sibirica. The sequence continues at coordinate 2,163,693 of CM077840.1, forward strand.
TTGAAATGTTTAAATCGACGCTTGAGTAGAGATCGCTTCTCTCTTTTATAACCTCGGGCTATGTAATTTTCTCGGGAAAGTCCCGATATTCAAACAGATCATTTAAAAAATCCCCGATGGCGGCATAAAATTTGTAGTTAGTACTTATTGGTCTAGACTGGAAATAGTGAATGCTGACTTATAAGTCAAATTATTTGACGATATAACTCAACAAAGAAATTTGCCTACGGTTATTACCGACAATAGCGAGGGGATAATTTACAACTACCAGATGCAGAAAAAGACCTTTTTCTTTCTCTACATTTGGTAGTTGTAAATTATCCTTTCGCTATTGTTGGTAATAACGGTAGGCAAATTTCTTTGTTAAGTTGTATTGTAAAATAATTTGACTTATAAGTCAGCATTCACTATTTCCAGTCTAGACCAATACTTTGCTAGAGGACGCTGAGCAACATGCTAAATATATGGTTGCCAACTCACTGCTCTTTAAATAAAATTTTTAGTAAGGAAAAATATCTCGTGCATTGGCATATTATTTTATAATTTTTATTAAAAAAAATTATTATCATTTCATAAAGTTTTCCGTACATTTGCATACGGTTCTATTGTTTGGACCGTATACCGTACATTAGTCCAAATTACCGTACAAGTACGATAATTTCCGTACGTCTGGCAACACTGAACATGACTGATCTATCAGTCCAACTCTCCCAAGTAGGTCTCCGTCCATCTCTCCCGATTTTCGGGGAGAGATGGACCAGCCCAAAATGGTGGAACTTTCAATAGGAGAAGCGTCTATTACAACAAGTGGTGTAATATGAGAGACAACAAACAAAAATACTGATCGTTGTAGGAGCGATCTGCAGTCATCATGACTTGTAAAACGTTGGTTTGTTAAAAGTGATAAAACTTTCGCTTACGTTAAAAAACAATGATGTACAAGAGACGAATGAACACTGTTACCGACAGCGCTTTCTTGCTGACGGGATCGGAGATACGGCTAGTGGTCCGTCTCACCCAATGGTCCATCTCTTCCGGAACTACCCTATTTAAAATATATCGATATATCGTTGCCATCCCTACCTGATAACATAGTAGAAATGATTGCAGTGTTTCGTGGGCGGAATTGGCGGAAAGTTATTTTCCGGTAGCAAACCTGCGTAATTATTTGCAGTGCAATCATATTAAAATTTTTAATTTTGGGACAATTTAATTTTCTTGAGTTGTCCAACCTTCACCTTGCAGCTTGTCAAAATTGGGTATGGTGGTAGTAGTGCCCTGTACGGCACTACTAATGATTTCCGGGGAAGCACCCATTTTATAAAAGCAATTTCGATAAATGGTTACCAACTTTTAAAAACTGGTTTCTGTACCTACCCTGTTTTTGCTATAATGACACTAGATGGCGCAAAACACAAACGAAATTTATAACTTTACCTGACTAAATTGAAAAATTACATTAAAATATGAAATTATGTTAAAACTATCAGATTATGTTACCATTTTATTTTTTATCTAAAACGAAAAAAAAATGTTAATATCTGATAATTACATGTCACCTGGCAACACTGTTATTTACCCTTCCTTTTCATATAAACAAAATAAACTACGATACCATAATTTGTTTGTTTATTTTACAGTCTAGCACTACAAGCGTTCTCACTAAACGATTGATCACGAAAACCTTTGTTTATTTATCGATTCATTTTTGTTACGAGAGATTAATAATAAAAGAATATTGTTTTCCAACAAAATTCATTGATACCATTTATCCTTCAGGATATGGTTTCAAAAATAGACTAGTAAGAAAATGTTTTACCTACAGTTAGTGTAAAAAGTATTCGTACACGTAGGTTTTCAAGAGTTTATCAGAAAAATAATTTAGTTTTTAAGACTTATGGGTCATCTTTTAATAATATTTAATAACAATTGACTAACATATTGGTTGAATAATTCATTTATTTGAAAATAAAGACAACAATGGGAGAAAAAGCGGAATATTTACACCTGTTACAGAATAAAATGGAAAGAAACGAAAAAAATCAATGTTGGGGAGGTCTCTGAGTCATTTTTAGTCGTTCTGCGTGTTTTGTTTGTTTTTGAGAATTGCTACATTATCCAAAACGATCGTTTTTTGACCAACTTTGAAATGAGCTACGAGGTTTTGCTAAAATAATCTCTAGACACCTTCCTATAAATCCTTGAAATATTTTTCGAATCGCTCGTCGACTAATAGGAGTTTCTTAGAACTCTCCATACTGAAAGCAAACACCCTGTATGCTCGATAGGATTAATATCTGGTGATTGAGGAGGTGTTACAGGATACTTCGGTACATTATACAAGATCCACATTTTCGGGTTCCATAAAAAGCCAATCGTTGTTAAGTCCTAATTTAGTTCCAGAAGCCCCAAGATTTTCCTTTAAAATATTGATGTACATTTTGTGACCCATAATTCCATCTACAAATACAAGTTTTCCTACACCAGCTGCATTCATACACCCCCATACAAGCACAGAACCACCACCGTGTTTAAATGTAGGAATCAAATTTTCTAGTTGCAATTCTTTATTAGGCTTTCTCCAGACCATTTGACGTTTATTGCTTGCATAAATGTTAAATTTTGATTTATCCGTGAAAATTACACGGTGCTAAAAATTATTGTCTTTATTTACGTATTCTGTTGCAAATTCCAGTCGTTTTGCTTGATTCACTTTACTTACCCAATATTTTCTACGGGCAATTCTGCCATGGTAATCAGCCTTTCTCAATGTGTTTCTCACCGTACTTGGAAATATTATTAGTCCAGTGTTATTGTAAAGTTCTTGTTGTAGTTCGGGGGCACTGATTTTTGGATTTTTTTTACTGAATTGATAATATTTTGACGTACTCGATCAGTTATTTTAGATGGGCGTCCGTTTCGCGGTTTGTTTTTAAAACTTTTTGTAATAGAATACCGGTCAATTATACTTTGTATAGTTGTCCGAGGTCTATTTACAAGATTTGCAATTTCGTTCAACGATTTGCATTGATTATGCAATTGAATTATTAATTTTCTCTCTATCTCAAAGCTTTCACTACCTTGTCGACGCATTTTTGTACAACTGAAGTCAAAAACGGATGAAAAATGATAATATTGACTGATAGGGTAATATGTTGTATCTTTCAAGATTGAACTAACTGCAAAGTTATTGAATTACGCTTACAAATGTACAATCTGCTTCCATTTGCGTGTGGCCGGTTTTTAAGAAATTTTTGTTCTATAGTTATTTTGTGTTTGATAGCTGAATTCAACAAGGCAGAGGACATGATGCAATTTCTATTTTCTTAAGTGCATCCGTCACTATAGAAAATAATTTTGGTGGATTCGCAGCATTCAACTTGGGGCAGAATCTGTTTTTTAACTAAGTCCATTCATATACTCGTAAACTCTTCTGTCTCATTCCATAAATAGCAATAACCGCCTTTGTTGATTAAATTATAAAATGCAAGATTATGAACCTGCAATAACAGGTAAGGAATCAAGAAATGCCTTTAGTTCTTGGCGTTCTCTTGCAGATTGGCTGTTAGTGTTGGGATTAACACTTCCCGCTGTCATCTTCTTAGGTCTGCTCACTTGGTTTTTCCAATTTAATACTGCCCATCGGCCAATTCCAAGAGTATTCAAAAATAACGTTTTGCATACTCTTACATCTTGATCATTTACTTTCAAATGGTATTGTAGTGTTTGCGCTCTTCTGGATTTAGTGGCAATCTTTCGGCAGTGGGGTCTCTTCACAGGTAAAGAAGTGACAATACCATTAACATAAACTTTCTTCTCACCCCAATCCATACTCCAAAAATTTGTGAATATCTGTTGTCTTTTTTCCTCTGTTTCCTGTGCTACAGTAATCGCATCTTTTTGATGAAGAGTGAACTGGCAGATGAGAACATTTGCTTTATCTATATTTCATACGGGACCATTTTTTTGAAATGATTCTTTTGAGCTGGTGAAGACGGTTTTGACGATTTGGCTTATTGTATCCCTATTAATCCCACAGCCAATGAAAACTTGAACTGTTTCAAACTTATAGTAAAAGAAAAATGATATGAGAATAAGAATAAAATGAAATTCAAAATTACCTTACAATTAGTTAAATATATAAACATTTGTAATGCCGTCGTCACCGCCACGTCTTTTTTTGTTATTTTTTTTATCACCTCGATTCGGCCACCCTGCAAAATAGAATGGAAAATTACAATTCTAGCACTAAAAAAGAAATTTTGTTACTTACATCTTTCTTTTTTTACCACGACAATGGCGCCCACCACTATCACCACGACGATATATATATATATATATATATATATATATATATATATATATATATATATATATATACACAGGGTGAATTTATGATCTAAGCACATAGGAGATCCCACCCCTAATAGTTTCCACCCAAGTTAAGTGAAATGAAGAGACATTTGAATGAGATAGAAAATACTGGGTTGGTGAGTAGCGAGAAATGTTGTAGTAATTGTGACCACCCACTCTTAACCCCTCTTTTAAAAGGCATAAAAAACGTATTTTAAGAATTTTGTGTAGAAATTTGCTCCAACATCATATGGTACATGACGACCAAATGTATCAGACAGAGAAGGGAGGGAAAAGGATGGAGAGATATTGGAATAGTTTTAAATGTACATAAGGTTCAAATTTCAGTGATCTCTTTCCGTTTTTTTTAATTTTTTTTACTTTATAATACAATAAAGAATTTATTTATTTTTAATTTTTACCATTAAGGGATAACATTAATTATTTTGGGATATGGATTTATTTGAAAGTTTCGATACGTTTGGACCATTAAGTGAATAAGTTATAAAGATTTCAACATTTATTCAAATAAATTGTTTATTAATTACAATGTCTTTTTATATGCTACATATTTTACGATTCATTAATCACAAATTACTTTATTAGTGATTCAAACCGACCTCCCCCAACTGCAAGACAGTGGCCGAGGTTGTTATAAAATCGTTGTCTTACATTTGACAGCAATTGTTCGGTGATTAAGCTTGTAGAATTAATAATTTTTTGTTTTAATTCGTCTAGATTACTAGGTCTTTGTCCTGGGTATGTATAAATTGTATTTTTCAAATGACCCCACAAGAAAAAGTTATTAGGTGCTAAATCCGGAGATCTAGCAGGCCAAATCAAGTCCCTGTCACCCTTTCCAACAATCAGTCTGTTATCAAATTGTGTCATCAAATAATTGATTACAGCAGGTGAATTATGTGCTGGGCACCCATCCTGCTGAAACCAAATTTGATTCCAGTCAATGTTAGGTAGTTGCTGGAGCGCCGGTATGATCGACTGCTGTAAAAGTGTTAGATACTTGGCTGCAGTCAAGTTACCATCTATAAAAAAAGGCCCAATAATATTATTACCGAGTATACCTGCCCACACATTAATCTTTTGGGGGTACTGTGTACGATGGTCGTATGTTAAATGCAAATTATTTCGTGACCAATATCTTACATTTTCTGAGTTATGACGACCGTGTAATGAAAAGGACGACTCGTCGGTAAAAAGTATATTTTTTATAAAATTACTATCTGCATTCGCTTTTTCCATTAAACGTTCGCAAAACGTCATGCGTCTAAATTTATCATTTTCGAAAATTTCATTTTCTTTTCTCAATTTATAGCATCTGTATTTATGTTTTTTCAAAATCTTACGTACTTTCGTAGAAGGTATTTTTAATCGATAAGCAATATTATAACTTGACTGCAACGGATCCGACTCTACGGCAGCACACACCATTGTCTCCTCCTCCTCCTCCTCCTCCTCTATATCATTAATTTGCTGAGGAGTCGTTCTATTATGGTATTTACAATTTTTTATACAACCGTGGTTTTCAAAATTATTGATCACGCGACGTATTGTAGTTAAAGATGGTACAGGACGATGTGGAATTTCTTCGGCAAAACGATTAATAATTTGGCGGTAAGAGTTACCACCAAAATACTACTTCACCATTTGCACTTTCTCACTTATATTGTACACCTCCATATTTTATATAAATTGAATTTTTGACAATCTGAAATCAAACCAAACAAAAGTTAATATAAAGCCTGAAATCAACAAAGATTTTCACTTACCAAAGCAGGACCACCAGTTAATTAATCAATAAAATTTTACAATTAATGCTGACCCAATATAATGCAGAACAATTTAAAAGTGCTACTGAATTTTAGCGAGAATCTAAAATAAATAAAGACAAAACTTAAGACAATGCGTAAAATTAGAAATACCTTGCACTTACCAAACGAACACGACCAGATAATTACCCAATGGAGTTTGGAGTTTTACAATTAAAACCTAACTGAGATGGTAAAGGACAATTGCCAAGTTCTAATGAGTTTTAGCGAAAATCTAAAATTAATAAAAACAAAACTTAATACAGTGGATAAAATTAAAACGGTTTTTCACTTACCGAGTATAAATTGAAAAGAAAGCTTCTTGAACAGGATCTGTTCTACTACTAAAAATATATTTTCAAATTTTTGAAAATCTACATCTGTTTATTAGACAAAAATTCCAGCTTTATGAGTCTGTAGACGAAGTAATAAAAATACCTAACAATTGATCGGTGTAATAAGGGCGAATTTGTTGTTTATACTTATGTTGTAAAATCTGTTTATTGTTGTTCGAAAAATGAACAATTTTTAAAAACGGAAATGTTTGTATCACAGGAATTATTAAATTTTTTAATAATTTTTCACTTTTCTAATTTTTACATAAAAAAAGCCTTTTATACCAATTTGATTTAAATGACGATCCTACAAATATTTTAGAATGTAAACAAATCCATTTTTTTATGTATATTATTGTTGTGTTCAATAATACTTCTGTAATTAATAAACAATTTATTTGAATAAATGTTGAAATTTTTATAACTTATTCACTTAATGGTCCAAACGTATCGAAACTTTCAAATAAATCCATATCCCAAAATAATTAATGTTATCCCTTAATGGTAAAAATTAAAAATAAATAAATTCTTTATTGTATTATAAGGTAAAAAAAATTAAAAAAAACGGAAAGAGATCACTGAAATTTGAACCTTATGTACATTTAAAACTATTCCAATATCTCTCCATCCTTTTCCCTTCCCTTCTCTGTCTGATACATTTGGTCGTCATGTACCATATGATGTTGGAGCAAATTTCTACACAAAATTCTTAAAATACGTTTTTTATGCCTTTTAAAAGAGGGGTTAAGAGTGGGTGGTCACAATTACTACAACATTTCTCGCTACTCACCAACCCAGTATTTTCTATCTCATTCAAATGTCTCTTCATTTCACTTAACTTGGGTGGAAACTATTAGGGGTGGGATCTCCTATGTGCTTAGATCATAAATTATATATATATATATATATATATATATATATATATATATACATATATATAATATACATATACATAATATACATATACATATACATATAATATACATATAATATACATATAATATACATATCATATACATATCATATACATATATATATATATATATATATACATACATACATACATACATACATACAGGGTGTTTGCTCTCAGTATGGAGAGTTCTAAGAAACTCCTATTAGTCGACGAGCGATTCGAAAAATATTTTGAGGATTTGTGGAAGAGTCCCTAGGGAACATTTTGATTTTGTTGAACAAGAACATCTAACTATATTTTGTGGCAAATCAGGTTTATTACAAGATAAACCGTAATCCTTATCCAAATCTGTATTGTTTTTGCTAGCTTCGAAGTAAAATCTAGGTAAACTCCTCCCAGAACGATTCTTATTTTTAATTGTACGACTATTAACTAATCGTTTCAATCTTTTATTGGGTACTTTTTGTTTCAGGCTTTTAATTAACCATTCGGGACCATATTGATAAGCCAAGGCGGCTCCTTGACATCTTATCGATACCCCAGTACCATACTGTAACAAGTCAAAATTTAGAGTTTTGAGATAATTACATTTTAAAAATTCTGCTAACATAAAAATACCAATAGTCTAATTATTCTTGATTTTAATTAATTTCTGAACTGGCTTATAACCATTGAATCACTTTATACATTTGTGAGCATTGTCCAATAATAAAAAAATTACATGATTACCGTGAAAACAGAAATTTGATTTTAGTTGTTACGTTATTGATTTCAAAATAATAATGTAGTAAAAATATATGTTGCAACAAGTGTAGAAATAATTCATTGAAAAAAATAACAAGGCCTTTATTACGAGTTACGAGTATATCAAAAATACAAATACAATTATAACAAAAATACTTAATTCAGAGAACAATATAATTTTGAAATTTAAAATTCTTCATCTTCGGACTCTGTCTCAGATTTGCTACTGTTTGAAGTCATTAAACTTTCATAAAAGGGCCAGTGTACAGGTTTGATAGTATTTTCGGCGCACAATTCCATTAAATTTTTTTTTTCTAAAGAAATTGTAGGAAGATTTGTATAAGCTGGAGTGAGCTCCAAGACATTGCTGTTATTTTGCAGTCTCATACTTTTTCGCACCTGAATTTTATTGAGTGATTCTTGCCCATAAGACGTCTTGTACTGAATTGTGAAAGGTTCTTCCTTTTCTATTCTAAACATTTTGATATCCTTCCAATTTAGGAAAGTGGATTGACGGTAGATTAAATATCAATTTAACATGGTAACTGGTGGGTTTTACTACCATAAAAACAATCAAAATGGTTGATTCCAGGTTTATTAATAAACCAATCGTATGAAAAGTTTTACAAAAACCAATACAACCAAACGCGTTTCGCCCAACTATGGGCCTTATCAATGGTTAAAACTAACTACAAAGAAGACGAGTGTTTTCTGTAATAATATACTCGAATAATTTTTGGTATACTTACAGAACACGTAATATATCTTAAAAACGACGTCACAATATTTAACAATGAATAAATCAAATCAACGATGGTAAAATTGTGCAACACAAATTATAAAAGCGAACAATAAATCAAATTTTTGATAGAGAAAACGAGCAAACATCCACTCACTGTGAGATTTGGTCAGGAAAGAAAGAATAATTAGAGGATAGCTAGAAATATTATCTTTGAAGGAATCACTAGATAGATAATAGAAGACCGAAATTCTTCCAATTTACTTTTTCTTTGTCAGTGTTTATGTTGTAACTAGCAAAAAGGTTTTCAAGCTAACGCATTGACCTCTTTTGACCTTTCGTAGTAGAGGGTGGTTAGAGCCTTTTCTTAGCTTTTCAACGATATATGATACAACCCTCTCATTTAATATTTAAGGGTAGATATGAAATTAAATTTGAATCAACTACCCAATTTTAAATATTTTGAATTTTGGGTGTGTTATTACTGCTTGTTAGTTCCATTCATTGGCTTTACAACTGTGTATGAAACTTACCGTAGTGTTTATTATTAAGAGTTGATGTGGTCCATTGAATTAGTTCAATAGATAAAATTTGTGTGTGTTTTTGAAGATTATTAATTTTTTTCCATTATGAAGAGTTGTAGATTTTTTTTTTTGGCAGGTGGAGAAATGCATTTAGGCACCCCAGACGACCCAGTGCCGCCTGGGAGTGTGGGACTCGGCCACATGGCCCATACCCACTAAAACTCCACCTCGTTTCTACTTCCTGAAACAGATTAATATTAACATCCTACCTTACACAATATCAAGTTATGCCTGGCTAAGAGACTTGTTGTTCTTGAGACTTCTTTCTTGAATCTTGTGCTCTTTCTTCTGATAACTAAGTTGTTGCTATTGTGTTTAATCTGTAAAAAATGTAGTATATTAACAGGTTCAAATTAAATAAAACACAATCAATTCAATTGATATTATTTATTTCAGAAAATTTATAATTTACAATACAACAGATTTGGTATACATTTCATTTTTATATATGTACAATATATATTTTCACAATATCAACAACATTCAATAAGAATTAATCTTGTAATTGAAGTGTTGGTATTGTGTTCTCTAATAATTCTAAGTAAACTACATTTACAGTATAGCACTGTTGTTGATTATCACCTTGTTGACGATCTGGCACGGTCGCCAACTGACACTTTACACTCGCGAACGACCGAGCTCGCGATAGAGCCACATACAATTGTCCATGGTCAAAAACTGGTTTTGGTAGGTATAAACCTACCATCTCCAGTGTTTGACCTTGACTCTTGTTAATGGTTATCGCGAATGCCAGTTTAACAGGAAACTGCCGGCGTTTCATGTTAACTGGCAGCTCGGTCGTATTGGCCCCGAAATTGTCGACGCGTGATATATATTCTAGATGTACCGCACCATCTAGGCCCGTAAATTCGGCTTCAATGAAATGTTCATGCAAACGGGCAACTCTCATTCGAGTGCCGTTGCATAAACCCCGCGATACATCAAGATTTTTCATGAGCATGATTACGGCACCAGTCTTCAATGAAAGGTCATGAAGTGGCAAGCCTGGGACATCTAAGGAATTCAAAAATTCCTCAGGCCATGCAGCTGCCACTTCATCCCCGTTTTCATGCTCATCTCCATCTTGATGTATTATCGTATCGACACTAAAGTAGTGCCGTGCTTCACCTGGAAGTTTTGTCAGTACATCCGCATTTATATTGTTTACGTCGACATTCCGTGGTGAGAGAATCGCTTTCGCCAGATTGGTATTATCCAAAGGATCTACATAATCACCAAATACAGCCTGAACAACATCTTCGAAAACAATGCGTTGGGGAATTTCAACGATTGTTTCGAAGTCATTGTTCAGGCGGCGTATTGGATCAGATGCATTTCCAACGGATAATAGCCAATCTTTGAAATTCTCACCGACCAGTTCCGAAGCACGTTCATTCACCACTAATTCGCACCGCCTAAAGTGGTTCCATAGTGGTGATGCTTTGACGGAAATCTCCAGTGTCTCCGCCTTACCCCCGTGGGGGTTTATTGGAGCACACTGGCGAAAATCGCCGCACACCATCACTACTTTACCACCAAAGGGCCTATCAACACCCGTCACCTCTCTGAGTTTTGAATCAACAGCAGCAAGCATATACTTGCTGGCCATTGATATCTCATCCCAGATGATGACGCGTGTGTACCGCAAAGTATACGCAATGGCCGACTCGTTACGAATACGCGAAGTGGACTGGGAATCAAAGGGAACTGGAAACATGAATGAAGTGTGTACCGTTTTACCGCCGCGTAACAGTGAAGCTGCTATGCCTGTAAAGGCCATCGCAAGATATGTGATATTATTTGAAATGAAATGCCCGATCAAAGTATTAATTAAAAATGTTTTACCACAACCGGCGTGCCCATCGAGAAAATATAAATAACCACCATGAGCAGGATTATCTAACGCGTCTAGAATTTCATTAAAGATGAACCGTTGATGACGATTCAATCTTTCGACATCGCGATTAACTAAAACTGGATCAATGTTAAGAATCAGATCTGATGGATTTGGTTCTAAAAGGTTTACTTGTGGATCGAAATTACCGATAGGCATTGGGATTTGAAAATCAACATTACTTTTACCGTGACGATTGAGAAAACGATTAAAGAAAACTAATACGCAATTATGAGCAAGATGGTCAGTGAAATTTGGCAAACGACGGAAGTCTTCGGATAATACGATTTTGAACTCTTCCCACAGAGCAAGGGGATCGGTAATTTCACAGAAAAGGAGCATTTGAACGAACATATGACGAAGCTGCCGGGGCATATGTGTAAGTGAAGCTTCTAGAAGAGTATTACGCCAGACAATATTATCATTAACTAAATTTAAAGCAATGGCAGCTTCGCGGAAGGTTTCATGTACCACTCCATTTACAGTGCGCAACTCGTCAAAGGATCGCGCTCCCTTCACATGATGCAAAAGCAATCTAAGAAAGAAGCGTTCACCTTCACGAGGATGTACAAAATAAATGCGCGGTATCACCAACTCCGAAAATCTTTGGCGAGTCGTCCATTGTGTATGACGTTTGTCAAATACATAATGATACGGCATTTCAACATAGGTGTAGTTTCGCGCAATGGGATCTACCTGGTTTAGAAGAAACCAGGCCAATAGAGTTGAATTACGTTGTTCAGCTCTTTCAGCAGCAGCCTGCTCCTCACCATGTCGAAAATACACCTGTTGTTGATTGGGAAGGTGTACATCCAATCGAATTAGCTTGTGTGAAATGTCATGCATTACAAACTTGTTGAGACGCCATACTGCTTCTGGAGCGCTTACATACCGTACGTCCAGAAACATTTGGATTTCATCATAGTTATTAATGACATTGACATTTTCATCAACAACGTGGTCGGCTTGTGGCACTTCGACACCGCGATTTGCTTCAGGCACCTCTACCTGATCAAAGGGAGGCTCAGCATGTTGTTGTTCAATAACAACATGCGCGCGATCATAACCTTTATAAATATATTTAAATAGATATTTGACACTCTTAATTGACGAACAGGCTTCGACATTGATATGAGCCTGGTATTTCTGAAGCAAATACGGATTGTATGGCACAATTCGACTATCATCGATTCCATCATTATTATTATTGGCAAGCAAATTACGGCGACGATATAACGGATAACCGTTGGTGTTAAATAGCGTGTCTAAACGGAATCGCTTCGGAAAGCCCTTGCTGCATCGTTGTTCATTATCTAAACAACGCCCAGCAATACATGGACCATGTACCATATGACTTGTTACCAAGTCATAAAGTACAGGATCCGTGTTTTGATTAGGGCATTCGGCGGAAATAAGGCGATCGATTCCATCCGCATCCACTATCTTATCTTCGCGCTGTAACCAGATAAGAATATGGGCATGGGGCAAACCGCGCTTCTGAAACTCAATGACATAGACAAAACCGGTACATATACCAAATATATGCCGTTTGTCGATGTCATCAAGCAGACCATCCAATTTGACCCTAAAAACGCGACTCACCAGGTCCGGTCTGTCCGAAGAATGCTGTGTATTATTAGCTAAATTTGCCTGAATTTCCGGCCAGTTTGGATTACACGTGAATGTGACAAATAGATCAGGTTTACCCTGTTTTGCCACAATCGCCATGGCATCCAAATAATTTTGACGATAGCATCTTGGACTGCCGAGAAAAGTGGACGGCAAAATGACAACGTTACCCAATGGGATACCGTCGTCAAGTTGCCTAGCGTTTAAATAATCAACCAAGCCCTGGTAGGCGTCTGCACGTAGTCTTAGCTGATTTTTGCGAAGGTAATCCAACCTTTGTTGTTCAATCTTAATATAAGAGTCAACAACAAACTGTTGGAATAGTTTTCCCGCCATAATGATTGGATTGAAAACGTTTGGACGCAAAGCAAGTCGAAAGGCGTAATATTCCAACATAGAAATATTACCCCCAACGCCTTGATGTGGTACACCGATTACAAATCCTGGTTCATTATGAGGGAATAATAGTGGATACAACATAGGATCGACATTGGGAGAAAAGTAGGAAATTTGGAAAAAAGGTCTATCTATATTGTCGCGACAATAAACAAATATGCAGCGATCAATCGGTGGTTCCCCGTCAGGCCCGGACACGAAAACGCCAACGACTTCGTTGGCACGAACAGCGCCATACTCACCAAAACCTACCTGACGTCTCGGAATCCGTTGGTTATCGAAGTATAACCTGTAGATCGGTTCCGCTTCTCCCACTTGACGACGTCGTCTTCTTTCTTCTTCCTGTTCCTGGTACACTTCGCTAAGGAAGCGGTATCCCTCGACGAATTCGTTGTGTTCCTGCAGGTAATCCCCGATGGTTTGGACGATGGCCGCATCCAGTTGAACCGGTCCCGCGTTGACTCGTTGGCGGTTCGCTTCGGCGGTATCGATAAAATACAAATTACCGTACCGCCTCTGCTCTGCCGGAAGATTGGTCGCCAAATGACCAAGATTATGTCGTACTTCGCCTTGCACCTACATAAATGACAGACAAAGAAAATTTAATTTGGAAATAATTACAAATTTTAATTACATTACCTTGAAACAATAAGGTCCACGTCCAGGCGGAGTAACGACATTGGCGCCCAAGGACGCGAACGCAAAAGCGTTATTGTACGCCCTTATGTGCTCCATAAAATGCCGCCGCGTGAACAGTTCCTGGAACTGTTCCGGATATGGGTGAAGCGGAGGCAACACCACCACTCCGTTGCGACAGCATTTCGTATACCTACCACGGGAATTTACCTCTGCAGCAAAGTACAACGCACCACAGTGCGGTGCGTTGCACACTTGATCCAAAGCACCCATGGTATGTACCTGAAACAATTTAAATTATCATTAGAATTTCATTCAATAACAATGATTATCAAAGAGCAGAAAGAATAAAAAATAAACAAATGAATAAATAATTATATATGTGAATAAATAAATAGAAAGATAATAGATTTGACAATTTTTAAGAGATAAATAATTTACCTGAACACATGGACGTGTGGCATCCAAATATCCTCGACCACGTCGACGGACCACATCGACGTGCCGCTCCGGTTGCCGTCGATTTTCTTCTTGCTGCAGGACATCTTCAATGTTGATGTTGGCCATGGCGTCTTCCAATTCCCTGTTGTTATCTAATCCATATACTCCATCATCTTCTTGTAGACCTAGAATTTGGGTGGGATGGGGTTGTGGAGTAGGGATATCGCCGTCAAAATTAACACCTCGGCTCTGTAGATCGTAAGGATTTTCAGTTGGAGTAGGGACACGTCTGTCACGACGTCGACGTGCAGGTGGAGGTGGAGGTTTAACAAATATTGGATCATGGGTAGTTGGAAATAGGGTTGCACGTGATGTTGAAGGAATTGGTTCAGGGATTGTGGGTCGTTTAGCAGGAACTCTGGAAAAGGAAGGCTGATTATCCGACGATTCTTCGGACACCTGTGGTGTTAATAGATGACGACGCTTGTTGGTTGGATCGGTAGGTAATAGGGAAATAGGAGCGTTGTCTTCTGGTGTATCCTGGAACAGATGTCTTCTTGCTGGTCTTGCACTTCCTCTGTTGCCCACATCTTCATGCTTCCTTCGTCTTGGAGTTCGTGATGATGATGATGATGAGGATGATGACTCATTCCTTGATGTTTTATAGAAAGAAAGAAGGTCGTATTAGTATTTTTTAGCGTATTTTATGCATTTTAAATAGATTCAGAGAAAAAAAGTTGATTTTTTGATACTAACCCATCATCAACATCCATAATACTTGCTGCGGCTACATTTATCCGAGCTGTCCCAACTGGCGACTTTCCCGCCATAGCAATCAATGACGAAGCTCCAACAGAACAGCTGGAGTCGTCATCGCTGCTCAAGGCACCAGAAGTCGACGGCCGCGGCTCGGATGTCGGAATCGCAACACCCTTTCTAGCGCCTTTTCTTCGTTTTTCGTTTTTTTTTCTTCTGGATTTTCGAGGTGTGGAGCTAAACAGTTGAAATACTCGATTAATGGATCTTGTATACATTGTGACTATGAGTTTAAGTGAAATATTCGAATTGAAAAGCTTTTGATGTGTGTGTGTGTGTGTGTGTGTGTGT